>JAVKLA010000017.1:21368581-21415800 GCA_034782735.1 Sagittarius serpentarius
GGTCTTCCCCACGGGCCGCAGGGGAATCTCTGCTCCGGCGCCTGGAGCACCTCCTGCCCCTCCTGCTGCACTGACCTCGGTATCTGGGTAGGTGTTTCTCTCATTCCAATCTCCTCCCACACTGCAGGTTCCCCTTCTTCAGTCTGTTATCCCAGAGGCGCTACCACTGTCGCTGATGGGCTCGGCCTTGGCCAGCGGTGGGTCTGTCTTGGACCCGGCTGGCATTGGCTGTATCGGACATAGGGGAAGCTTCCAGCAGCTTCTCACAGAAGCCACCCCAGTAGCACACACACACCCCCCCCCAAATCTTGCCACTTAAACCCAATACAAACAGCATAACGCTCTTAACCTACATTCAGTTTGTGACCCACTGTAGCTTTCAAATACTTCTTTGCAAGACTGTTAGCTATCTTATCTCAACTTTTCTCATTGTATTTTCTCAATTGTTTATCCCTGCCTAAGTGCAGAACCAGGCATTTGTTCTAATTAAATTCTATGTTGTTTTCAAGACTATTTGTCTAAATTGTTGTGATCATTTTGAATTAATTCTTATCTTTCAATCCGTTTGCTGCCTCTTTCAGAATAATTTCATTTGCAGATTTAATAAGCATATCCTAAAGACCTGGTGTTGGATTATAACAAAAACACAGAATATACTAAACCTAGGACAGACCCTTGTGGAGCCCTCCTCAATTCATCTTAGCAGTTTGACAGTGAAGCGCCGGCAACTGCTCTGTATGTAGCATCCCCAGACACTTTTGTCCCTGCTTTACAATAACCCTGACTTGCTCGTGTAATGTGAGACAATGTAAGAAGTCTGAACAAAGCCAACTATACAATGTCTATACCCTTAAGGCGTGCTACTTTGCATAAAAAGATTTTGGATTGATCTGATATGATTTAATCCTGACAAATGAGATAACACTCACTGCATTTGCTGCCTACTCATTTACTCTTACTCATCTGGTGTTCTTTTAGGTCCCCCACAAAAAGACTGTTGGATTTTTTGATCTGGTATGTTCCCACAAAAGGAACTGGCCTATCACTCCACAACCTTCTCTTTTGCCTTTTTTAAAGCTAAGTCCATGTTTGCCCTTTTCTAGTCTTCCAGAACATGATCCACCTCCACACATTCTCAAATGTACTGAGAGGCTGCTGAGATTGCTTCAGCCAGGGCTTTCACAAACCCGAGAAGGATTTCATCAGGGCTGGAGAATCAGAAATATCTAAGGGTAGTCAAAGCAGGCCTTTCTTTCTTTCTTCTTCCTCTTTCTCATTGACGCTAATTGTGACAGCAGTAGGAACACCATTGACTACGTAACCTGCAGCACAGTAGAGTTGTGATATAGTTGCTGAAACAGTGGGAGACGGTCAAACTGAGCTCCTCACAAAGATTCTGAAGTCAGCACATAGAAACTGCCTCAGCTCTTTCCATTTCCAAGGTACCAAGACAGACCCAAACTAGACTCCAACAATAATCTTCAGCTCATGGGAGCTATTGCCAGAAGTGGGAATCATATTTTCCCTGCACACTTCCTCCTGCTCAGAATGTGAAATAACAAACATGCTTAGCTAGCCTTTTAGCTCATGTGGAAAAATTCGACAGTTCTGAAGGCTTGTAACTCAAACTTCGCTAAAAAGGTTGTTCAGTTTCCATGTAACAATGTTTTCCTATCTTTGAAAATATCCAAAAAATACATAAAAAACGATCAATTTAAAAGCTGAAATACATTTCAAAAATCAAATGCTCCAAACTTTGGAACTAGTAGATTTGTGATTTTCCATTTTGCGAGCAAGGATGATTATTTTTAGTGTGTAACCATTTTTCAGAAGACTTCAGCCTCATTGGTTGTGGAAGAGACAAACAATACCTCCCAAAGCCATGCTAAATCTGGTAGTACTTAACTACTTTGATCTAAATATTTGGTAACATATTTTTGAAAATACAGTGACTATATTCTGATCCCACCTACAGGGAAGAATTGCATGCTCTTTGCATTCAGGTTTGACAGATATCCTCCACTGACATATGGGCAAAATTCCCATTATCTTTAATAAGGGTAAAGCACAAATGTTTTAAAAGACAAGGCAACCTCATTTGTTGCCAAAAGGCATGGCAGCAGGTGGGAAGGCAGAAAAGTGTTCTTCACCTACATCCAGCTTCAAACTTTCGTAATATTATGAAAAGACAGCAAATAGAGTGGGTTTGAATCCTTTACATCACTACTGATTGAGCCAAAGGACTCTCTACCACCACTTGCTAGGCCAGCCTAAAAAGCCAGCTTGTAATTCTCTCACTATGAATAAAGTCCTGTGAAACGCAGCCAAATAAACTGTAGATGTTGTGAAGAATGGTCTGAGACACATCTGAAAAAGAAAGTAAAAATCTAACTGGACACAGAAGGCTTAATGTACATGGGTTCATCATCAAATAAATAATGATATTGAAAGAACTTAAAGTATATTAATTATAGCACTCAGGTTCCTACATTCAGGAAAACAATGAAAAAACTTCATACTTTCATAACTTGTTCAGTTGCCTAAATTATTTAGAAGAAAATTTCTTTGTAACTTTAAGTTCTGTGGCTGGGCAGGTATTTTGCACAACTGAAGCAGGAGTTTCAAGTGACCTGCCCATTAACATACTTGTCCGAGAAATGGGAGAGTCGAGGTCAGTCCCATCTCCGCTCCCACCGTAAGCAGAGCGCTCTAACCAGAGGTGACAGGGTGCCCTGAGCGGGTGCGCGCTCTCGCCCTGCTACTGCAGACAGACTTCTCTGCAGCTGTGACGGCAAAGCCGGTGCTGTCAGAGCAAGAGCAGGCAATGAGCCTGGTAGCAACCCAGCAGAGAGAGAACTTGGCTAAGAAAGAGTAGATCTGGTATTCAGGTGCCCTTTTCCTGACTTACAGCTGTACTTCTATAACTGCGTACGGTGCAGTATACACACTCCACACGTTCACCTCCCTTTGCTGGGTTTCATTAGGTGACTTGGGTGTCCCAGCGTTCCCCTTGCTATCTTAGTATCCTAGCATTTTCCCATTTAATCCATATAATGCAACGTCTGCCTTGGAGGGGAAGAAAAAAGAAAAAGATAAAAGAAACAGTGGGGTGAGGGCACAGGTTCAAGCAGTGTCCCATGACCACCCAGACAGGTCATGTGTCAGTGCTGTCCCTGGTATGGCCTTTGCCAGCTCATTGCCCCCTTCACAATGCCTGGCCATCATTCAGGAGTTATCCCAGCCCAAGGATGGGACCGATAAGAAGTCTGAAAGTAGAAATCTTGTTATATGGACTGGAAAGGAATGTGTTTACCTGAGTGTAAACTGTGTTTATCTGAGCAAAATAATCTGTTCCATGGCATCACGGACAGAGGATGGCCTCTACCCTGGTCCCTAGTATAGCCTAAGGGGGCACTGCCACTCTGAGTGTCACCTTGTGTAAACCCCTTCTTCATCCCAGCCCTAAACATTTGGCCAGAATTCTGCAAAGCAGTGGATAACACCATGTATACGCACCTGCAGAAAATGCAAAATTTTCTGTGACAGTGTAACAAAACTACAAGAAATGTACCATAAAAACCTATTGTGCTTTGCTTCATAGGAAACATGCAATTAATTCTTCTGGCAAAAGAAGGGGGTGGGGGGAACTTGTCAAATTTGCTTTCTTGCTGTTTCTCTTTTTTGGGGTTCAATACAGTCAAACAGATTTCATAACAGGAAGAAATCTCTTCATCCTTTTCTGTTATGCAAGTTCATGATGTAGAATGATGGGGAGGTTTCTTTACACTCTACAACTGAAATTACACTAAAAGGTCATTCCATGTATAACAATACATCAGGAAGACATGCTAGTGGCTGGCAAAAATTTGAAAATCACATATGCAGTAATCTTTTATGGAACATGCACAGGCATTCACTTTGGCAGCAGACACACTCTTTCATACCTTGCATTTTCCACATCTGATCCTCGTCCTTTCAGCAGAATCAGTAGCTCAGGAATGACATTTGTAAAGTTCCAAAGCAGAGTAAGTATCTATTCAATACCATCAAAGGAACTGATAAAGAACTGGGAACTGAAGGACATTTTAAAAAATGGTTTTACTTGCTTTTTGCTTATCTGGTTTTTTTTTTCTAATTAAGATTTTATTGAGTTTTCCATAATGGAAGACTATAACCAATCAGCAAAAGTATTATCATACGAATTTTACTTTCGTAATTTACTTGAGCCAATTCATTTCTTTTTCTAACGGGCCAAGTAGCTGTAACTTCAGGTGCCGTCAATCACATCTTTGGGAACATTAAACAGAGGAAGCAAGAAATGAGAAGCACCAGAATAAATTAGATAAAAATTCCAAAGAAAGACTGAAAAGAAAGCCAAATCCAGTTTACCAGCAAAATCTGGTGTGCTATATACATGATAATCTGAAACATTAGAAGAATGCATGAGTCAGCCATTCAGGGAATCATATCACAAATCTAATGAATTTATTTTCACATGAGACCCCATGAAAAGGAATTGGTGTGTGAAAGCAATTCCAGAAAGCCAAACATACTTTAAAACACTTCCAGCCAATCCATCAGCTCTTCCCAAGAGGAATTAGGAACAGCTGTTCCAGGGGTAAAGGTTGATTGGCATGCTGGTGAGGTAGCCCGGTGCCTCCCCATCACCTACCCCAGTAGAGAACACCCACAGCCTGCGGTCAGTTTGCCATTGCAGTAGCTTCCCTGCAACACCCATAAAAACCTCTACGCAGAGGTCCACCCCAACACTGCAAAGGCTGGGCCATCTTGGGTTAGCATGTTTCTGCACATTCAATGGCATGGACTCATTCAAACGAATGCATTCTGCCATTCACAGCTGCTGTCACTGCAACTAAGCTTTTGCATGTAAAGGTATATGAAAGGGGATGTTCAAAAACAGTTTTTAGAATGAGGCATTCCTGACTGAGAAACTAGATGTCACAAGAAACTAGGAACGAGATGGCAGCCTGCCCCAGGCCCAACACAGGAACTGGGAGATGTTGCTTTCTCTGTGTTCAGCTACACAAAATAAAGCAGTCATCTCAGCCCAAGTCCCAGTGTGCCTGAGTAGGAATTATCTCACCAAATGTCTAGGCTCGTCCCTTTCTTATCAGGTAATAGCATGCAGTTCGGCAGCCCTATTTTAGATGTGTACTTTAATATGAGATGAATTGCACTTTTGAGAGTGCTTATTTCCTTCTACCAACTATAAAAAAATCTTAAGTTAACTAATTCAGATGTACATATCACCACCAAACACTTGAAGGTAGCTGAGAAGAATCCATGCTCTATGTCCTCAACACCCAAAAAAGCACTACAATTAATGACAGCAAGAGAGGGGGTTTTGAAAGTCCTGACAGGGCTACTCTTGATTATTCTCTCCTTCCTCAGAAGAAAGAGAGCTCTATGAAGAAGTTTACAGTGGTGACCATCCAGCATCCAGCCATACTCACAGGTTTCTTGCATAGAGTTTTCAATTTAACATCTTTCACAGAAAATATTTTATATATATACATGTGTATGTGTATAAAAAATAAAATATAATAAATATAAAAATAATGAAAAATAAATTAAGATATTCCTTGATTTAATTTAGAAACCTGCATTTGGGGAATATTTATTATTTTCTGGAATACATAAGGATTTAGATTTGACTGAAGATGAACAATAACAGAGCAAAATAAAGGCTTTAATTAATCACTGAGTGCTTGTCACTCTGACAACCAAAGAATCGGGAAGCTGCAGAGAACCAAAGTGAAACAACATCAATCATCCAGCTACAATAAATAATTTAATAAAAAGTCACTGGGTAACTACAAGGTCTAAGGAGGTAAAATAAAAAAGACAGAAAAGCAGGAGCATCAGACAGAGTACGTACAGATGACCTTATTTACATTAATATTACATAACACTGGCAATCTCCACCACATCCTTTGCCATACAAAATAAACCACCATATTCATTCACCCAGGAGATGAACATCACAGCTTTATAGAAAGCAGAACAGGACAGGTTTGCAATGACATTAATATATTATTTTATCATGTTTTGTATGAACTTAATTAGTCACAGCCAACAGAGGAAAAAAAACCAAATAAATTAGTTGCCATCATGCAGCATCCCAGGCAGGTCCAGCACCCTGCTTGGTGCCCGTCTCACAGAATCTGCAATCAACCAAAGCCAACAACGGGAAGCAGAGACAAAATTGGGAGTTAGCAAATGCCAAGCAATGAACACAGTGAGGAATAACTCTACATCACCAGCAGTGACTCACACTGGACAGTATTCTGAAAACTTCAGCTCGGTGTTCAGCAGTGGTCAGAATGATAAACAGACCATTAAAAATTAGCAGCATAAGGCAGAGGATAAAATGGAAAACAACATTATGCTGTTGTAGAAATCCACTGTGTGGGTAAGAAACATTTCCATAAGCAGCTGTAACAGGGCATCGTTAGGGCAGCGCTGGGGTGGCTGAGCCTCCAGTCTGACACAGTGGAGTGGTGTTTGTGTTTTTTCATTGTGTAAGATTTATTTGGACAGAATGTGGGCTTAAAGTGAGAGTAAACTGCATATGTTTTATTTCATATCTAAGGGCTTATGGGACAGGATTGTGCTATGATGGAAACTTGAATGAAAAAGCTGGATAATATTCCTTTCCATCTTTTCACTAGATTAAAAAAAAGTATATTCCTTCCCCCCAAAAGATGCTCACACAATATCATTTCCTCTCTCTTCTCCTTGTAGAGCAGAGGTGCTCAAATCTAATAATGCAGAGAGAAAGTCCCATCACTTTCCCAAAACACTGCAGGACAAGGACACTACCAACAACGCTGCAGCACAAGACTCCAGCAAGGCAACGGAGTGGCAGGACAACCTTCCCTGTCGTGGCTGCACAAAGTGCTAGGAAGATCGCAATACATGGGGTTTTTTCCCCCATAAGGAGGTTTCACAGTAAAATGCTGAAATCATCCAAAAGTACACCGTGCTGCAATCCTGCAGGCAGCTAGCGGCCTTCTCCACAAGAGCGCTTCTCTAGGAGTTCATACGCTCAGCTACTAGCGAGCTTTCGGCAGGCTGCAACATCTGCTGCTCTCAATTTTCTGCTCCAAGTCTGCAGGTGAACTGGCATCTGGTCTGGCGCAGTAGATAGGAGGGGATGGCTGTGAAGGAGGAGTCCTTCTACCTCACCTGTCTTCTCCAGGGGTGCTGTCAGCAGAGCCCTCATACCTGCAGAGGCCTTTCTGTGACTAGTATTATGTTCATAAATTGAAGCCTTCTCCATCTAATCCAGCCTATTCTCTTCATTTGGGATTTTTTTTTCCCCTTTAGCCTATAGTCCCTTTTTGTTTCAACATGGCGTGTGACGCAACATTCCTTCCAGCTTTTCTGGGGGTTACCAGGAGATGGCCCGTGTTGGTGTTCTGGCAAGGCAGGGGCTGCAGAGCCAGCCCAGGGGGGAGAGCACGTACCCTGAACCAAGGTGAGGGACAGCACGGATCCCGAGAGAGGGAGGGAGGGAGGGAGGAAGGGAGGGAGCCGTGGGTGCCGGCGCCGCAGCTGAGTGGGATAGAGAGAGCCGAAGGCACCGGCATGGGGCTGGGGAGGGATGGGGCTGGGAGCGGATGCCCTTGCTGCTGGCAGAGATCACAGGTGGGCACAATAAAATGCGTGTTAAAAGATTTTCTAGGCTAATTGTCATTTCATTTCTGCTCATTACACCTCCTCAAATTGCAGGGTACGGCACCCCTGCCTGCCGCCCCGGCAGCTCTCAGGCATCCCTCGCTCTGCTCCGCACTGAGCATGCTTCACGGATTCACTTGTTTGGCCGTCTGCTCGTACATCAAGCCCTGCGGTCCATTAATCATTTTAACCACTCTTCACTCTGCAAAATAACATAATAGACTCCTAAAAATGAGAGATGAAAAAGGCCAGCAAAGCCATCCAGTCCCTCCCCCTGCCAGCGCAGGACTCTTCCCAGGGAATATTTCCCCAGTAAATTTTTCTTACCTATTTTTTGACGTCTCGAGTTTAGGCCAACCATTCTTCTGCCAGTTGTTCCACTTTGCTAATGACGGGATGACAGATAACAGATTTCATTTCTGAAACCTCTCCACTTTCTTCAGGGGAACTTTTTGCAGTAATCCTACCAGGATTTCTTTCAAGCTTATTTTCAAGGGTTGGCAGTGGTGAACAGTAAGTCGTCTCATTCGTATTCTCGTGCCATGTTAAACACATAATGCTTCAATAGTTTAGTTTCCCCACACAAGCTTTCAGCTGCCCTCTGTGCTCCATGGGAAGAACTAAGCCCTCAGGGTAAAAAGTTATTTCTTTTCCTCACCATACTAACCCTAGGCTCTCCAAAACAGAGAGGCTGTTGTCACTGATGCCCAAATAGGACAGATTATGTGTAGATAATTTTCTGATACACCCATCTATCTCCCTAAGTGTGGTGAGACCACTGAAGGGAAGTAACATGTGATGGACCTGAAAGATATTGAAAGTTATGCCTACTTTTTCACATATACCCCTATGAAACAGATTATCTTAAAAGTTGGAAGGACAAAACTACAACCTCAGTTCTCCACCCTTTTTTTTTTTTATTTATTGCCTGGTTAATAAAATGATCATAACGTTCACATGGCTGTGAGCATATTTACATACACAGAATGTTATTAAAAGAACACATTTTTCCCTCCCTGTGGCATGCAAAAATCAGTAGCTGCTTAACAACAGTTCTTATTCCAGGAAAAACTTGGATTTAGGAGAAATACCTCTCTACAGTAATGTTAATAGTGAAACAGTCTGCAATCTGTAAGACTGGTATTTTCAGATTAGTTTAATAGGTTTAGGTGCCTTATCCCTCTTGAGTCTCAGGAACAGCTGCATCTGGCACCTAATAGTTACCCCAAACCAGCTACAGGTCGTGCACTGCACGGCAAAAGCACACGTGCTTCTGCTTTCTCAAAGGACAGTACAAAGCAGTTCCCAGCTCCTTCACTGGCTTCTCCCCGCATCGTTGTGCTGATATACCATGGTTTTTTCCTTTTCATTTTATGAATGGGATAACCAAGACGAAGCTACTCCAGAAGAAAGCAAAACCGTGGCAATTTCATGTTCCACGCATAGGAATGGTTTTCCCAAAATTCTTGAGAAAGGAGTCTATATTCCACATTTACCATGAATAACAGTACCCCTCCACATTCCAGCTTTTTATTGAAAATACAACAGAAATGACAGAAATTTTTTTAGCAGCTGTGGGTCTACAGCTCCACAGCGTACTGGTACGGTTCACAAACTAGTTCAGGAGTTGCTGTTCAAGACAAGTGACAGCACTTTCCTAGGAAATCCTAGCTTTAATTTATTTTGGTCTGGCCCATCTTGAGTTCCTTCTGCATCACTGTTTACTCTAATTGCAAGAAGTTTGAGTCCAAGAAAAATGTTTGGTTTTCATAATGTTTAATTTTACCTTATTTCAGGGGATTTGTGTGTTTGTTTTTTTTTTTAAAAAGTTATCTAATAAATATTTGAATAAATTGCATATAGTTATATCGTAACATTTAATTATTGATTATACCATGTATATTATAGTTATTATAAAACTGCAGTATTATAAATTATAAAAGTTAAAATTAAGTGTATGTTCTTAAAAATATCCTACTAAATATTCTGCAGTAAAGGATCTCAATACACCACCGCCTGCTAGTCTAAGTGCGTTTTAACATTTAAAGACCCCTTCAAAGCCCAGATAATCGAGGAAACTGCATTTGAGACAAACATCCACTCTCTGTTTTCCTGCCTGGTATAAATCTTAATATCCCAGAAATGTCTTTCACTGTAAATGTATAAACAACAGACCACCACAAAAATGTAAGTAAGACAAAAGAGTCAAACTTGGATGCCTTAAGTTTAATATCAGCATCCACATTTAAGTAAATGGACCATAATACTCCGAGGTACTGAACGACTGCAGCTCCTACTGCCTGCTATCAGCAGAGAGAGAGGCAAGGACAGGAATCGAAGGGGAGAAAGAAAAGACAGGTATATGAGGTTGCCAGAGAGAGGTTAGATTTATGAACACAGTTATTTCAGTATAGTAAATAAGGCCCTACTGTGTGATTTTGTGTCTGTACAATCTAGTTGTCCTCTTTTAAAATGTGCTAAATATAGAGTAAATGCACCAGCAAAGAGAAAATGAACTGATAGGCAAATAACCACAGCAGTAGCTCACAAGAAATGTAAAAAATAAAACTCTTTAAGGGCTCTTGAAAACATATTACTATTTTTTTCTCACTCTGAAACCTGGCTGAAAAGCACTCACCCAGCTCACCAGGGATCAGAAGAGAAGAGCTGCAAAGGGAATCGTGAAATTTGTGTCAGTTCAGGATCAGCATGAGCACTTCCCAAATTGTAACCGAGCAGAGGTGTGACTTCAGCCCAGCTTCGCGCTTGTGTTCCTCGGGCTCCAAGCCAGACTTGCCTTCTGTAACCCCAGGCACACGGATGACTTTGTACCACATTATGCTGTGAACTGACCCGAGTACAAACAAGATAAATCAGCGGGAGAAGGGCTCCGGCAGATCTCCTGTGCAGGGGACTTGGCCGGCAGTGGCACGGTGCTGACTTGCCATACATTTATTTATTTTTATTTATCTTATCACATTTACTGTGCTCACCTACCAAAGGGGATGCAGCTTTTATCAGTCGAACAGCCTTTCTTCCCACCTTGCAGAAGGATGCTGCAACAGAAACCCAGAGTGCCCATGTCACCGACTCGTAGTTAGATCCAATCGCTGGGTCGGTCAGCAGGATTTCGGTTCTGTGCCTAGCAGGGAAAGGAGTTCAGGTGTCAACCACTCAGCCTTCCCAGAGTCTGGGAGGTCTTTGGACTGACGCAGTGGTGAAGTTTAAGACAGATGGCAAGAGCTTCGTATTGCCTGTAAATCCTTATTACCCTGCTCACTTCTCAGGACCTGTATTGCCTCCCTGCAGTTGTGTACCTTATCCATTGCATCACTTACAAAGTAAAACAGGAATACCTGAGTTATTGGTGCGCATATGCTGGCAAGAAAACAGAGTACTTATATGAAAATCTTTGAAAATCCCAGACTAAAAATTTGTTCCATCTCATCCACAAAAAACATTCTTTTCAAACTGCAGAGCGCATGTAATAAAAATTCACATTCACACCTCAGCTCTTAACTTCCTCCAAATCTGGACTCAGGTTTGCAGACCAAATATAGCTCTGAGGGCTAGGAATAATTGTCCACATTATACTAGTATTAATTTACTCTGATGACTAACAGACTAACATCAGCCTTCCTCTAGGGAATATGTTTGCTAGGACACTATAAGGTAGTCTTAATTTCCACCACTTGAGTTAAACAGCCCTGAAGTTCCTCTGTCTCCAGAGCTATAAATCTGGAGGCAGAAGAGCTCCTTTTCTGCTTTCATTAATAAAATGGAGATGCATTTCTTTTCTTATGCATGCAGTGATTCCTTGCCACCCATACCAGCCGTTAGTACAAATGACAATGGCAACATGTCACCACAATTTAGAAAGGTAGAGATCACAGTTCTCCTGAGATGAAATTCACTGCTATGAAAGCCCTTCAGCCATCAATAACAGAGAAAGAAAACAGTGAGATTCTGTAATTATACTCAGAAAATCAAAGAGCAGCCCCTTTTACAAATCAATGCCACATAACCCGTCAAGAGTTGTTTGCATGTAATCTTATTCTTCCCAAGCCCACAGAGGTCCAAAGGAAATACATCAGTGTAGTCAGCATCTCTTCTGCAGTACATCTAACACATGATTCTCAAAGTGCACCTGTGAAAATAAATTCCATTACCATACAGTAAACAAAATGTAATTGCACTGGCCAATTATAACATCATACAACACCACAACATTTCATTTTTATCCTTCTTATTAGAGCTCTTTCCAAAAGACTCCCTCTCACCTTCAGTCCTCCAGCCCAGTCCCTATTATTATTATTTATGAATCGTACTGCAGTAGCAGTCATACAGGACAAGATTCAAACTGTTTCTGCTTTTCAATTATGAATGTCTGTCGCTTTTGCCAATAAGAAATGCATTTGTGTAACTAGCTTCTGGAACCAGGAACTGCTGCTCAGGCTTATAATGAACTTAACGCTATAAGGCACCAGAAGGAGAGCCGCAGTCTAACAGATCTTTGAAGCAACCCAGGCATACAGAGCATGTGGAGGTCACAAGATACATGAGAAAGGTCACTGAAAGTAGGGCACTTTGTTCTCAGACTGATGGGCCTTCAAGGAGCTGTGGACAACAGCAAGGATCACCATGCTGTCAGTAAGCTGCATACAGAGGTTCACCTTCAAAGTGGAGGCATTCCTCGACCTTCTCCCTGCTGATTTGTTCCTCCTTGTACTTTCCTGGGTCCTTGATGAGTGACAAACAAGAGCACTACTGCTGCTTTCAATATACACATGGAGAAGCCCCAATGCCTGAAGCATTTCTGTAATAATGCAATCAAAATTGAGGATGGGAGGGTGTGCCAGGTCAGCACTTGGCTGAGCACACCAACACTTTCTACAAAGGGGAAACAGGATGGTAAGGGTATATCAGAACTTCAGTGCCAAGGCTCCCAAATTTCCACTTGCATAATGGGTGATGACAGTATTACCTCTGACCTAAGACAACACTTTCTTTTAGAAAGCAATACAGTAAACATAAAACTCCCAGTAAGTGATACCATAAAAGAGCTTTATTTTTATGAGGCCTGGAAAAACAGACAAACAGCCTTAGAAACACAACAAAGATATGCAAAGGCACAAGTTGCAGCAAAGGAAATTCTGATTATACATTAATTTTTTCATCATGATAGAGCCAAACACTGGAACAGATCTCCCAGAGAGGCTGCAAAATCCTCACCTTTGTAGATGGTCAAAACTCAGCGAGACACAGCCCTGAGCAACCTGATCTAACCTGGCCCTGCTTTGAGCATGTAGGTGAGCCTGTGGGATTTACCGTGGTCCCTTCCAACCTAAATCATGCTACAATCCTAAAGACCCATTGTAAAAGTTTATCATGGAAACATTTTCCTGCATCTCTCTGATCCACCACTGTGAGCCTCTTACAAAAAGGTCAGGTGCAGCTGTACGGCCACAGAAAGTGCCTCATGTGTTTGATTTCCAGGAAGGTCTCAGTCCAGCCATCCAGGCTAACACCATTGCCTTTAAAAAGTCCAACGCATTGAACATCAGCTTTTTGCAGGTGTCTGTGCCACTCCTGCAATCTGTGGCCCAAAAGATGAGCGCCCCACAACAGGGAGTGATGCTCTAGATAGGAAAAAGTAATCCTAAACAGACAAATAATTTGAACTGCATCAAGGCCTCATGGCACCATTCTTAATCCTATTTTCTGTGTGTGCTGCCTAACTTCTAAATTACAAGCAGCAGATGACAGCTTTGTCATCTGTACTTTGAACAGGGACAAGGCAGGGGATGGATAAGCTCAGACATCACTTACAGGCTAGTTTCTGCTTTTGGTCAGCTATAAGAGATAACTCATCCCCCATATGCTTTGGGCACGGCCCTTCAAAGGCTAATCCCTACCTTAGGTGCAGATGGGTGCCAGAGATCTAACTCATCCAGGCAGCTGGAGTCAATCACCTCATCCTTAGGCACCACAATGCATGCTTTGCAAGCAACCTTACAGGCACTGTGAATCCCAAAAGGCTTGTAAGATAAATAATACCAAAGCCACTATTCTGCATGTTGGGGGGGGGGGGTCTTAAAAAAATAAAGGTTCGACCATGTAGATATAAGTAGGATCAACAGCAAGAAATTAAACAGAGGGAAAATTAGGCTGAATATCATGGAAAATTCAATAGTGAGAACTACTAGAGTGTGGCACGGCCCCCCATGGGGATGATCTACTGCTTCCAATACTTAAAACTAGATTGGACAAAGTAATATAATTCAGGGAACAGCCCTGCACTAATAAAAGGAACAGACTGCTTTGCCTGACATCTCTTTTCCATGTCTAATTTTGGTGGTTATAGGATAGCATTATATATCACTCAGGATCCCTTCCCAAGTCAAAAAATCTCTGTCCATGGCTCTCTGTACACTTACTCATTCATTCATCCTTTTGTTCACCTGAAGCTTTCTGAAAGCATTAACTACCCAAACCAAAACACCCAGTTTACTTTTACAGGTCTGACATTTCAACAACCATCTGCAAATATTATTTCACATACAGCTTCTCTCCATTTGATTATAAATAAGAGTAATTCCTTTAAAAACATTTAAGATATATATTTTAGTGTTACATTATGTATCAAAAAACTAGGGAGAGAAAGAAAATGACCTTCAGTGACAGGTAATTTGCTGGCTACTTGCCTGGAATTCACATGCTATATTTGATAATGTTCATTTTAAAGTCACAGTAAACTGCACATCTTTTCCTGGGAAAACTGAGTTTAAATATGAGAGGTGATGAGAGGCATTCAATTTTATTATGACATTAAAAAATAAGTACAATGATGTTCAGAAAAAATAAACAGCCTTCAAAATTTCAGTGGCTGAATATTTTAGTATATTATTTTGTAAGTTATGTAACATTTTAATGTTGGTGCAGTGTTTCTTTCTTTTCTTTGCCCCACTCCTCTCTCCCCCCTCCAAATGGAATAACAATTCAATAGGATTTAAAGACCTTTTCTTGTGCTGTAAGAATGGCAGGCTGAAGAGGAACAGATTTCCTTGACAATCACCGATCCACAAAGGAGGCTTTCACAAGTAACACCGAAAAAGTGGAAATTTTCCATACAGGGAAACCGAAACACTTTTTAATGGCTCCCTGAGCTTCCTTTGGTTTGCATCAGCACCCCCCCTGAGCCGGATGCACAGCACTGTCCACCCTTTCCTTATCCTGCGGAACGAACCTTATTGCCAAAGGCAGCTTGAAGATGGCTGCCCCAATGCAAACTGGCAAGGCATTTCCTGCAGGGCTGGGTGCCTGCAAAGCACATCAGGCCAGGGTATTCCTGAACCTCCCTGCAGCTACTCCCTGCTGCCAAAATAACCCCGCGGAGCTGTGCGGCATAAGGTAGGACAGATCTTAAGATGCTGCGAGCTCCAGAGATCAAAGCAGATCCTGGCAGCTCCAAAATGAGAAACTGGTAAAGAGAGGGTGAACAAATTGCTTTCGCTCCTCTTTTGGTGACTAAACCCACTGTGGCATAAAGGATGAGTTTAGCCATAAATTTCATATCATTCCTATTACAAGGACAGGAACAGAAGAAAATTTGCTTCTGTTAGCCTGGAAACATGTAATGCTGTTCTGTCTCACTTAAAGTTTCTACGTCTCCTTCCAGCTCCTTCTTTTTTCTGTTCAACTGCCAGGCAGAGAGAGAAAGATCACTAATGAACCACAGCTTCTGTTCAGGTCATTAGCTGTACCAGAGAGAAAGTTAATGAACCCTAGTATATAAAGACAAAATCAGGTTTTCTTTAATAGTTTCCATACCAAGAGCATCATTTTCTGTTAGTGTAATCCCTGGATGATTTAGTTTGAGTCCTTTTTTTTTTTTTTTTTTTTTCCTCCAGCCTAGTTTTGGAGGAACGGCGCGACAGAGAACATCTGGTCATTAAGTGCATACAGATGATGTTCAGATGCTGTGGAGGAAATGCCAGAGGTAGCCAGAGAGGGAGGGGAAGGTAAGCCACCTTTTACAAGAAAGTCTTTGGGGGAAATCAGAAAAGTGGCAACTTGCTGAAGCATTGTCCCACAGACTATTTTCAACAGCAACAACAAAAAAATTAGGCACCTGCTGAGCGCCTGCCATTCCCTGAGACCATCTCTTTTCCCTTTCCAGTCTTCCCTCACTTGTAGACAAACACTCAGAAATCAAAGACTTGTGTACCCTTATGCTTTATCTGAGTGATTTAAAAACTTCAGTGTATTTCTGTCTCATAGGAGCCCATGGGGATAAGAAAGTTCTATTTCCACTCTGTGGGATACTTCTGGTTTTCCAAGCAAATCATCGTCAGGCAGGATGTATTTTCTTCTAGCTCTCCAGCATCCTAAGCAGAGGAACAGCCCTTCTTTTCTTCACAGGACCAAAAGAGCGCACTGCATCCCAGAAGAACTTACCTTCTCCTAGAAACGTTTTGCTTTTGGTAGATAAGAAATGTTCTTGAGAAGTTACAGAAATCAAAGTTGTGGTGGTAAGGCAATGAAAGAGAAGAAAAACCACCTACAAAGGTCCTATGATGGTGATGAACTAACTGTAGCAATGAACCCCTTTCAGTAAGTTTTGTCTGAGAGTTCTTGTACCCAGCAGTCCTACTGATACACCATCTGGACTGTTACCCACTTCATGGTTACAAACCCTATGTTATTTTTCAGATTTATTTATTAACCGGTTTGTATAATTTACATTCCACACTACAACCAGCTAGAGTGTATGAGGAAATGAGGTGCCATATAATGTAAGAAATGTGGACTGATATTGTCCAATGTATTCTGCTTCCATTTAAATTTTCAGGTTCTTCTGTATTCTGTTGCCAGGGAGCTCCTTCCTGTAGCCCAGTTTTGAGGTGAACAGAAGACAACAGCAAGGTTCACGTCCAAATGAAGCTTTCTCCATCTTTTAAATAGATGCTGATTGCAAAGCAAGTTACTCTACAACAACCCTTACCAGAAACAGCTATGTTGCTCATCTCAGTGGATATTAAGCACACTGTCCATAAATCCTAATCTCCTGTTATCTGTGTGTTGTGTTAACATCTACCAACACCAGGCGCTGGGGAGGTTGCATCCAGTTTTGTCTCAAACATGGAACCAGATTCACTGTTCCAGCCTACATCTTTGTGCTACAGAAATGGATACAGCACAGCAAACAGAAACGCTGCATCCCTCTCCCAATTTCCCCTCATTAGCAAGTAGCTTTAAATTATGGCGTAAGAATCAGTGTGTTTCCCAAATTGTTCCAGCCCTGAAATCCTGCAGCCTCACTCAGAAGCCAATGGGCATTGTGAAGAAGGAGTTTAGTTTCTTTTTCTCCTCCATTTCCCAACCATTTGCTCCTCAGCTACTTTTGATAATAATGAGCAAAAAGATCAGCAAAGACTTGGAAAAGCCTAGCTGATGGTGTTTGCACACAAGCATCTTTCCACTAGCATTAGGTTTTCATCAGTATTTCTCTAGAGCATGGTATTTTTATCCAAAGGCAATTTACTGGTATAGAAAAAGTACAGCAGACAATGCATTCCTACTCTATTATGCATGAACACCCGGTATGTACTTAACTTTCCTCTCTATCTTATTTATCGTGCTGTCATTAAACCTGTGTCCCTATTACTGTTCTCTAATACATGTCACAATAATGTGTTCTTATCAGGTCTCCTCTCTCATCTACCGATCTAATAATATACTACCTCAACATTTCGGTGATATTAACACAAACAAACAAAAAAAGGTTCAGGCATAATATACTCAGGAAACTAATGTTGATGTTTCAGCATAAACAAAAGTCTTTTTTTTTCAAGTCAACTTAATGGTTCAGCACCGCTGATAGAATCATTCAACGATACCCAAGCAAGGGAGATGCAAGCTAATTAAAGCTCGTGTTTACAGAGGCCTGGTCGGCAAATATTTGTGAATATTTATGGGTTTTTAGCAAGAACCACTGTACTGAATCACGTGAAAAATTGTTTTGAGTCACAAGAAAACGGGTTACGTTTAGAGTAGCTCTCTGAGAGCAGTTACCCCCAGGCTCTGTCTGACCTGGTACTCTGTCCCCCGGGACACTGAAACCCGACTGACCAGACAGTGGAATTGCCAGGTTGGCCCCTGGTTGTGGGTTTGGCTCAGGCCAGCAAATAGCCTCCCGAACAGAGCCTGGTCGAAATGGGAGAAACCGTTCCTGATGTGCAGCCCAGATGCAAACCCTCCTGTTTTGGGGGGCGGGCAAGTTTAACAGCACTTCCACCCATTTGGCCTTTGCACCTGAGAACAGTCCCAGGCATGTTTAATTCATTGGTATAAACAATGCCTGGTAGTCTCCGGCTCCTCTCTTGCCAGGTAAGATGGTGGTTGTCAGACTTGCCTGAATTTGCTTCAAAACATTACTTAGTGTCAGGGCTGCACAACAACCAAAATTGTATCAGGCAGCTGAAGACAAAAAGGACATGGGGTTCTGGTGATGTGTTTAAATAGGGGTCACCGTGCTGTTTTATCATTTTATCATTTGTCAGTGCGGAAGAGGAAGCATGTGAAAAATCGTTAGAATGAGCAAGGAGGATGAATAAATTAAGTAAATTACCATGAACAAGGCAGCTCGTAATCCAGTTGGAGAAGGTGATTATATATCATAGCTAGAGAGAAAACACAGGCGGGAATGACCCATTGTGGAAACACAAACTCCTCTGTTTAAAAGAAAATTGTGGGTAGAAAAATTAATTCAGAACAGCTTTTTATTAGCAGAATTTGCCTCAGCTAAGCTCTAATAGATCTAATCAGCGCAAGAGATGAGGACAGGCACCATGTTGTTATTTTACAGGATGGCGAAAGCATTGTAAACAAGGGGAGTGACTGACTATTTTTCACCTTGTTAGCCCCTTAACAAGCTAGTTGATTACATATTGTATCTTTAAAAAGAAGAAGATAGGGAGACAGCCTAGTAGGGAAAAATAACTAGTAGAGCTCGTATTAACTTTAGCGATGTTTGCAGGTATGTGGTAAAAGTGCCAACTCTGACTGCTTTTCAAATGTGAACTGTGGTTTTAGTTACAAAAGTGACACTTTATTAAACTTTTGAGGCACCAGATGAATCATACCTCTAAAGCAATATATTACATCAATTAAAATGGGAATTTCAATTCAGATTGTGAATTTGCAACACCTATCCAACACCAGTTTGATTTTCTGCTTGGCCTTCATTTTCCCAAAAGTTACCTTCATTTTTGCATTTTGGTATTACTTGAAGAGCCTTGATTCACTCATTGGCATAGATGATGTTGGAATCTTGTGATTACTGAAACTATTAATTCATATAACCACTAGTAACTCTACTAATATTAATAACCATGAAAATCAGCATCATCACCATCACGGTAATGTCCAAATGCCAGTGGCAACTCGGCTGCAGTCTGCTGTGCACTGTTTTATGGGTGGTGAACAAGACAGTCCTGTTCTTAGCTGTCAGATGTCTAATGGGAAAGGTAGCAAAAAACTGTTCTTTTCATTGTTTGGCCAGAAGACATCTTCAGGAGAATGTTAAGATGGCTTACATATTTTTTTTAAATATATATTTTATATATATATATATAATTTACATGTATGTATATCTCTCTCTAAAATTCAGCCCCTGCAACAGGGCCCAGTTCCTTTGAACTGCTCTACATTGTCACAATTCTGCAATATGAACTCCTCTGGACCTCAGTTAGGCCGTGCATTTCATACAGCCCTTGGTACTTGTGCAAAGAGATTTCTGCTTAACTTCCCTAGATGCAACAGTAAGAGCAAAATATACGTGAGGTGTGTTCCATGAGATGAGTATCATCACAGGAAAGTAAGGTGATTGAATTTCAGTCAGGCATCCTACTAAGTATTGGCTTTTTAAAATTTCTGAATCATGACAAGGTCCATATTTTCTATCAGAAGCCAGAGCCAAATTCTCAAGGGGATTGCAGCCAGGAGATTCTGTCAGATTCAGCAGGAAGTATATTTGTTTGCTGGGTAAGGATTTGGCTGTATATATTAAAGATATAACAATATTTAGCTGAAAATGTTTCACAAATCTTGAAATATTTCCAACCATAAGATCTCTAAAATCATGAGTCAAGCCATGAAAAACATGAGACTGGCTTTAAAATTATGTTCTCTGCTTTTCTGCAACTTTTTAAACATAGTTCCCTTCCTCACAAGTTCCTTTACAAGGAGCAGGGTTATAAACATACTGGTTTTTAAAATAAAATCTGATTTTAAAATTAAATCTGAGTCTGTCATACAACCTCCTGATTCCTCTGTCTATAAGAAAAAAAACATAATAATCAGTAAAGTCTCCCTTTAGCCCAAAAAAGCAGAATCATCATGTTCAACTGCCTGTCAGAATTAACCCTGGTCTGTGCTATGTGCCAAAATGTTCGCAGACATTTTTTGGAAGAGTGTATTTGAAGCAGTATTCACTGCTTCAAAATTCAGTATTTGAATGAGGCAGATAAGCCCTAACTCATGATGGATATGCTACTTTATGCTACTTTCACAAGTAGTCCTTCTGGCTACTTCTATACAGGTAAATAAGGACATCCAGAATTTGAGTTCAAGCACTATCCTATACCTCTCCTCCCATGATGCTTGACAGGTATCTCACACCTTGCCATGGTTTTGGCCCATGCCAACTAACAGTCTCACAGGCAATTTCTGGGCAGAGTCTGGGGAACAGCACAAATCAGGAATGATTCCTGACATACAGAGTGGGCATAGCCAAATTACTTTTTTTCTGATGAGAAGAGATTTTTCTGTGTGGACAGGAGACATACCAAGCCAGTAGGTTTGAGGGTCACAATTTGCCACGTGTTTTCTTCAGCAGTGTGGTTGTAGTCATTGAGACAAATAAACTATCCAGTGGAACAGTCTAATTCTAAAGGAGAAAACACGGACATTGTGAGTATTGACACTACTATGCATCTGAATGCTGAAGCACTAAACAATACCCTTAAATATCAATAAAGATTCTTATTTTGGCATCTTTACAGCTGTTAGTAAAAAATTCATCTGCTTCCAAATTATTCCAACATTTCCATGACTGAATTTCCATGAATATGGAAGTCTCACACTGGAGAGGAGCTGTGCCTAAATACCCGCAATTATCTGCTTAACTCCTCAGCTGTTCAGTTGTCAAGAAAAAACTGGTAACCATGAGTCTGAAAACAGGAATATATCATCCCAAATCCTCCAATGGTGTGGAGAGTCCACCGTCTTCCTGGATAAAGTCCTCCCACATTTAGCTTATCTTTGAAGAGAGGACACATCCTCCTAAGGACTGTTGCTGCAATTCACATTCACTGTTTCTTATTCTACCTACTGTGGACACACAGAACTGTTTATTTCATTTCATCTTTGCAGCTACCATTTATGTATTGGAAGGTTGTTTTCAGATCATCTCTTTAGCCCCTATCAGTCTTTTCAAGATAAGGCAAACCCATTTTTCCAAGCTTACAGGCTTATTTTAAAATTTTCATTTCTTTCTTCTGGATATTCTTTAATAGATCCACATCTTGCCTGAAGAGTGGTGTCCTGTCGAAAGCTTATCAGCCCTGAGGAGAAGATTACAGCTTGGACACAACATTCCCATTTACAGAGCTCAGAGTAATAGTTGCTTTACTGTAGGAAGTTAAACTTTCCCCACTGAATTATTTTACATGACCATTTTATTATCAATGTACTTAGAGAATGGGCTTGGTTATTTTCCCCTGCCTGTGACCTAAACTTTCTGATTTTGTTCCTACTTGCATTGTGCTATCACATTTGTTCCTAATAACTGAGGGTATTTTGTCTTCTGTATAATGCCTGCTAAATGTTTGTTTTGAAAGACATCATAATTTTGCTAAGTCACTATCCCTACCCTTCCGTGATGCTGTTCATGACAGGATAATTATTTCTTTAAAATACTTCCAGACCACTTTTTTATTACACTTGCTTTCCAGCAGGCCATTCTGAACAGCTAATTGAAGACTCCTTTCCTGAAAACTTTATTTTATCACTCTCCCTCCTTGTACTCCTGTATATCAAGAATTCAGTATTTAATGATTTTAGTCACCTGGATTGCCTTCCACTCTCCTTTTCCCAGCTAGTTATTTTCCATTAATCAGGATCCAATCTACAAGACTCTTCCTCCTTCTGCTTTCTCTGCTATTAGTATCAATTGTTGTCACCAATAAATCTGAATAAGCCTTTCTCCTTTTATGTTCCTATATTGACTGATGCATGGGTAGTTTAAGTACCCCATCAATACTAATTAATGTGCATAGGACAAATCTGTGAGTTAAAAGCTCAGGTCTCGGGGTTTTGTTCTGGCACACAGCTTGCTTTCAGAAACATCAGAGCCCAATGGAGCGGGATACTGCTAGCCATCCCAAAAGAGAGTCCCTAAGTATTCTCTTCTTTGTTTGCTCTAGGAAAAGGTGAACTTCCAAGACGCTGAAGCACCAGACGTTCTTCTTCATTTGTTTGATCTCCCTTGATGAAGTTAAGAGCATACCTGGGAACAGAGTATGGTATGGTGACGTTTTTCATTGGAAATACCTCAGCTGGATGCTTACTGGGGTACTTCAGGATGAGGAGAGTGCAAAGGAGTGAAAGGTATAAGTGGACGGAAACAGAGGTAATGGAAGAAGAAACAGAAAATGGAAGAGGGCAAAAAAAAGGGAAAAAAAGAAGAAACAAAGAGGAAGGACTGAGAGGTCAAAAGAAAAATGGGGCGAAATGAGCATTTTCGTCATAACAATTTTCACATAAATAGAATTGCTCAAATGTAGGATCCTTCATTCAGTCCCAAATGATCCATGGGATGCAGCTTTTCACTCCACTTTCTGTCCTTTTCGTGTGGGCACACCACTGAAATCTCAGTCACCCACCTTTCAAACAGTTTGTACCAAGCATCTTTTGACATTCCTAGAAATAAGTAATTTCTCTCCTTTCTTTTTTTCCACAGCCCTCAGATAAATTAGGTTATGTTTCTGTTAATATTTTAAAGTAGTTTGGCATCCATAAAGATCTGAGTCTGAATCTTCATGCACCAGCTCGCTGCAGTGTTGATAGTCTAACAAATGGCTGGACAGAAGCCCTTAAAAAAAGAAGCTAAAACTCATCGAAATATAATTTTGTTGCAGAGTAACTTGCATTGTGTGTGGAGCTGAAGAAACAAGCCAACAAGCAGGTCATCCATATCAAATTATCTGTGTAGGGTTACATAAATTTTCTCAAAACTATGCAGAAACGTAGGAAATAGTGTCTAAAAGGCCACTGTATATATTTCTGCACAGATTTTTTCAGGAGACTGGTTGCTAACATGTGACTGCAAGTTGTTCCAATACGTATGGCAAGAATGAGCAGGATCGTATGGTTTGTTTCTCATGTACTTAAAATGCAATTATTTTAATTAATTACAGTATTGTAATTTCTCCAGAGGTATACACACAATGGGGAAGAAATAAGCAGAATATACTTATGGCAAATGGAAAACAAGGTAATACAGGAAAGATTAAAAATACACAGAAGGGAAACTTAAGCACACAAAAGCAGAGAGTAGAAATAATAGAGCTGGCAATGAGCAAGGAAGGCAGCAAAGGGAGACAGAATATTTTTGGTTAGAATAGCTCTGTCTTTCTAGTGTCAGTGTCTCACATCTGCTGTCATACACTAATGAGAGCTGAGGCCGCTATAATGCTGACCCAGCCATAGGTAGATGATATATAACGAAATTGTGTCTGCATATGGAAACATGTCATAGCTATCAGCTAAATCTTCAAGGTAAAACAATTTAGGATCCTGCACTTCAAGAAATAAGGACCTCCACCCTGAAATAAGAAAATTGTTATTAACTGTAGGACTGATTAAAATGGAACAGAAAAAAATATTTTAAACCCCATCCATCCCACCACCAAAAAACCCATAGCTGCCTGCTATTTAGAAGCTGGAGCTCTACTGTCCCAAAATAAGCTCTATGTAAGGAACAGAGAACTCCCAGCTGTCCAAAACAAGATATTGGAGCAGAACCCACCACACTCCCTGATGGTGGTTTTATTTCTCTACTACTTCCTGTGCTCATTCTTGACCGAGTTATGTATCTTGGTGGGTTTTTCCAAACATAGTAAGTCCTACAAACTGGTGCTTTTCTTTCCACTTTTTGTTATTAGGGGCACAAAGATCTAGTGAACTGGCATAGAGGAAAGAATATTTTCTTTGAGACGTGAACTGCTTCAGACAGAATGCAAGTGCCTTGTAGCAGTGTAGCTGCCAGTGCAGCAGGATTTCACCCATTAGACGACATTTGGGAAGCCGTTTGGATATGTTAGATCTACCCAATCTAAAACACCCAGGTAGGTCAGTGGGCTAACTCAGCCTTATCACATCCAGTCCCCCTACTCATGTGTGTAGACCTCTCCTAAGCAACTCACTGCTCAAAATTATTGTTCCAGCTCTGTAGAGTCACTAAACTTATATGCTCCAGTTATAGGTAACTCATGCTGTACCTGCAAAAGATAAAAAATTCCTCCATTTTTTTAATTTTCAGAAAATGCTGGCATTTGAGAAACAAAACACACTCTAAGAGGAACCAGTATAGTCCAGGTGAATATTCCAGGTATATCCAAGTTTCATCATTACTTGTGACAGCTGGAAACTGCCAAATTCTAGCTCAACAGTCATAAAGCATTCACTTTTCAAAAAATTCACATAGAATTATGGCATGATGTGACATCTGTAGGGTTTCAAATTCCAGGCCTTTAATAGCAAAGAATTCCTTTCTTGTTCTAGAGGAAAAATAGTATTAAACTAAATCTACACTAGCAAATTGATTGGTGCCATGAAGCTTTCCTGGAATTTAATCATACACACTGTTAAATTACTAGAACCATCCCTGGGACTGTTGTGGCTTGTGCCCACTAGCCAAACCCTAACAAATTCACAGATGTGGTCTGGCAGTTAGCTGAGTTCAGGAATCAGTTCCAACAGATAAGGTGGATGTCACCACCCTGCTTTGGAGGCTAAGAGGATGTAATGACACAAACGTTGCCGAAGCGAGCCAGCTGGCCATCCAGCGAGGGAACAGCCCGACATGCACTTGCTGGAATAGAAGCAGCTTTGGCTAGATTTTCCCACTGATCTAGCTGCTAAAGCAGGAGACAACTCAAAACCTGCCATTGCATAGGATGATGTTTGAAACTTACTCTTTTTTATATCCTTGCTTAAAAAACCATGAGGCATCCAGCCAAGGAGCAGGAAAATCTTTGTCACCATAGCACAAAAACAGTGAATAAAAAACAATGAAGAGTTGATGAGTTTGTCAATAGTCCATTACCTGGGAAAATTTTGTCTAACTGATTCAGCAGATATTTACCACAAATCTCCTGTGCATCATTCTTCTCTGCTCTCAAGTTTCTTCCCAGTTTTATCTCCTTTCCTAACTTGCAAACCATCTTCTACGGCTGGGCACTCATTCTGTTGCCTCAGCTCCCTCCAGTCCTCTCCCTAGAGGATGTAAGAGACAAAGTGATATTGGGATATGGTGGGAGGCAGAGGAAGGGGCAGCAAGAGCTGACTGAGAGGGAGGGGGATTGGGAGGGGAAGCAGAAGAGGGAAAACCCGTCTTTTGACCAGTCTTATTTTTAAGGAGGTGGTTGAAAGTGAGCAGTGAAGGGATTTTGCAGATGTGGTCAGGAGCATTTGCTTTTATACATGGGGACAAGGAACAGGGAGGAAATTGAATGAACGGAAGACAAAAGGGTTGTGAACAAGTGTAAGACCCCTGGCAGAAGTTTTGTATGTTCAATCTGAAGGTTTTATATGGAGCCTTGTAGGTTTTCTTGAGATCTACCAACAGACTTTACAGTCCGGAGAGGTTTCATTTAAATTACTTGCTATCCAGTGATGTAGTGTCTCTACAGTTTCCTCCAACTGGGAAGTAAATACTGCAATGGAAAATGTTGGTCTGAATGAAGTAACTGCTGTTGGTCTTTTTCCTACTCCTACAGTTAGGTAGTACATCCCTATTTGCAGCATCTGCAATGCCTTGATACAATCCAGCATAATGAAAGCAACATGAGAAGGGGAAATAAATCTATAATACCTGCTGTGAGTTACTGGAGTGGAAAGAAAACCCTCTTCATCTGCTTTCCTCCTGAAGTGTATGCATCTTCTCATTCGTGTAACAGATGACTCTGAACTGTGCTCTCACCTCACCAGAAGCACAGGCTGCTTCAGGCAGCAGGAAATGATTTTTGCAGCCCTCGCTAAGCATTGGCACATCCTTTGTCAAACACCGCAGGAAAAAGATGCCGTTACTGTAAAGGACACATATACAACAATTACCTTTAAAATAGCCATTTCCCTGTCTTCTTTCTTCTTTTTTTCAATTCCTAAAACAGAAAATCACAGACACTTCAGGGAGATCCTGGTTCAGTTTGTTGTGACCAGGTTTGTCTGTATCTGAGGATGAAATGCAGAGGTGGAAATGCACAAAGGGGATAATGTTTCCCTCATTAGGAAACGCCAAACTCCATCTCCACTCAAAGATGCTTTCCTGCAGAAGAGGGACATCCAGAACATTGACACCCTTTGCTAAATAAGTAACTGGTAATTGACCAAAATTAGAGTAGAATATTCTACAGAAAATCAGTATTTAAAAATAGAAACAAAAGAAATAGTCAATATGCAAACAGACTTTTTTGGAGGAGTATCAGCGAGTCTATGAACTTCACTTCAGACTTCATTATACAGGAGAAAAAGTTATGTCTGAAACTAGGTCTATAAGTAGCAGAATAAAGTTCGGGGGCTTTTTTTTTTTTCACTGAAAGTACTTCATTTTATAGAAATGAAACCTATGACCTTGATATGACTGGCCTCTGAATAAATTATAATCTGAGTAAAATTCTCAAATGTTTTTAAAAAGATTTAGGAATCTATTTGTTATTGACTCTCAAACAACATATAGATTCTTCTGAAAGTTCTAGCCAGGATAATTGACAAATGTAACGACTAAAACCAGTATCTGCCCAGTTTTAGGACTACTGTGAAATGAGTGAAACTCATTAGGCAAACAGGGATTTTTCACACTGCTAAGTAATATACCCTCTGGCAACACATTCATTAAGAAAGTGGTAGGGGAGGACAGACAGTGTGTGTAATGAGTAATAAGTGACTATTCATTATTCTAGATACATAAAGTTTTATTTATTCTTCAAGCTACAAAAATAAGTATCTATACTTTTCAGAATATTTCTTGCCCTACCCATCTCTCCCCGAGTGTGCAAGGTGCTTTACAAACAAATGTTTCCATACCATTTGAAGCAGTGTCATGTGGAGACGTTCATGTGAACTGTGAACAAAACAGCAGCAGGTTGGCTGTGCTAGTGCAGGGTTAATTAGTGCATGCAGAGCACTGTGCCAATGCCATTAACGTCTTTGTACAGCTCCGGTGCTGGAAGTAGCATATTCAGACCTAACCTGAGTTCTCCACACAAAACTGCACTCCTTTGGCACGTATCGTGCCCAAAGAAAGCAGTCAGACTGAGCTGGGTAAACAGAGGTATCATACGTCTTATGTGCTGCTTCCGTTATATTCACTTGCCATAGACAAAGGCTGCAGTCCTGCACCCAGTATCACAGAGAAAGTCTAGGGGAGAGCAAAATAAAACATTTAAAAAAAAAAAAAATCAAGGGCTGGAAAGCAAGTTTATTGAAGCAAGCCTGAAATTATTTTACTTGCTTAACGCAAGGCAGAGACTGCTGAAGGTAGACATGGTAAGTTTTAGGCTATGTAAACAGATGGTTCAAAAAAGAAATTAATCAGGTGATTTCTACGTCCACTAGAAATAGGACAAGAATTAATTGACTTAAATAGCACCAAGTGGCATAAGATATTAGGAAGAACTCTGTAACTGAAAGAATGGTTACATATTTTAACAGATTATTGAAGGCAGCCCACAACTCACCATCACTGGAACAAAGTGGATAAACATCCATCAGGGCTGATTAAAGAGCAGATGGCTTGGTATTGCTGAAATAATCTAACAAGACAATATGTATACTTTCTGATATTGAACTGAATGCTTTTGAAGAGGAGGACTGAAGCACTGACTTCCCCAAATCAACAGAAATCTTGCTGACTCCAAACCCTGACCGGTTTAACATAAATAATTGCGTAAATGGTTCTGTGTAGCGTGCTCTTCTGTAGTTGCCACAGATAGCAAAATGCCATTGCTACTTATTCATAGAGCTCCTTTTTGAGCACTTACATAACGGGTTTTTTCTGTGAAACAATTGGAAAACCTCAGTGAGCTTTCGATGAGATGTTGGTACCATAGGTCTTGGATTCTAGACAGCACTGATGATCTGTGTTTGGCGTTTATAAAAGAGAGAGAGATTGCAAGCAAGATAGGGAGGAGCAGTTGTAAAAAGAAGAAAACAGCTGAGTTTTAACATTTCAACAACAACTTTTTTTCCTTTTTGATTAGCTAGCATTAATTGTCTTCCATATCTTAAGCACATTTATAGCCCAAACAATCTCTGTCTTGCATATAGCAGAAATTTTGAAAGAACATATATGCTAAAGCCTCCAAATATGTTCTCTGTATTGCTCTTGCCAAACGCATGCATGTGTGTGAGAAGGCTTTTGATTTTGCATATATTGACAGAGTAGTATACTGCTAGTGGCTCACTTATTTACCCATTTGGCCATTTTTATATGCAGCCATGTATGCTATGATTTTATGAATAATACTGTGACTTAAAAACCCAGTCCTCAGGAGAATTAGGAGCTAATGTCTACTGACTCCTTGTCCATAATTGTCAGAGGGATAAGGACTTAATGCAGCAGAATAACCAGTCAGAAGCAGTTTTCATTCCGTCTAAACATAGATGAAAAATACACAAAGATTTTGTTTCTCTCATTTACATAGCACGTGTAAACTAAGAACAATTTAATTATACCTTCAGAAGAAGCGGTGCCATCTCCTATAAGTACATAGTTTCAGAGGGTTGCTAAACTGTTGAAAGTACTACTCAGTGAGAAAGTACTACTTCTCCCAAATGATCACTGAAATAGTCAGGCTGCATTAATATAAATGTAATATCAATGTATAAATGCACTCTCATCCAAACAGGCAAAAGCATACGCAAAACATCGCATGTTTTCCATTGTCTTAAGCTCCATGTTAACAAAATCTGACTTGTCAGTACTTAAATCTGAATTCCAAGTTAATGATACACCAGTTTAACTTCCTTCTGTAAGTACATTTCCAAGAAGCAAGTTGCTGAAACTATGATGAAAGGCCATCTTCGTGCACATTTAACATATGAATACCTGAGCTGAAATCAGCTCAGCCAGAACTGAAAATTGGATCTTAACATCGAATTTGGATAGAACTGACAAGCTTACCTTTTGTCATTAATAATTCTCCTTCTGTGTTTCTTACTTTTTAAATGTGTTCTTATTTCCTTTCCTACTTTGACATAGCTGTCTCACTTTCTCCTTCCTGTCTCTCATTTTTCCCCATTTCCCTTTCCTCTATGTCTTGTTTTCATTCTCTTATTCCTCCTTCATTACCTTAGTCCTTCTCATTTCAAAAGCGTACTCCATTTTTCACTTATACCATTATGTAAACCAGACCAATAAGCAGGAGACCGGGCTAGCAATACAACATGGAAATCCCTGATAAGGCAGGCTAGAATGAACATTTGTATTACATTCATGTCTTTTGTATTATAATAAGAAAAATATCATATTATGTTACTGAGTACAATGCACAGTATTTTACTAATGTACTACACTGGTCACTAATCCGATGTGAAGGTCATATACACTTCATCTATTAGCTTTTACTATTGCCTTCTGTATTATATTGATAACCCAGCTTCTGAACCAACGTTTTACTTCATTATTCAGTTTATATTGTAATTGAGGGCTTTTTTGAAAAAGAAAAAAAAAAAGAAAAGAAAGAAAGAAAAGAGAAAGACAAATTAATGCCAATGAGAGTCTTTTTTTCTTTCCCTGTGTCTATGCAGTCTGATTTATTGCAAAGTATTTGCCATTCCATATCCTATTGTTTCTTCAGGTATTGAAATTTGCTGTATCATTTTTCAAGAGTTTTAAAATTGCATTTGCAAATTAAAAAATAAAACCAATAACAATGAATTTCAGCTGTACAGCTGTCAAAGAGATACTGCATATTCCAGGACGGTCAGGAATAATAGCACTCTGGGAACATATGATCATCTTTAATTTGGAAAGCTGTCTGAAATTAAACACATTAAAGAGAGAATTCTGACCTAGTTTTATCATGCTGAAGTGATTCAATGCTCACTGCTTTCCTTTATAATACCAACGTTTCTGGATATTTTCCCCTACAAAAACAAATTCCATGCAAGAAAAATGTTGAGGTTAAGCAATGGTTAAGGAGCCTGACAGAAATAATTACCTTTAGTGAAATTATACTTTGTTCACAATCCTATCCAATGTTTGGTAATAAAAGATGCCCAGTTCTTCTGAAAAACCATACATAGATCGCTTCCAAATAATAAACATTTTTGTACAGTCATCATTACCGATGCTCTGGAAAATTAACTATTGCTGTTGTAGTATAGAAAACATTTTTCAAAGTTTTACTTTTGTCTTGTACTTCAAAAATGCTGTAGGTCTTACAGTAATGATGCTTTTCAAGCCATTGTTTTTACTTTAGTATCTCAAAACAGGTGTTGAACTAATGGAGGTTCTGTGTGCTGATTTACTAGTCTGAAAGCACTGACATATGACACCTAAGTTCTGTAATAAACATATTTAATGCATATAATAACACCAGATGTAGGACCACCAAGTTTAGAGAACAGGTTATCCGACTGAATCTCGAAGACATGCAAGCATGTAATATGCATTTTCAAGGCTAGTATAATCAAAGTTGTAAAAAAATAAGATAATATGCAACCTGTGTTCAACAAAGGTCCAGCCAGGCTAGGTCACTTATGCTGCTTTGTCTAGGTGACCTAAACAAAGAAAAGGCATTAGCTTTCATCTGTTTGGAGTTCAGTAAAATATTGAGCTCACATGTAAATGTGACAAATACAGTAAATACAATGTCATATGAAGAAGCATTTATGATGGTTAGGAAAAAACGGGAATGAGTAAAGAATTGGCTAGTAAAGAAGTATTGAAAGGGGAAAATTCTAATCTGGTGAGAGGTAACAAATGGTTGGCCTTGGACCAATCTTGTTAATTTTTTGTGTAAATAACCTTGGCTTAAAAAAAAACAGTATTCTTAAAATGAAAAGCTAAAAGGCATTGTCAAGACTGAAGAGGATTAGGGTATTTCACAAAAAGAACTGCATGGCCCTGAGGATGGGAGTAAGCGTAATTAAATTAAATTAAATTTATAATAAAAAGAGGAAGGTCACTGGGGACTATGAACAAGAATTTCTGCTGTTGACTAGGAACTCATCAGTTAGAAGTGACTGGGAAGAGAGAGACACAGGTGTACAAGCTGATCGCAGGACGGCTATAAGCTAGCAAGGGATGGCAAGCATGTGAAAACTCAAAAGGCATCCTGCAATACATCAGCCAAGGTGCTTCCAGCTGAGATAGAAAAGCATTGATTCCACTATTCTAAGCCCTGATGAGACTTAATTTGTAATACTGTGTACAGTTCTGAGCATTTATTTTCAAGGAAGATATGAACTCAGAATAGGCATAGAGAAGGATCTCTAGGATAAGAGGGGAACCAAGAGCTTATCAGACAAAAGAAGAATTCACCTTGTAACCCAAAGGGATGTGATTGGTGCCAATACTTAAAACAGTGTACAGACATGGGAGAGAAAAGAGTTATTTAAACTCAAGGAGAGTGTTTATACAGTAATAAATGTCATAAACTGGCTGTTAATACAGTAAGATGCAAAACAAGAGATTCTGAAATAATCTTCCAGGTAAAGTGACAGGGATAAAAAGTCTAACTACTATTAATATACTGTTTGAAACATTTATGAAAGTAAATATATGACACCATGTCCATAATGTCAGGGGGTTGCATTTGAAGACCAAGAAACCATTTCCAATTCTGTATCTCCAGGATTCCAAGCTTAGCCCTTTCCAAGGTTTCCAATACTGCCTGTGAAGGCACAAGATTTTCAAGAATAAGGTATTGGATATGATCTGTTAAGCTTACAAATGTAAGAGAGAAGAGAGAGAACTGGTATAAAAAGTGCATGTCGCTTTCTAAACAATGCTTAGGCTGTCTAAATTGTTCAAATTGCCTAAACTGAACTGTCAGTACAGACAATGGTCTCTGAGGATTGATGGCAGTCTTCAAGAGGTTCCCTATCTTGCAGGATTGCGGCAACTATGCTCATCCAGATCTCACTGCAATCCACAGAAGTCTTCCAGATTTCAGAAAGCTTTGAATCAGACTGTACATGTATCTATCTACAAATATGTTTATTTAAAATTGGAAAAATTAATTTAGTCAAAGTTTAAGTTCACGAAAGAGAGAGAGATCATAACTTTGTGCACTGCCTTAATTATATTTTAACTCAAGCAAATTAAAGCCAGGTATTCCAGCATGTCATTCATGGAGAAAATCTTATTCACAAGGCTGCTCTATTCATGATGGAGTCTTGCACATATTCAAATTCATCATAATTTTCTTAGTCTGAGGTTCTTATTATGGAATAAATTCATAATTAACATTTCAGCAGAGAGACACCTGTTGGCACACTAGGAAAGTATTACAACTAAGCAGGATTTAAGAATAAATGAAGATATTGTTAAGTGAAAGCAGCTCTATTCCTTTCAAAATAATATTCATTCTATCACAGAGTTACAGTACATGGACATACTGAAGCTCCCAGCACGCGCACACACACACTTTTTTGGTAAAAAAAAAAAAGGTAAAATAGACTTTTGCATGTACACTTGTGAAGTAGTAAATGAAGAAATAGGTACAAAAATGTTTGGTAAATACAAGTAATGGGTAGCTATGTTGTGTTTGGAACTGAATGCTTAACTTCTGCACTGGTGTGGGCAAACAAGATTAACCTGCCTCAGTTTCTTACCTCTAGTGGTCTCTTCTGGTGTCAATTATTCTCTGGTTCTAGAGCAGCTAACTGAAAAGAGCGCCTTTGTTTTGAAAATAAATTATTATTACATATTCATCTCAGCTGAGTACATGTTTTAGACTAGAAATATGTTAGTTTTTTTCCTAGATAAATTTTAGTCACAGATCATTCATAAATATTACAGTGCAAAACACTGCCTGGATACTAGCTTATCACTGTTGGAGGCTGAAAGATTATTATAATCTTCTGCCAGACCATTGCCAGAAAGGTCAAGTAGCTAAACAGTTATCTCCCCTCACCGTTAGAAAAGGCTTGACCACAACCGACAGTATAAACTGTCAAATGGAGTTTTCTAACAGTCTTCAATGTAAAAGTGAAGCCAGACCATAACGCTAGAATGAAGACATTACAATTAAAACAATAGTGTCTCCCTCAGCATTCCCCTCTCTGTTCTCGTATCCAAACTTCAGTCACAACTTCTCTGAAAGTGTTTTTAACACAGTTGTAGATATCATGGAAAAAAAAATAATTAAAAAAACCCCACAATAACAACAACAACAAACTTAAAATGCCTGATTAGAAAGGGGAGGGGAAAGGAAGTTGAGAAAAAAATAAAGTTTCTGAAATAAGGAACCTTGCTTAAGTGCCTGAAATGCCTGTAAAATGGATTTAGGCCCTAATCATTGTTAAAACACTGCTCTCATATTATCTAGACCTATTCAAATAGAGACCCACCTATAATAACATAGTATATTAGTAATCTTCTAAGTGTTAAAAGTAATGATTTGGCAAAACTAAGAAGCCAGAAGATAGAAGACAAGGCTTAGGACTACCAGATTTATGACAGTGTTATTACTGCTGACAAATCACTTTTCTTTTCAAACTGCAGCATGTACTATGAGGAGCTGAAGCATCTCTACAGTAGACTCTGCCTGGGTGTTGCACAGATATTAGCAAATGACAGTAATTTATCAGGAAGCATCCCAGGTCTCTGCTGAATTAGGGCTTTGTCATACTATGGGAACTTCATATCACTGTTGATTACCTGGTGAATAATAAGGTTTAAATCCTGGTCATATGGGGTCTGCAAAGAAGTCATCAACGTTCTTGTGTCTATCTTTAGCATCTAGGTCAAACTGCAACTGGGATACACTACGAAGTATATCTTTTTATTGGCTATTAGTAAAATTTTCTGTGTTCGTTAACAATCAGCCATTTTCTGTTCAGTTCAGCATTTCTGTCTATGCTCTTCCTCTCAGTCAAAAATAGGCCTTATCCTAACAAAAAGTGTTAATTTATTCCTTGTGTATGAAAGGATAAAAATGTCTTTATTTATTGGTGTGTTCTTAGCTCGATTTAACTTAAGTGCTTACATTGTTCACTATCATACTATTGCAATGCCTCACAACACTCAGGCTCTTGCAGTTTTGTTTTCACAAATATGCAAGTTTATTCTTGTAACTCTGCAAAAACAGACAGGCAAATACTAGAAAGAAAAAAATAAAATGGCCCAACAGTGGCAAACTCGGTGGCCTAACTCTGAATTCTGATCTGCTGTAGGTGGAATATCCTCCATAAGAACACATCCATGTACGATGAGATATGTCCTGGACTTGTGCGAGCCTATTTACACCAGCAGAGTGATGCAGGGCTTCTTGGAATGCAGGGCTTCTTGTAATGCAAGCCCAGCATACATCTCAACCATAGCTTTTGCCTCTGTCTGAAATCTGGATCCAGGAGAATTCTGAACACCCAAATCTGTGCATATACCCTCGCAGCATCACTGTCAGGGTGAAACCTAACACAAAGCACAAGCCACAGACGGGAAGCTTTAGTGCATCCAATGGATGGCAACTTTCACGTGCTCTGGTTGGATGTTAATTTGAACAATCAGTGAGAATCTACTTTTCAGTCCAGAGTGAACTCATGAATCTGTCTGTCTCCCTAACAGCTATGCTTGGTTTTCCCTTCTTTATGTCTGAAAGGCACTGACATAATTTACGGTTGCAGTCATGCACATATCCAGTTAGACAGGTGGTACTAATTAAATATCGGACATCACAGTTATCCATTTAACAACAAATATAATTACGCTCTATCTGCAGGTGCATAGAAGCAGGAGTCTCTTGAAACTTGGTTGAGACAGGCATATTTTAAAGGAAACAGCAAATAACTTATCAGGGGCTCTTCCCCTCTAGAGCAGTCCTCCGTGAGATTCAGAAATTGAATAAATGAGATCTTGCTCACCAGGTGGGTTTTTGCAGGCTGTGATGTTGGTTCTTATAGTTCTAAAAAGGAAGTGATAAGCCTTCTGTATTGAAAGTGAGTGCTCTACAGACAGGAGGCTAGACGACTGAAAAGAGAAATCCCCACAGCGAGGGATTTGTGAGATTTGGCAGAAAATCTGCATCACAATACTGTGCTATTTCCCACAGGGAAGGAGCCCAGAGAAATTCTCAAGAGAAAGGCACTATTCCACCATTGCTACTTTACAAGTGACAGACAGAAGACAAATCGGGTACCAGCACAGACAGGTATCTTCTTTATTGTGTTCCTCGAGAGAGGAAAATCTGAAAGGTCTAAGACACCAATTTCAGCCCCATTTCACTTAAGGTTTATATGCAGAATAAAAGAGCAAGTTGGGGGTATCTTGGAAAAATCCATAGGGTGAACAGAGCTCACTTATTCTCAGAGCTTTCTAGCAGCTTGCCAGATTTGCAAGCCTAGCACAAGTCCGTAGAAGCGAAAAATAAAGCCATCACAAAAGGCTGTATTTCGGGACTTACAAATGGAAGCTGAGATATTTTAACTATTCAATTAACTGGGGCTGTAGGATTTGCTTTGTGAGCATTTTATTTCTTAATCTACACTGCCCTTCTCTCACCTCTGAATAACTTTTTACTCTCCTCCTTTTTATCTGTCACTAACTTAGAAAAGGAAGCAGAAGACTGTGTGGGTTGCAGGACCACCTCTGTTGCCAGTGAAAGCCGTTACGTGGGGTGAGAGCATTAGAGATTCAGAAGTAAATTGCAAAGTTGGTTTGGAGCACAGTGAAGCATTTAGCTGCAACTCAGTTGGGTGGAAAAAAGAAGTCACACTCCAAAAGAGACAGAGCGCTTTCTCTGCTTGAAATTATTGAATAATTTATTCGAAACACAAATCAGACTATTAGAATGAAGGTGATGGTCTTCAGACAGAGGTCATGCAGAGAAGTACAGGGCCAATAACTGCCTTTTTTGCTCTTTCATTGGCTATCAAAATACTTGGGTCTTTTAAAAGAGAAGCCAGTCACAGTCAATCATTTTTATATCACCTTCAGTGTAGATTATTTCTACTCAGTGTAACTGGATTTGAAAAGTGCTATCACATAGAAGCTACAAGTCACGCAAAATGTCTCTTAAATAATGAAGCCAAAATGAAGATGTATCACATAAGTCCATTGAAAACTCCATTTCCTTTGAATATTTTGTGAAAAGCAAGTTTTTATAGTACGCGTTCTGCTTTACTACACAAACAGCTGCCTGACAGAGCCGAGAGCAATGCAGCCACTGTGTGGCAGGTAACACGCAGCTGTAAAGTAAATGATTAGCTTTCGAACACTCAGCACAGATCATTTTCAAAGGTAGTTTATGTAGGGACCCATTAACCCCCCAAAACAGGAGCTAAACACATGGTACAGCCAAGCAGTTGTGAGGGGAAACAGCTTTCCCCGTTCTTACTTTGGCAAAGCAATGCTCTCAGGCTGTGCCTCTCCTCCTCTCACGCTTGTCATGTTCCTGTCTACCACTTTAACTTTCTTCAGTCTTAAGATGTCTTCTCCAACCTGAGCAACCCCTTCTACAGAGACCAAACCTCACTTACAATGCAGAAGAAAACACTCAAATACCTTTCAGGTCTGTGTGCTTTCTTCAGCGTTATTTTTGATAGCTACCCAAACAGCTACAGATTGCAGAATTACCACGCCAGATTCCTTGGCACTAGCCGATAGAGGCTTAAAATGCTTAATCTGCTGCTTGTCTGTGGCAAGCCTTTGTTATTTGCCTTCGGAAGGATCCTTATCAGTCAGCAATCTGATTTAGCTCTCATTCCCAACTTGTCTGGGTGTTTTTCGCCTTGTGGGAAACAATTGGTTGAAGTTGTTAAGCTTCTTTTATGCAGGGCTAATAAGAGTTTGGATGTCTAGTTGTCCTTTTTGAAAAATCTTGTGGATCAACATGATCCTGTTCTTGTGTAAAGCACCAAGGCCCCTCTGTCAGAGCGAGAATTGTAGTTCTTGCACCATTTCTTTTTTCATAGAGTAAAGCTAAAATCCTGCATCTCCTTTTTGTTTTCCCTTGGTGAACATCATAATTTTCTCACTGGTTTCCAGAAACCAAAGCCCAAAAATTTTGAAATACAAATATAAGAGAATGTAGGCATTATATACTTAGAGATACATAAATTTTGTTTTGCTCTCTGTAGTCTGGCATTTGAGATTAACTCTTTCTAGTATCACAAGCCAGACTTGCATATATGCAGGAATTTTCAAAGCATTGTAAAGGATTACTTCATGCAAATTTCTGATAAGGACATATTCATAATTCTGAGAAAAGAACGTATTAGCTTCAGTAAAACAAATATTTAAGGCATCCCTAAAACCTTGTAACCAGGCTGAAACACAGTAAACAGTATCTGTTCATTAAACAAACACTATCAGACAATAAATCTGCTATCCACAACAGACTTCCACATCTCGCTGATATTGTGTATATTCAAATGCTAGCCTTCCAAACAACACATATGCTATGCTTCAGCAGAAATACACACGTATTCTCTTCTGAGCCAAAGGTGAGAGTAATATGCAGCATGTGTCCCTTGTCCCCCTCAAAGTTTGAGGAGAATTGTAACATTTCTGGTCTTCCCTATCCTAGCTGCAAACAAGCAATATGGCACAGGTCTGCAGTTAACAGGGGATCAGTCCTCAACCTTCAACAAAACTTTTCCAAGCACTGTCCCTCTCAGCAGGCACATCTCAGCCGGTGTCAGGGAGATGCTCAGGTCCCACAGTTGCCTTTCACTTCTTCATTTGTAGGTTTGCACCCTGACAGATTCAGCTGATAGAGGGTGGCTGGATGTGAATTGCTAGGGAGGTGCCTCCCAAGAAAATCTTATTAACAAAAGCTGTTGAGCGTGTACGATAGTTGAAGCATTTTCTTTCTGATGTTTCAGGATGGTCCTAGTTGAGTTGCCATGTCCTGCTCTTTGCACAGGTGGCAATAGCTATAGTATTCCTAATAATACCTATCTTTTCTGTATCTGTTCTGGGATTTCCTCGGCCTTTGTTCTGGGGTATCCTCTACCTAACCAGGAGCTTTCAGCAGTTCAAGAAACCAAAGTTTACCCGCTGAGAATATCCTTTTCTAGAGACTTCCTATGTGGACTTCTACAGAAAACACAGTCACAAAGTTTTACAGCTGAAAGCGATGTAACTCCCTTTGAAGAGGTCTGCATTTTGTTTCATGTTGCTAGTTCTCAGAAAGCAATTTGACTTCCTTGCAGAAACAGCCATTTTAAAGATTTCTTGCTCTTTGATACTATTATGAACTTATTAATTAGTCTACTCTTGAGTCAATTTTCAGCAGTCATAAACTGGATCAAGACCTGTGGGATTAAACAACTAGATAAATATTGAGCCAGTGGGGCCGGATTTTAATGCCTGTACTTGTGCTGTTTTTCCAAAAGAAACCTTCTTAGACTTCGGTAGTCTTTCTGTGGGTTAAGGTGCTACTCAGTGAAACGAAGATGATCAATACTGGACTCTCAGTTACTGTCAGCTAATACTTTATTAGACTGGAATTATTTATGTGTATTCTAAATATTCTAAGTTTATACATAAGTAGTTATGCTGACACACTTAGGAATTTCCATAGTGGATTGAAGCCAAAAACCCTTGAGCCCTATATTTACCCTTCACTGATGAGCAGCACCAGAAGTTTCAGAAATCTGCAAAATTCCAGATGGGCAGGACCAGAAGAAATCTCAAGAGATCATTTCATTCAAACCTTTCTGTTTGGAAAATACAGATGGAAGATTCTCTCTTTCCTAAGGTAAATCTAATTTTCACTGCTGACAGAGATAAGTTTAAAACTTCAAATGTGAGATTTAATATCCCCTGCAGATACTTGGGCATTTTTGTTATACCAGTGTGCTCTGGACTCCTTGGTTCTCTAACTTTGGCTAGACTTCCTTTGAAGCACTCCTCTTTATACTTCCTTCTTAAAATATCCATTGAATGTTTCAACTGGTCTTTGATATAATAGAGATAGCTGTGATAGCTTTGTTCTTTGCCTGTTAAGCATGTTCATTAATCAACATTTCTTATTTAAAATAAAAAATACTTTATCCTGAAACTTTATGGTTATGGTCTCCTAGCAACAGAATTTCCTCTTAAGAAGCCACTTGTCTTTCAAAGGGTCCATGCCTGGAACATATTTGACAGCACTTTTTCAAAAAAATTTAATCAACTGATTTCTTAATATGAGTTAAATAATTTTTTCACAGAGTTGGCAACGCTATCAAGTGTTACAATTTTAAATCGTCATTAAAAACAGATCACAAAAAGTAATCTCATTGTCCATAAAAATAGCAGCTAGTTATTATTAACGCTTATTATGAGTGTTGCTGTCACACACCAGGATATCACTGGGCAGAGTGCTGTAAAACCAGAAAAAGAATGTACTTGCCCCATGCAGCTTACAGATTTTCATGGTTTCTTTCAATATTTCTGAAGTGTAAGGAAGAACAAGAAGATTCTGGTTTCAAGGAAGGAAATCTACTTGTTTACCAGGTCTCTGATCCTTATGAATAATTCTAAAGCATTTATTATGAAAAAAATCTGATTTATTGAACAGATACTCAACTTCACTTCAAATAGTCATGCTAAATGCAAATGCCAGAGTTAGAAACGTGGTATCACACGGTTCTGCAGTCACAGCCTTACTGTGCTCCCTTCCGGCTCATTTCTATTAATATTTTCTGATGATAATTGAATGACTTGTAAAAGCTATCCGTTCGTAAAGTAATCATTTGCTATGGTACCCTGTGACAGAAAGGTACAGAGTTCACCATGATAGGAGATCATGGTTCTGTGCACCTGCAAATTCCAGGCTTCTACCGAGTTTGTCAAGACAGCAATCCTGAGAGAAGGAAAATCACCTGCAAAAGAGCAGGTTTAGAAGGATTTTGTTTGAAGTGATCCAGATCTGCATGAGGTCTGAAGATCAGAGAGAGGAAACCATGATGTGGTGTGGCAGGTAGACCCACCCCAACAAAGACTGAAACTTCTCGCCTGCTGGAAGGAAAGGGTTAAACCAGAAGCCACGGTTTGGAGGTTGAGCCACCCAGCCAACATGGTGACTGGAATCACATACACAGAGTGCCCCAAGTCAGGTACCCCAGCGACCTGAGCCTGCCAGAAACACCTCATCCACCGCAGTTAAGTTTTTGGACCCCTGACCATATATGACCATGAGCCCTGATCTGACCTAGGGTATAAATGGAGCCCGCCAGAAGACCCCTTTGAGCCAGTCTTCCTCGGAGCAGCAGGTCTGCAGTCGGGGACTCTCCCCTTAGATTAGGACGCAGTCTAAAGAAACTTCCCGGGACTGAGTGCCTTGCCTTATTGGTGAGAGAGAGGTGCACAATTTGAGTCACCGTTCTAAGCCTAGATTTGGTTACAGTTGGTGTAGTGATAGTTCCTCAATGACATCCTGAACCTGTAAATCGGTTGTGTTTGTTGCAGCATTTACAACCTAATATTCCTGTTCAATCTGGCTGTTATATCTACATACCACATAACATTCCTGTTCAATTTGATCATTGCATTTTTATATCATTAAAGAAAATTGACTTTTAAACGTATCGCTGTCAGCCTAGTGTTTCTGTGACATGAGGTTGTGACAGGCTGTGATTTTAGCTGCAGTGGAGCAAATATTCCTGAAGGAAGGAAGGGATACAGGTGAGTGAGGCAGAGGGAAGAGGCCAGTGGGCAGCAGTCATTGGGGTGAGGAGTCAGAGAAGGAGGACGTGAAATCTCTTCTTGTGTCAACGAGAACAAGGGACAGACCATAAACAAGGCAGACAGTAGATAGGAACTGCCCAAGAAGGGTTAATAGAACAGGAAAAATGTACCATGGCGGTGGAGGGATAGATAGATGTTATGAGTCAGAACGGAAGTGTGGGGTATTAATAGTGGTGATGGGAAAATGATCCAGGTGAAAATGAAAAATGTTGCTTTTCTCACTTGGACTCCATAAAAAGACAACTGTGCTAGTGAGCCTGAAGATGACTATCTAAATTAAACAAAATGCAATATCAAAAACCATATGTTTCACCATCTTCACTAACATAAAACCTGTCTAGACTGGTGTAACATTTTTCCCTGCTACCTCTCTCACAGTCCTGCACTAATGTTTAACAGACAGCAACTTCTGTGTATGAAATGCAGAAGGCGGTACCAAACGCTTCTCAGCTGATCTGCTCACCACGTTGGCCTGGGTGTCAAGAGTCTTTCCAAAATGAGCACTATGATAGGATGCCAGTCCCATAAGCTACTGCTGCTGCTCTTTCAAGCAGCAGGCTCCAAAGCCTGGGGGCCTTTTTCCGTACTGGTCTCCTTCAATCTGTCAGAAAAGCTGTTGAGAAGCAGACATCTTCAGTGCTCCCCCGAGGAATACATGTCTGAAATCTAAATAATCCATTTCCAGTACTTCCTGAGAACCAAGGGAATTCAACTGATCCCCTGAGGAATGCAAAAATCTTACAGTATTGTGCTGTAATAGCAGAATGTCAGCAAATACTAAGGAAATCTCAAAGGGTGATTTCTGCTTTTCACAGGAGCGTATAGTATATCGAGCATGTATAGAATAGAAAATGTAATCAATACAGATACCAGGACAAATAAGGAAGAACCTATAACAGCATCTACCATCTGGAACCAGAGGAATTGATCTTTTGATTCAACATGGAATAAGGAAGTTCGATCCCTATAGTGAATCTCTTCATAAATTAAGAATTTAAGCAGCTATTTCATGTGTCCCTGCCACATACTGAAGATATCAGCACTCTGAAAGATTTTCTTGGGAACTGAAGATGGTTTTTAAGTCTTTATTATTTTTTTTAGTAGGGTTTCTATTCACAGTTTTGAAATACCCAGATATTTCTGTTCTGTCTTCGTTTATACCCTTTCCACCTGACATACAATCCGTTTAGATTTTTCCATTGAGCTGAGTGGCTGCTAAATGCTTGATAGATGAATGATCACTGCTCAAGTGATTTTCTACCAGACTCATATAAGAAGCAATTTTGACCTCCAGTTCTTCACACTTTTGCTTTTCATGTAAATCCTCATCTTGTTGACCCATCTGATCCATTACCACATCACCACCTGTTCCATCATCAGCCTAGCTTGCAAAGATGAACCTTTGATAGGAAAACGTGGACTGATGTGGTTTTTTCAATGTTGCAGGGTATTTACCACTGCAACAGAATTTTTCTATTAACTTTAAAGATGTATTCACTGCTTTCTTGATATATGTCTTTTTTTAAATATATATATAACCAAAAAGATTTTTTTTTTCTTGCAATGAGGTAAAGCATCTGAAAAGGCAAGAAACTATTCTGATATCTAAGTCACAGCTTTAATCTGGATAAGTACAATGCCCCCCTTAAATACCTTTTTTTCTTCAGTTACACTAAAATCTTAATTTAATATTTATCAATACTTGTTTAATGAATTGAAATAAGAAAAATCCATCATAACACTAGAATACAGAACCAAATCTTATGGGCAAAATTATTCTGGGTAAGTTCTGTCTGATCACTGTTTAGACTTCTACAAACCGAAAATGTGCAGAGTTATCCAAGGCTACTTTTACAGCAAATGGAGAAAAATAGCCCTTTCTAGGACATGATTACTGTCTTCCTAAAGTGGATATCTAAAATAGGCTAGATAAATGACATCCTGAAATTGCCTATTTCTCACCAGTGACTGTTCAGGGATCACTAGGAGACTAGCTAGTGCGGTGGTGCAGCCCCCCCAGGCCATGTTGTGATGTCAGGACCAGCCAACATTGTGTTCTCGTGCAGTGAGTCAGGGCAATCTGGTACTTTCTTATCCTGGCCACAGTACGGTGAGTTAGGATGATTAGGCACTCCATAACTGTACCTGAAACTCCTGTTGCCTGGAACCGTACTCGAAACTCCTGCTGCTTGGATCATGGCCCACCTTGGAGGATGCCAGAATTACCTGACAAGAATTATGGCCAGAATGGAAATACACTAACCAAAGTCAATCATCTCACAATTCTGTAAATAGTGACCTGTGACCCTTTGAGCTCTCCAGGATCGCAGCAGGCTGTGACCCAGTATCTCCCCCTGAGTTGGGACACCTCTCAGGGTAGACTTCACAAGCACTTTAAGTACTAGATGTTGCAAGGATTTCAAAGAGTAGATTTCACAAGGATTTCCAAGATTATCTGCTGATAGATGGTGACAAAGAAGAAGGGGTCAAAGATTGTCTGCTGACAAATACTGACAAAGGAGAATAGTGAGTAATTCACTACAATTAGATTTCATGAGGTTTTAAAGATCATTTGGTACCAATAATTTACTATAATTAGCTGAGAGAGAAAAATATTTGTTACAGGTTAACCTCTATATCTGTGTGTGTATGTTTGTGTGCAATTTGATTTAGGAAACTTTGTAGTGCTGATAGGAAACTATTAAATCACTCTGATAATTGGCTGATGATTAAGTATTGTTAAAAATCATATAACCTAATCTTGTGATTTACTGTAATGGTGTTAATAAATCTTAAATTGCTGTTACCTCAAAGTCATATAGGATCCATAATCGCTCATTCCCTGACAAATTGGCATAGTAATTTAACGGGAGATTTTCCTTACCCTTTGTATCACTTCTGTTAGGCATTAACCATTGTCCAACTCTGAGACTAAGTTTGGATCCAGCTGCACCTAAACTCCTCCCTGAGATGGAGTTTAAAAAGCAGTGGGCTCCATTCTGAACCTCGTGACTCAACGGGAGGTATTCCTTACCCTTGTATTAATTCCATTAGACATAAATCGTTGACCAAGTCTGGGACTAAGATTGGATCTAGCCGCACCTAAGCTCCACCGAGAGTTTAGAAAGCAAGGGGGTCCATACTGAACCTCATGACTCAACAGGAGGGTCTCCCTTTATCTTTTTTGTCTCCAGTCTCTGTGTAAATCACTCTCAATTGATCCTAACTCGATTTTCCTTTGTATGTTTCTCACATGTAATAAGTAATAGAGTCAACCTTGCCAACGAACTTTGTTAAGTCGCACTTCTACAAAGTCATATTAAAAAATCACTTTTGCTAATACCTTTGATGGTGATTCTTTAAGTGATCTAAATCTTTTCCTCCGCAACAGCTAGATGTGGACATCTAGACACATGATATCTAAAACTGTGGGAATGTAATCTCATCATCTGTGTTTTATGTCGGTAAATGGGTTCAAAATTTAATCTCTTTGTAGATCTCATGCTCTTTCTTAAATTTTTTTAACACTGTTTGCCGTTTGTGTGAAACCATATATAAGTACTTCAGATGTGAATCTTTCAAACACAAGATGGAATTGAAAGAATAACCAGGATCATCAATTCTGGTCTCTTGCTGTCCAAGGCAATGAACTGAGCAAGATCTACCTTGAAACCCCTCAAAACTCTTCATCCACTCTTCAGACTGTAGAAAAGTGTTCTTTAATTTCCAACCCAAATGAACTCATGGCCCCTTTATAACTGTCTGACTATACATCACCACTTCATTTCACCTTTAAAAACCTCCCTCATTCTCATGTACAGAAAGTGAGCCAGCTGATATAACTACAAAATCTCCTTGGAACAGCTGACACTTGGTGTTACCCCTTCACCAAATAGTTCCTTTCTCTCTTTCCACACAGTTTGATGCTGATGGACCTCCCCTTCTGGATGCCCAGAAGCTCTCTTCCTCTCTGAAAAATTATCCATTTCTTCTGAAATGCACACCAGAAATCCTCTTACAGTGACACCAAGGCTGAGTAGCAGCTAGACAGTAGTTTATTTTTGTTATATTTACATAACAAAAAACACCTCTATGAAAAGCTTGAGGGGTCTGAACAATTTATTAAGCTTAAAATAACATAATGATCACTATACAAGACTATTAAATATTCATATTCAGGAAACACATTAAATGAGACAGCCAGCAACATTAAATAACAGTGTGCAGGTGACAAATTAACTCTACCAATCAATATATCAAAGTATTTTAAAAGCACTTTCACCACCTTGAGAAACATACTCTTATTCAAAAATACTTTCAATAAATTAAATACTCTATTAATTAATTTTCTTTTAGTAGACTTTCAAGAGTTTCTTTGACATCGGGGAGTGCATTAATTCGTCTATATGACCTTATTACAATTACTTTTCTTCACCCTGCTGCTTATAATATTGCTATATTTTGTCTGAAACAGGTTTAGTGGGTAACATTTCCACACCAGTTAGTTACATCTTCTTGAAGATCTGCTTGCTGGCAGGATCCTCATTAGGGCCTTCAAACCTGTACATTACTACTTCCTATAGAAATTAAGAATGATCCCAAGAAAGCCAGGAAATGTGAAGATAGTTACAGCATTTTCTCATGTGCCTCTACTTGGGCAGAAGGATTGAGGGGTGGAGGGGAAGAAGGAGGAAGTAGGGTGTTTGTTTCTTTTCCTGATGCACGGTTAAAAGGCAAGATTTTTAAGACCAAGGAATGGATTTCTAGCCAGTTCCTTGTCTCTGGTCCTGACCTAGAGTCGCTGGTGCAGGTTACCATCTGCAGCATGATATCCTGCTGATAGTTATCATAAATTGAATATCAGTGTCTAAAGTGCTACCTTGTAGAACTGGTCCAGCAGTGCTGGCCAACATTGAAATCTCCCCCATTTTGGCTGCCAGCTTGGGCTGGATTCTTATTGCCCTGGGACAAGTAAAGATAGCAGACATGGTACCGCTTTACCTTGTGACAGTATCAAGTATTTGGGGGAGAGACTGTGGGACATGATAAGAAAAGACAACATTGCTTAGATTTTTCTGTAAATTTTCTTGAAGATGAGAGAAAATAATTCATTGTTTATATAAACTGCTAGATTAAAAGTCATGGAAACTGGACTTTCCTCATTCTTTCTAAAATGAGCAATGAAGAGACAGCACTTGTGACATCCTTCTCCCTGTCTCATCTTTGTTCCGAGTCTCCACCCTGTATGGACACTTTATTGAATTGCCACCATCATTCAGTTCCCTTACTCATTTCAAGCCTCTTCACTGATGCCAATTACAACTTGCAATGACAGGTTATGACAGAAAATGGTCTTGGTTTACTGCCCTGTTCAGCGATTACACAAATTTGAACTACTTAATTGACATTTAAAATGTCTTTCATGTGGAATTTCACAGTCTGTGCCAGATTCCCCACAATGTTATTTCCAATAAGCAGGTAATGATCCACCGCAACATGGGTTTCAGACAACCATCCTAAGAGCCAAGAACCACTGAAAAATCTTAAAAACACTCACATATGTTCCTTGATAGGAACAAGAAACATTTAATTGGGAAAAAATTCTGCTTGTCTGATTTTTTTTTTAGTATTTTTGGTTGCACAATTAAAGATTTTTCTTGCTTCAGCAGTTTTCCCTGCTGATTTGTGGGGGCTCAGAGAGACTTTGCTGCCTCAGCAACACCTGGGACCAGAGGTAAAGCTGTTTTAAACTACTCGGCCTATAGAAAAACAATTCAAGCATTGAAGCTGAAATTGCACTAAATTTTCTCAGCTGTCCATAACCACACAGATTGGCTGTATGTGGCCTACACTGTGGGGAGAAAAAACAAACAAACAAACAAACAAACCCCAAACCCCAAGGGGAGTACATTTTTATAGGTTTCTGACTAGAGAGGGCATACGGCTGATTTAAAAATTCTGTAACAAGCTATACATTATTTAATCTCAGGCTGAATGTTTTTGTTGCTATTTTTCTTTTCTCAGCTCTCACCATACTGATTAAGGCCAGTCTGATGCCTTTTACTCCCACTGATTAATATCTTCCTTCATGATTACTCCCATTTAAATTACAAGGCTGCTCAAGGACTCTCATATTCTCCAGAATGAGTACAGTAGCTCAGTTTGTCTCTGAGACATTCAGAAGAAAAAGGGAAAAGGCAGATGTCTTCCTGTGCAGCAGAATAAGAACAACCTGTTCAGATATATACTTATGTCACTGTCCTGGTTTTGGCTGGGATAGAGTTAATTGTCTTCCTAGTAGCTGGTACAGCGCTGTGTTTTGGGTTAGTAT
>JAVKLA010000017.1:21442890-21493668 GCA_034782735.1 Sagittarius serpentarius
CGGCTCATGTCCAGCTTTTCATCCACCAGCACCCCCAGGTCCTTCTCCGCTGGGCTGCTCTCAATGCCCCCATCCCCAGCCTGTATTGATGCCGGGGGGTTGGCCACAATTATTTAAAGCTTCTCCTTGTGTTTCTGTCAAAAGTATTCTGTGATTCTATTGTTCTGTTTTAAATGAAAACAATAGCACTCGTGTTAATCGTCACAATTAATGTACTGATGTTTCCAGAGTTGTATCTGGGAGTCACCCATGGCCAGGTTATAAAGTCTTACGGTGGTGAGTACTTCTTTGGTCATCAAAGAAATGCCAAGAACAGATATGTCGTATCATGCACAAGCACAACATTACCATGTTTGATTTCACAAAATTCAGTGAGCGTACCTAACGCTTACAGTATACCAGGTTTCTTTTAGCATTCTAAGAACTAGAATTTAAGGCTCAACTTATGTGTAAATGCTCTATTAAAAACCTCTTGTGGCTCTGGGACAATAACTGAAATTACTGGAAAACCATGTAATTTTGATTTAGCTGGTTCTATCTGAATCATATATGTATAAACTAAATAAAAATAAGAGAAAATTATTTTTTTTAAATTAAACTTGTATTTTTATATCCTCTTCAGTGCTCTGGACATGACTATTCATATGAGTGGATTAAGATTTCCAAGGAAAATTCCTAGGATCTTTCTCATAATCCCAGATAAATAACAAATAAGAAATACATTTGCTCAGTTATAAATTTGTATCTTCTCTAGCAGGAAAACTATAATAAATAATGTAAATAATAAGCAGCTGGGAAGAAGGAAGTTGGAGGAACTGTTTTCACAATGCTACTGTGTCAGGTCCTACAGCTACTTGGTCGTGTCAGACACAAAGAGGTATCTGGGGGAAGAAGGGAAAAAGGGAATCTTTGCAGAAAGCTATCATAATTAATCAAAAACAGGGGCATGAGAGCCACTAGGTAAGGACTTTTGCTGTGTTGTACACATAGGCCCAAACTCATCCCACCTAGGTGAAGGCATACTGGAGAGTTGGGAGGTGGGATGCTTTTTGCTGTAGGCTCCCTTTAAGGTCAGTATAAAGCAACTTCTCCAGAGAGCAATTTGGCTCACCTGAGATCTGTTTCATACCTGAGGTGTCAGCTACTCTTCCTTAGCAGTCAGAGAGTTCAGACAGACATGTCTAGAATATGTTTAAAATTAAGTGGGATAAATGTAGTGTCTAAAATAACAGTATCTAAAATCACCTACAATTGATTTTTCAATAGCTTTCTAGCTTTGTGACTGACAGCAATGAGCATCCAAAATTAACAGACATAAGACCAAAATTCAGGCCTTTATTTGACTGAGTAAAGGTAAATTTATAAAACTGATTCAACTGTGTAAATTTCAGACACTTCTCAGAGGAGTATCTTCAAAAAAAATTTTTGTTTATTATTGGAAGGAATCAAGTATTTAAGACCTGTTAAGAGTGATAGAATTTACAGCCACATTCATATTATTTTAGTTTCATGCCTTTAAAAAAAGAAAGAGATCAAAACACTTAAAATTCTAGTAGCTTGTCAGAAAAATGTACCATTGGTTGGGTGACATCTCTTGCTATCATTAAGCAGAGTGTCATAGGCAGAACACTTTGAAACGGTAATAAACCACTACTGCAATGCTTAGGAAACTGAGAAGAGAAAACATTTTTCAGGACAAATGAGAATTCAAGATTATAATGGGCCTAATTCTCTCACATATAATTTACCAAAATTCTCATCATAACATTACTAATTCAAAGGCTTTGTAAATAACTTGACATCTGGAAAAGATGAACAACAAGAGGAAAGTGGCCTTTTCACTTTAATGCTCAATGAAGTAATTACGGTTGAGAAAAAGAAGATGAGTTCTCACTGGCAGATAAGTCAAATAATTACGGTGAGTACGATAGGTGAAAGAGGGTCACTGAAACAAAGAGTAGGAAACTGCACAAGCAGATAAATTCAGACTTGAGGTTCAATGAGGAAGAAAAGAGAATTTATTCATTTGGAAAATTACTCCAGCAATATTTTGAATATGTGTAGTTAAAACCTTTTTTGTTAAAAAAAAAAAAAAGAGTGACTGAAGAATTTAGCGTAACTTGAATGAAATGGAACACCAAATGCAAGAACCCACCCACTACACTGTTGGGAACACATTATTGTTGTTTTTTTGACTCTGCTAACTAACTTAGAAATAGAAAATTGCAGTGGAAATAAACAAGACCTTGAGGTGACATCAAGTAAGAAGATTTTCTAATTGGTTTTCTCTTCCAGACTAGTTCTTTAGCAGAAATTGCAATGTGGAACAAAAATGGCATCATTAAACAACTTTACCTGTTTGAAAGATTGTGATAATGCAATAGCACTGTATGGTTTTAAGACCTGGGAGCTGGTACATTCACTGAAGTCAAAAGAAATTTCTTCATTTACAACATTTGGTATAATTCAGTCCCTATCTGGTTTAATAGCAAAATTTTAAAGTATTTGGATTGCTTTCCTGCAGATCAGTAGATCTGATTAACCACTGTTCCCCACTAAATTTGAGCATTGATGAAATTCATCCAGTCCCAACATGCAGACATTCTGAATAGTCTATAGTTTCACAGAAAACAAAGCCAAAGGGAACCATTAGGTCACCTAATCAAAATTCAGGTCTATCAGGGAAAATTACATTTCATCTCAATAGCCTACATATTTAAATTGTAATGAATGTTCAGTCCTCCAAGACCGGAGAGGTACGACAGTATAGAGATCAAGATGTCCAAGGTCCATACAAAAGAAGAAAACTGATTGTCAGCTAAAGAGATATATCTGCAGCTGAAGAAAAAAGTGAAAAGCAAAAGGCCCTTTCAGAATAATCTAGGATAAAATTCCTTCTCAACTACATATCTCAAAACAAATATGACTCTAAGTGTGTGAGAAAATAAACCACCCTCATACCTGTGATAATTCTCTGTACCAAATCAGTGACCTATCCAATATCCAGCTGCTGTTTATTTCTGTTACTTCTGAGGGGAGGAAATAGAAAAGAAAAAAAAACTAAAAATGTGGTAGCAGAAGAAAATTTCCTCCTTGACTTCTATAGATAATCACATAAAGTCCAAAAGCCATTAACTTTGATTGTAGTCATTGGCTTAATACAGTTCTATGCAGGCCTACAAAAAAAGCGTGATCAGGGAATGCAAATCCTTCTCCCAGCTGTCACTCACCCAGGTCAAAGAACTTCTTCAAACAGCTAGAACAAAAAATATTTTTTAGAAAGCCATCTAGTTTTGCCTTAGAAACACCTAAGGATTCTTCCCTGTTATTATGTTATTCTACCAATCTATCACACATCTCACATCATAGCCTAGATAATGAATGAACAATGTTAAATAGCCTTTTAGCAAAAGTTTGTGTTTTGGGGCAATTCCAGTGAAAACAACTGTCATGAGTATCTTCCGAAGAGGTACTGCATTGTCAGAATTCAGTGAGACAGAGTTTAACTGAGCTCCTGTGCACCCTTATTACTACCATAAAATGTAAGCTTTTGAGTCAAAATGTCATGAGGATTAGTCAAGTGCCTTTGAGAAAAGATATTCCAGGTATGATTGAAGACTATTTAAAAGCATTACCAAGACTACCTCTGTATCCTCCTGTAGAGTCATGTTGCTAGCTGTTTTGTATAAATGTCTGCAAGCCATGTTTATAAAGGGGAAAGCTCAGTTTCTCTTCCTTCCAATCTCCTCCTAAAAAATTGTTAGATTTTACTTTTGAAACTGGCTTACTTAGGCAAACAGTCCACTGGCCACCAGGGGTAATGAAGCCTGATGAGAAGCAAGCAGGACTGCAAGACAACAAGGTGGTCAGATGAGCACAGGAGTGGGAGGAAAGCTCAGTGTGACATCATGTAGCAGTTAGCATGAGTTAAGCCTAGTTAGCATAGTTGTTAGGATAGCGCTTTAACCAAATTTTTGTTTTAGTAGGAGTGGACAAATTTTAACTAATCTTTTGTTTAGGTAGATGAAATATCACCAGCCTCTGCTCCTACAGAACAGAATGAACCTTGAATAGCTTCTGTATGCTCAAGGAAACAGATAGCCAAACCATGCAAGCAACCTGTTGATAGTCAAGTAGCGCAACCATGTTGAGAACAAGCAGGTTCTGAGCACTAACAGCAGTGAAATCAGCAATTTGCTGGTAGCAAATCAGAAAACATCAGTAGAATTTGAACAGACCGGTCAATGGAGAGGTATTCTCCACCCAGATAAAGAATATTGGAGGGGGACCCAGGGAACCAGAGAGACTCTGAGTGGCCCCATGACCCTGGGGTTGGCATTCAGGACCATTTCTTCAACACCAGGAGGAGCCAGGGCTCTGAAGAGACCCCAGAGTACCAGCAACCCTGCCCGAGGATGATGCATAGCACAGCTGGAACCACTACACTAAACCCTCCAACATTTCTGGACCATGTCACCTCTCCCACATCACAGGGAAGTCATGTAATTATTAAAATTTTGTATCTCTGTGATTAAAGTGTTTTGTTATCCAAATCCATTTAGCGTCTGCACTGACATTTGCTCTTAAACCACAACATGCCACTAAGTGAAGGGATGTAGTATGAGCTCAGCTCCTATTATATGTTGGAGAATCCTCACAGAAAAGATATTAAAAGGAAGCCTCAGTGTATTTTGCCACATTTAGATCATCTTTACTACACCTAACCACTGACCATGTGTGTAAGTTGACTTTTCAGTCAATGCATCACCCGTGTGGATTCTTTAGCTTCTAACAAGCTATGAAGACTGATTAAAGCTTTTCTGAAAATGGGGCATCCATAATGGTTCCCACCTGTCTGCATTCCTGCCTGGTAAAAGTTGAGGCCATATTACAGCCCCCATCCCAGAAGGGACACCACCTTCTTATTCACATAGAATTTTCAGGAAGTTAAGGTGAATTCCAGTCTAGACATCCACACTTGAGCTCTTTGCCTGGCTCATTTCTCCATATGGCAAATGGAAAGAAATAGACATTTCTATAGCAAGATTCATCTCATACTACAGTAAATGTCTAAAATAGATTACATAAATCACAATATGCAGTGATCATTCCCCTCCACTGCGTGTGAAGTGAGCCTGGAGTGTTGAGTTCAAATGGACATAGCCACACTTTCAGCCATCCAAAGTTACGTGAGATTACTCTCAACCTTACTATCTTTGAGATTTCTTTCCACACAAATGTAGTTGAAAGTGACCAGTAAGCCCAATTTAATACCTACACACATACACTGCATGATCGCATAAGCATTGATTTCTTAGGAAAACAGGTTAAAAATAGGAGGTAATAAATCAGTGCTGAACTGTGTTCATTTCTTATCCTAGGTCCAGTTATTTCTTTATGGTCTCTGAGGCTGCATGGGCTAGAAATTCACAGAACTGAAACAGTATCCTGGATATTGTTGAATGTTATATTATTTAAAGATAATTATGAAAATGTCTGGAACCTGCAATCATTCGTTTCTGTATGTGGAGCACTTACATGATGACAGCTTCAGTTGAACAGGATATACTACATTGTAGTTTGATAAATGCTTTGTTTGTATGTAATAACAAAAGACAACTGTAATTTACTGAATGTATTTGAGCTCTTGTGGGTCTTGATATTCTCTTCATAGCTACTTGCTCATTCTTAGTTTCAAGCCAGCCTCTTATTTGGGAAGTAGGAAAGCCCAATCTCAAAAAAACTAACTGACACCATTTTGGTAATTAGTGGGAACTAGGTGGAATTACACCCACTACAAAGCTAGTTCACACTGTAAATGTGATAAAAATATTTTTAGTGTAAATAAGAATCAGTTCTGAAGTGTTCCATTTCTAGAATTTTTTTTCCGAAGTTCTTCAAGGACACCTTTCATTTGGCATTTAAATCTCTTACTAATGTTAGTTTTCCCAAAATAGTGAGCTTTATCTCTTCAAGAAGCTGAAAACCTGTGACCTCTTCTTGAATATTTTCCCAGCTGGCAGCATTTATTTTTTTTAATTATTTCTAGATTTATTCTGGCATTTTCATATCACCTGTAACAAAGCATCTTTTACTTTCTCTCTTCTTTCCAGTTTGTCACCAGCCACTTTCATTACTGGGGTTAAAAGCAGCAGTTGCCAGAGCTTTACCTCACCCAACACAGACAAAGAAGAATGTCTGAATAGAAGTCTTCAGAGACAGGCACCTCCAGAAGGTGATTCATCTGCCCTATCTTAGATACCTCTCTTAGGAAAAGATGAATAGTCTTTTGACTAGAATTCTGTCAGTAAGAAGTTTCATATAAATATCTTTCAGAAGTGTTTTTAACAGAATATTTTTTATCTAAGGAATATAAATTGTTTCTGTTCCTACCAGCTGATGTATCTGGCTGGCTATGAAAAGTGAGTTTGCTTATCTCACTCCAGCAACCACTGTATTCAAATGCTACCACTGCCATTGGTTCATATTACCCTTACCTTGTTAGCACTCCACGGAAAAAAAAAGAATGGAGGAATAAACACCCTTCTCATTGTCTGGTTCTCCCTTATTGTCTGGTTCTCCCTCCATGTCAAAGATGAAGAAGTGTGAATGGACAGTTATGGGAAGCTACTGCTGTGTGAAATCTTTCTCTTAATTTTAGTCATCTAAAAATAAGGGAACTGCTTAAAACTAGTTATCCAAGTTGCTTGTATGCTCACTGAAGGCAGACTTGCACCTTGAGATCATCTTTCCTGACCTGATGCACCTATTTTAAGATGAGGTGAGTCATCTTATATAAGCGATTCTCCTTATTGACTAGGCAGTGGCCTAGATGGCTAGATTACAATAGACACTTTGGTTTCAAATAATTAAAGTTGATTCAGAGCAGTCCCCTGCAAAATTTACTGCCCATTCCATGGATTTATAGAGATCCAGATAACAAGAATTACATCTTGATAACGCTGAAGATATGATAGTATGACAATCAGTAAGACAGATGCTTAGATCTGGAGTACCTTGATGAGGTTAACTAGTGAGCCTGGGAACCTGGGGCTTGGCAGGTTTGCTGTGAGCCTGCTTGGAAGGAGGTTTACCAACAGCACGTGTGTCTCTTCATGTTCTCTTACTTGTTCAACTTTGCAGGCAGAATCTTTCTCTTAGAAACGCACACACAAAAGATCTTCTCACCATTTCCTGAACTTTCAACCCCACCGTGTTCTAATGATTTATGTTGACAAATTTGGCTCCTCAAGGGCATTACTTAGAGTTAAGGGCCAACATTTTTTTAAAAAGAGAAACAGTCTGCATAATTATGAGACTATCTACTGACCCTAGCAGCCAGAACATTCATGAAAAATTAAACCACTGAGAGGGAGGGAGGGAACAGCAGAAATTAAACAGTGAACCCTAAGGTGAGGTCCAGTATTTGTGTGGGCCTGGTGAGCTAATTCCAGTGTTTGGCCATGAGGGCTGATAAGTGTTCCCAGACTTACACAGCCCAGCAAAGACTCAACAGATGTTCTGTGAATTCTCCCCAAATAGCTTGACCAGAAAATGTTAACCAATCACAAACGGGCAGCTCTCTGACTAGTGCTTACTGGGCATAGCTCTGAGGGTTCCCCAGGGAATTGCTTCTGCTCCATGTCAGGATCTCTGTTCAGAACAAATACCTCTGCACAGGGACAGCAGGTACTCCTCATCGAATGCAGAGAGTAGGCCATGAAGAGACCAGCCACCTGGCCATAGTGATTGGTAGTGACTGGCAATGTACCAGGGGACACCTTTTGCTTTTTTGGTTTTTTCCTAGCTATCATTAGGCTCCAGGATCAGTTTGCACTGGACTGGACCTGCCCAAGCTACTCTACCTGGTATGGTCAGGAACAAAGGCTAGAAAAAGGGTGGAGAAGCTCTGTGATGGTCGAGAGGGGCAGGACTTGAGGAAAGAAGAGTTGTTTCCCAGCTTATTCAGACTTTGTTCACAGGAAGAGTGAAGAATACAGCAAACAGTAGACAGAAATTCCCGGAAAGCAAAACCACTTTATTTCACAGAGCCTAAAATCCCATCCCTTACAATAATGTGTTTCAGGTTTTCTTGCACATTATCTCATATGGATGTCCTGAAAATGGCTTAACACAGCATGAGAGAGTGTAACATATTACTATGTGACACTTCCGAGTAAAGTGGAATATATAAAAATTATTTAAAATATCATCTCTGCTAGCAGAAGGACCCTGTATCATCAACCTTCATTTCTGATCTGTGCATAATTCCCAACCACAACTTAAGTTTAATCAACCTCATAACTTCTTCAGTTTTCTTCCACAGAGACAACCCAATGCATAAACATAAAGCACCTCCTCCTGTTTTTCCTTCTCAAGGGTATCTTTACATGTGAGCAGACATTACATGCTCAGCTCCATGAAAAGTACTAGAATTAGATTTCCACAATATTTTTTATGGCTGAATCTGCCTTTGCATTCTAAAGGTCCTATGCTTTTATTTTCATCAGTATAATAGAAGCTTTTTGTGTTGGCTGTGTTACTCTAATTTAATTCCCCATCATAGTCACTGCTCCATAGTGACAATCAGTGTCTAACTGAAGGCAACGATTTTTAATTCATCACATGTGTTCTTTTAACTTGTGTGTATGTACTGCTAACTTTCCTTTTGGACTGTTTCTCAAGAGCAGAAATTAAATCATCAATGCTAGATGCATAAAATGTTTTTATATGGTTCTATGTTTCAGATTAATTTGCAAGTCAGAAGTTTCCAGTACATTGTGCCAAACAACAGCCATGTATTTATCTTGACAAATGATGCAGGAAAAACTAATAACAATGAGACTTATAGGGAGCTTTTCATCCAAATATCCCAGGACACAAGACAAACTTTACATGCTGATTATAATCTACACTCAGTACTCTTCAGTCTTTTAATTGGCTTTAATGGGCATAAATGTCAATAGAAAACTATGCACAGATAACTTCAGTCCCTGATATACAGCTAGGTCTGGGGTAGGAAGTGCAAACAAGAAAGCAATTCTTCCCCATGGTTTGACACAGGGCATGAGGAATACTGTCTGCAGATAGTAGCGGGGCAGCAGTTTTAATTACTCCGTGTAAACAAGTTGTTTTCTCACTTTCTTCGCAGCAGCATTCCGAGTAAGAACCAACTGAAAACCAAGCAAAGGACAAAAGAAATACTTGGAAGGTGATCTGACTTTGGGTTTTGCCTATGTTACTTTAGGGCAAGAGCAGAGTGAATCATGGCCTAAAAGTTGGGGTTCTTTTGCTGCCTCAGGACATTGTTAGTTTGGAGGCTTATTTTAAAGGCTGAAGAAGCTTCTCTTTATATTTCCTGTCTTACTGATGTCTTCTTCTCCTGTGCTTATATGGTTTGTAAGCATTTAACCTGGGTCAAAACCCAGAATCTTATTTATAAAAGTACCCAAGATTTTTCCAGGTCACCATGAGCTGCAGAGGCTGTATGGCTTTTATCTGTTGGCTGACTCTGTGGGACTGAAAAGGTTTGTTGTATTTGATAACATGCTTTCTTTCCTAATAATTCCTGAATGCCTAGGAGAAACTCAACTAGGTCAGACTAAAGCTCCATTTTGCCCAGCATGCTACTGTCGTTTTCCTGTCTCCCTGAATAGGTGATGCTGGCAACAAGGGCTCATGAAAGAGGTCCTACAGGAGAAGACAGATTTGTCTTTGTAGTCAGTACAAAGCAGCAGTCAGCACAACCCAAGCCATCACCTTGCCTGGTGTTTGTACCGTTGGGAAGTCAAAGTGTTGGAGCCCAGAGAAGTTAGGTTGAGCCTGTCCAGTTTTTGGAAGGTACCTATGAACCTCAGCTGCTCCCTTCTCACATTTCCTCTGCTGCATCCCACAGAATGGATTCTTCCTCTCCAGTGCTCAGTATAAACAAATATAATATAATCAACAGCTGGTTATGTTATATTATACAATTTTATTAAATATAATATGCTAGATGAGTAGAACAAACTCACAGTGGAATGGGTCACATCTGTAGGATATTTCCTCAAGTGCTGCAATTACCATGATTAGGATGGGTTGTGGTGAGGCACAAAGACTAGACGAGAGTGATGTTTATGAATACCTGGCTTGTGAATAGATTGGCTTCCTGGAGGAAGCACTTGACCTTCCCCTTGACCTTCTAAAAAAAGAGCAATGTGGATGTAGCTGCTCACTCTTTAGTGAACAGAATGACACTGGACATAAAAGCACAAAACCTATCATAACATGTCCAGCTATGCATGTAGAATTTCTTCTATTTAGCTCAGATACTTAATGGACAGACCTGAAAGGATGGGGGGATTTATCAGTTGAGAGCACAAACTGCAGAAACAGGAACAGGAGATGAGGAGCTAGAACCTAAAAATACTGTATGGTTGGGATTTCATTTAATTTGGGGTCCTGCAATTACTCTTTTGTTTCTTGGAAAGGGGTGAAATTAACAAAATGAAAGAAAATGCATATGACTAACACCAAAATACTATGCCTACGATTATTTATCTTTTTACATCTTTTTTTTCCCCTACTTATTTGATTGATTTATAAACGAGCAATTGTTGGACGCTCACAGGGAGAATCTTAAAAGGAATCTTAAATCACTGGGATTTTTACACAGGGTAATGTTCACAAGGGAACCAAACATCTCAAATGGCATAGTTGGTTATTGCCTGGATGGTGATGAGAGACTTTCAAGGGTCCTTGCAATGGCATCTTCAACTCTTCAGAGTGAGACTGTCCAAACCTCTGTTCTTACACTCAGTTCTTACACTCACCTGGCCTATGGTCCTACTGCATAGAAACTACATAGAAAACATCTCCTAACTATCTTAACCATACACAAAAAACCCCCCACTGTCCTACCTGACTGTTTCTGCACCCACTGAAGGAGTTTGCACTGACTATTTAAAATGTTTTATCTAAGTCCAATTTCATCAATTCTGCAGCAGGAATCACCTCGGGAGGCCTCAGGGATGACCAGATTCTCCACCCTTGATGTTAATCAACACATTTGAGCTTAGGGATTGGTCTAGGCACAGTTGGAGCTACTGGGGAAAAACTTCAGGACAGGCTGAAATTCCCACCTGGAGAGTTCCTGCGCCAGTTAATGAAATGCTTTGTGGTGAACCAGGCTAGGGGTTAAGTTCACCTTGTCTCAAGTCTCTCCACTGGTTCAGATGAGTCTGTTATCTTATCTATGCAGCTAAATGAGAAGTTCCTGGGACACCCAAGGAACTCATGTCTAAAGTGCACTGGGTTTGCACGTAGAGACAGACCTGAGCTACACCATGGTTATACAGTGAACTTGAGCTTCATGTTTATAACCAAAATTCCATAGTTGTTGTCACAAAGTGCTTTAAAAAATGTGGAAAAAAAGGGTTTTGTCCTTTCCGCAAGGAGAGTCTCTATTTCAAAACATCAGCGTGAAACATTTCACCAGGTTTAATTTTCTCCATTCTTTTCAGCTAAGGGCAATCAGCGAATTCTATGTGGTTAGCTGAATATTTCAGTCTCTCACAAATACCATTTTTCAGCAGATTTACTATTCCTTGAGAAACGCTAATCTGGAATTAATTTGCTTTGTCTTATTATCCAAAACTGCCTGTGAAGTACATCATGTGCTGCTGGCCTGTTTCTCAAGTGTCAGGAAGCATCATGCTTTAAATAAAGTATTAATCTGTCATCCCTATTTCAAGAATTTATGGTGTGGACCCTTTCTCTAACCACCTCATGTCACTGCACCACACTTACCAAATGCATATCTAGAGCATATAATCAAACTTTCCTGTATGTTTATATTATAGTGAGCTATTGAGGATACTCTGACTCTACCAGTGCTATTAGGATTCTGACTCTAGAAAAGCCCTATGTTAATACTGTATGTGTTTTCTGGCTTGAGTAACTGCCCTTTCTGTTCATAATTAGAGCACAGTTTCATTGCTATATTAATAATTTTTTTCCATCACTTCATTTGTAAAACCTTTTCTTCTTTTTTATGTAAAGCTTTTCACTATCCCAATTTTATCAATTAGAGTAATCTCAATATCTTGCCTGAAGCATCCAAATCTTAAAATGAAACAGTTCAATTCTCCTTAGCACTGTGCCCATGCACAACCTGTGTGTGACTGGAAAGACAGATGCTCTTCGTTTATCCTGAGGCTCCAAGCATGGGCTACATTTTACTGGACCTTCACTGCTTGTTCATGCTGCAGACAGAGTGTCACTCATCCAGGAAGGGCAGGTAGGATGCTCCCCCATTACCATGTGTGAAATTTTTCGATAGGTATATGCAGATGTACACCCTGGAAAAGGCTTGTCCACTGGCCCTTCCTTAGCTGCTCTCCGAGCAAAAGTCAGTTTCCACAAGTCAGTTCTTGTGATTCTTTAACCCATTTTGATCAAAATAAACTGGGTTAGCCATGACCTCTTCCCATTACTTAAGCTAATATGACTTGGTGTAACTGAAAAGGGTGAAGAAGCGCTCACACAATCAGTTCTGCTGGAAAGTAAGAGCAAGTCAGCACTGATGCACAGTAATCTCCTCATAAGCAGAGTTGGGCTGGGCAAAGCACATCTGTTCCCAGCCTGAGTTATGCTCTGCAAAGCCCCATCCACAAAATTAGCCATGCTCTGCTATACATTGCTATAGAAGAGTTTCAGCTTACTTTTGTATTATTACGAAACTAGTAATCGCCATGACTGTGAAAACATGAGAGAGTGAAATGTGGGACATTGCAAAGATAAACACCTGAAATTACAGCTCTGAGGATATGGATTTTCCCTTACTTGCCAAAAGAATGTTAAGTCTGAAACCTAACTACCACCATTTCAACGAAGGCATTGTTAGCTATTTTACTGCTGAACATTGTAACAAATCCAGCTAACTTGTGTGCTAAAATTCCAGATATGCTCAAAATCATCTGTGTCCTGAGATGGCTGTTAAGGGAAAGCCATCAAGCTATTGGAGTCTGCATTATATCCGTGGCATGAGAAAAAATGGGAAATGGGCTGAGCATAAAATAAACAGAGTTTTCCAAGAAAGCAGATGATATTATTTAGAACCATGCCTGCAAGTATTTTTCTTACATAAGTTACTGCAACTTGATCTTAAATTTAGTTCCTGTTGAAGCATCTCAGATTTTTTACCAACACAGCAAAACTCAGGTATCCTACCATAGGCTCTATGTCTCGTTGGTCAGAGAGTACACAAGGAGGTGATCTCATGCCGGCACTGTTAGCAGCTACCTCTCCTTGCTCAGTTTGCATCCCCAGGATTTGCACCAACATTTAATTTGGGGGAGAATTAATTTTGCTGTTTCGCAACTGATGCAGTATGTTCATACCGATGGTGATACAGCACACATAACCAGTCAGAAGCTCGACTCTTTGGGCTACAGTTTGTGCTACAGTTTGTGCTACTACTCCACTCTGCAGCATTCAAAAGACAGTATAGAATAAAAAAGATTTAGGACTTTAAACTTGCCAACTGTAAATACATTATTTATTAGGGAAGTTCTTTAAAGTGGAGTTAATAATCACTTGCCTGTTGGACAGATTTTTTTTTGTGCTTACAGCTGTATAAAAGTAGAGAAAGAGAAAACAGAAAAGAGATCTTTTTCCATACAGAAATACAATATAAACTGCTCTGATTGTAACAGCTTTTTCAATTAAAGCTAGTTCCATACTGCCCATATTAGCACAAGCCCATTTTACTTGTTCATTCAGCCTGCTAGCTTAATGAAAATAACAGGTACACCACAGTGGGAATGTTCTCAAAAATTCAGTTCCTAAGCAGCAAGTAAGTATATAGTGGAGTTACAGCTTACAGGTTTCAGAGAGGACATGGAACATCACGTCTTGGAGAACCCGCTGAAAATGTAAAACACAGCCCAGGACCAGTGGCATTTTCTGATAAACCTACCCTTAATTGCATAGATGCTGCTCGTGGAGCTGCGGGAGGAAAAGATCTGATTTTAACTGGGAGAAAGTGAGCAATCTAGTGAGTAAAATCTAAGTGAGTCGTCCCAGGCTGTGTTAACACTTCTCTGAGTTACAGCCTTGGAAATGAGAGACTCCTCATCAATACACCGTGAAACAAGTTAATAGCCATTACGTCTTTTCTCTTTCCTTCTCCAAACGAATGTCCCTTAATAGAGAGCTCAAGGCTCATTCTGTTTATAGGGAATGACTTTCACATACAGTACAAGAAGGTGTTCTCCCTAAATTGCTGAAACAGATGTAGGAATAAGCTGAACAGTTGCAGGCCCATATTAAACCAATATGAGTGACTACAAACAGATGACCGGCCATTTATTTAAAGCATTAGAAAAGCTATTCAGTTTGATTTATATTAATATAGGATCAAGTTCTTTTTCATATGAACTTTATATAACCTAGGCCTTGTCTGGGGAACAGGAGAGGGGAATACGGGAGCATGGAAAGACACATGCAGGCAGAAAAAATCATGAACAAGATAATATTTTGCTTGCTAATGAGTCACTGTTACTTGATCTCTTCTTAGGCCAGATTCTTGCTTGTTATCAGAACTAGCTTTGAATTTCCATGCATTTCCAAGAGCAGTTTTATTACTCTCCGCTTATGTTTGTACCATTCTACCCTTATGCAAAAACATTTACAAAAAATTATTCTATTAAAATACATTCTAATTTCATAAGGGAGAATCATCCATCAGTCATTATGCTCACCTATGCTGCCTAGAATAATGTTTTAGCAAACAGGAAAAGGTGGTTTATTGTTTCTTCACTATATGCAACCATACAGTATTTGTTGTAGTTTATGTATTCCTCCAACACAACCCTGCAGAAATCAATATATTTAGAAGACAAATTAAATTTCTTTAAACAAAAGCTGAGAAAATTACCAAAATTTGCATTAAGCACAGAAGTTTTATGTCATCATAATAGCTATAACCTAACAATAACATCGTATTAGTCAACATTCTCTCTAAACTTTTCTTGCAGATAACCTAAACTAGCCTTTCTGGCAAAATTCTGTGGATTACATTCCTCATCCTTGGGCTCAAGCAGGCAGGATTTAGTTGCGTGCAAAGTGGGAGGGTTTTGAACAGCAGACACTTTACGATTTCTGAAAAGTACAACTTTTAGAAACAACGTACCTATAATCATTCTGTGAAAAAAAAATCAAAACTGTCAGAGTCTTAATCACTGGGGCTTGAATCTGATTAGCAAAAATAAAGTTTCAGGAATGCACAGAAGAGCCTAATTTAACACAGCCTAAAGGTGAGGGAAGCAACAAATATTCTGGTCCAGTCCGCCTTTTTCTCAGCCAAAGAGAGTGTGCAGCCAAAAAACAAAGTATGTTGGGGTAGTCCATGACCACAAATGTTCCTGAATTTATTTTAGGTGGCACTTTCTGAGACACCCCCAAATAAGTTATTCAAAGACATACTCTAAAGACAGAGAAAGAGGGTGTTGAAGGAAACCTTGCCATCAACTGGTCCAGTGCCTTTCAACTTTTTTAGCTCACATTTCATTTTGTGCCTCATTTCAAGTGTGTGACTTCTGGGACAGCAAGGTGCTTCATGCCTCATTTGCTGCGGTAACGCTTTCACCAGAAAGGAACATATGTCTGGCTGAGAATTTTGTCTTATCCAGCACTGGCCCGAAGTCAGGATCTGCTATATCTAAACCATTCCAGAGAGAGACTTGTTCTATCATTACAGTGACATGCTTTTCTCTAATGTCTTACCTAAATAACCCATGCGGCATTTTAAACTGTTATTTCATGTCTTGTCTGTGGACACAGGGTACTGATTATTTCTTTCCTTTTGCTGGCAATCCTTTAAAGCACTGTTACCACATCCTCCTCAGTCTTCTCATCTTTAAACAGAGCAAAATAAATTCCTTCAATCTCACCTTAAAGGTCATGTTTTCTACATCTGTGGATTATCTGCACTCCCTCTCCTGGACTCCCTCCAGTTGGCCCATCTGTTACAGTGCACTGCCCAAACCTGGGAACAGGACAAGGTCTTACGAATGCTGAGTAAAGCAGAAGGAGTAAAACTTATAGCACGTCTGCCATATACCCTAGTATGTGGTTTACTTTTCACAGCACGGGATTCTTCACTCACATTCAGTTAGTGATTCAGTGGCGTCTGTTTAACTTTTGCTTTGCCAAGAGCGCTCTCTTTCTTATATGTATGCAATTAATTATTCCTCAGGGTAGTGTTCTGCACATCTCCACACTGAGTTGTCTCCTATTTTTCCCCCAGATCTTTTCTTCAGCCTGTCAAGACAACTGTGAATCCTTTTTGATCTTGTTTTCAGTCTTTCAGATTTTTCCTCCTGAGAACTTGCAATCCCCTTCCAGGTTAGTATTGTCTGCAGATATGACAGCTGTACTCCCTCTTCCACCTTCCAAGGTGATTAATGAAACTATTCCATACACTCCAAGCTAGAAGAATCCCTACAGCAAGCACTCCTTTCACTTTGAGAATGGGCCCTTAATCCTTTCGTAACTTTTTTTCCCTAGTAGTTTTGCACTTACCTTATGATAGGTTTATAAACCAAGTTTCCTAATAAGCATGCCCTATTAGACAAGATCAGTATTTTATGAGTCAAGTTATATGACTTCTCCTTTCCTGGTCACTATTTTTTTCCTAATTATAGGTGTAAACTAGTCTTGTCTGACATAATTTGATCTTCTCAAGTTATACTGACCTGGTGCTTATCATATTGTTATATCTTAGATTCCTAGCTTTATTAGTTGCACCAGCATCTTTCTGGTAATGGATGATCACCTGACTGGCTTATAATTTACCCATCCTCCAGCTGTTCTCAGAGGTCAGAAAACTACAGCCACTTCATTAGGTCTTATGCAGAGGATCTCATCAAGAACAATTGATCTGGAAACATCTAACTTGAGTGGCCTCTAAACTGTCCTTTTCCATTCCCACACAAGTTCTTCCCCTTAGATACTATGTTGATTTGCTAGCCATCTCATCGCGTTTAATCTTTGTCATGGAGATGGATGCAAAAACGGCACAAAGTCCTAAGTCTTTATATAAAGATCTGCTATTATCTGTGTCTATCCACCAGTAAACCAACTTTTATGGTGTTTCTCCCTTCCGCAGAAGGGTCACGTCTTGAAAAGCCAAACCTGCAATGAGATGTCAACACATCTTGAGAAGGTACACGCTGCTTGTATATGGAAGAGTTTCTTAGACAACTTTGAAAACACTGTAGGAATACATATACTTGAAAGGCTGAACAAGACCTCTCAAACAACATAAACGCTGCAAACAGGGAGAGGAAACACCTTTTAATGTCTTTTAATAGGAACAGTGTTGAAGACAGCTTCCTCAAAGAATAACCTACACAATGGGCTGGGAATCACCAGTGCAGATAAATAATGTAGATTTATTACTTGGCTCATAATTCAAGTAGAATAAACTGAATTACAAAATTAATGTCTCAAAAGACTTTTCTCAACCAAACTGTTGTAAATTCAGAGCATGTACTCCAAGGAATAAAGTGCATTTATGGTTGATAGAACATGGCTTACAGTTTGAAGGTATGAGAAGGTGAATAAACTGGAAATGCGGTTCTCCGTGCTCTGAGAAAATAGTCATGTAGAGTAAACAGTCATAAATACCAGAAATTCATCTGTCCCCTGAGATGAAAATACTGATCATGGTAATAGGAGCATTATAAAAGGTGTAATGTAGAGCATGACAGAAGAGAAGTTAATCAGTTCATTATTGTCATTGGCTTAAGAACTAAAGAGCTACTGCAACTTCTACAGACAAAGAACATGCAGTTGTTGGAAAAGCATTCTTTGAGGGCAGCTATCTGCAACTCAGATCTGAGACAGCTGCAGAAGAGAAAAAGGCATTTAGAATGAAAAATCACATTCCCATATCAGGTAAGTTTTCGTTCTTTCTGGATCCAAGTAAAAACCATTGCCAAATGGCTTGAAGAATTAGGAAAATATCCAAATGCTTAAATCTGGGCACCCTTGCATTAGCTTTCCACCAATACAACTTGATGTAACTCCCCCAGGGACACAAATCTGATTTACTCCAAATGTATCTGTGACTGGAGTAACTTTCGAAAATCTTCAGAAGTGCCAAAGAGAACTTGAAGATTAAATTCCCATTTTCAGGAGGAATTCAGGCAAACAGAAGATTGCATTTTATGTATTTTTAGTGAAACTTCCACTCCAAAATTTCTAACACAAAGCAGGTGCCCTGTGGTCGCTGGGTTTTGTCTAAGAGCAATGATTACAACTCAGTGAGAATTTCTCCCCTTTTGGCTGAATTGGAGCTGCCCAGCTGCCCACTCCTGGGGCTGGATCCGGCTGGCTCGTGCACGGCTGCATGCCCACAACGTGCCTGTGTGCACACATCATTCGGGGGAGAAAAATGACTGGCACATAGGGGAGTCCCACCAGTAGCGTCTGCTCACAAATTCAGAAAGTTTGGGTAGTTCTGATTTCAAACCTTGAGACAAGCCACTCTAAGGAGAAGGTAAACTGCACTCACCCAAATTAATTCAAATATAAGAAAATGATATTTCCCTAAGGGAATGTGTTCATAACAGCTACGGTAATTAAAATTCTTTAGAGCTGAGGTGACAACAACTGACCAAGCAAAGCAACCTGACATGCATCAGTAGTACTGTTTTTAAGAAATCCCTCATCTCTCCCTTGATTAGATGTCAGCAAACACTTCTGACAGTAATTTTTCAACAGCACAGGAATGCAGTCAATGAATGTTCACATCCCACCAGAGAATGAATCTATTTCTAGAAAGGAAAAGAGAGGGGGGGAAAAGAAAGGAAAAAAAAAAACACCAACAAAATAAAACAAACAAAACAAAAAAAACCCCAATCCTTGGCTTCAAGGATGTATGGGCTTCCCTAGGAAGTTTGCTTAAGTGAATACATTAGACTCGTTGCATGCACCGCAGAGCACCGCTGAACAGAAGGCAAACAGGCGAGATCTCACCCTCTCCCCAGATAAGGAAGCTCCACCGACTGCCAATACCCTGATCAGGGGGAGGCCCTGCCATAAGTAGCTGAAAAGGCTAAATTGTGCTCTCACTAAGTAAAAAGTAAAAAATGTTACTAGCATATGACTGTTAACAGCGGTGGATACATTATTTAATGTCCCCACTTGAACCAAGCGGGTATTTGCAAATCCCTGTACTTTATACCCCAAACTGCTTCACAAGCTCTAGTTCAGATAACTCGCTGACTTACGTAGGTTTGCCCCAGCTCTGCACCAGCCTGCTGAGGACAATAGTGTTAAAAGCCATTGGTGGCTGTAGTCTCTTGCTACAGCAGTTCAACAAATTTTGACGAAAACTTGCCCCTAGGCAAAGACTACACAAGTGTTGAAATACAGAGATACAGAAACACATCATAGGCTTTACAAGCACATGAACTTTGGAAAAAGCAACCTGTTAGGGTCTAACACATTACTGTGCACTGAGGAAACAAAGATCTGATTTTTTTGTTTTAGGAGTAAAATAAAGTAGAAAACCCCCCATGAAATAGAAAATGTCATGTCATAAAAACATAATGTTTAAAAAGAAATCAAAAAATGATATTTCATATAATCTATACCCTTTGGTTTGCGTTGGTGCTTTACTCTTTGATTTGAAGTAAATTTAAATGATCGAAGTTTGCTACTTTTCCAACTGGAATGTCACTTTGAAACCAAAAAACACAATTTTTTTTCACTGTTGAAATATTTTGACTCTTTCAAAAATTGCTTTAGTTTTTCAGCTGAACTTGAGTTTGCAAATATTTCTGCATGATCCTAGCATCATTTACCACAGAATGGCACAATTTTCACAGAAGAAAATTGTCCATTTGCATTAGTTTGCCTTATATACGCTGCAGGGGCACTAAGAGGCACTTTGTGCAAGCACTGAGAGAGGAGAAGAGTCTCAAGCTGGTGGGGTTATACCGTAACTCAGGCAAAGAGCAGTTTGTATAAACAGCAGATGCTGACTTTTTCACTCAGTGAGAGGGGGATTCATCACCATCTCAGCTGGTCACTCTGGCTCCGTTTATAGTCGATGGAGACAAATGGGTAGTTTTAGGACAGAATTCACAAAATCTCTTTCAAACATCTACATTAGGATGAGATGAACTGCATCCTAAAACAAACTGCTTTCTCCCCCGACCATAAAAACAAGCTGCTTTTCCCCACCGACAATAAAGCTAGGCTAAGCTATAGCTCAGATGCAGACATCTACATTTAGACTGATGAATCCCATCCACCAAAGCTGAGCCAAAGCTCGGTAAAATCACTGTGACTGTCTACTGAATTCACTGGGCACCAAAAGAGAACCACTCCCCATTAAGGAAGCATTTAGCTGCATTTGTTACTCACAGATCATAAGTGTATTTATTTTGTTTTGCTCTTAATACCAGGTCAACAGGTCTTGCCTATTGATAATTACATAGCATTACTTCTTAATGGGATTTGCATAGATATAATACTTAAACAACCAATCATAAGAGATCACACACTCTTCCTACTGAAAAATCAAATCTTTTTTCCGTTGTTGACTGTGAGGAGGCTATGGGCCTGATCCAGTACCCTGCCAGTTCAATGGTAAAGTCCCCTGTGATTTCAACCAGCGCTGCAGCAGACTTCGAAAGTGTGGGTGAGGGTAAAAAAAATCACAAATTTTCTGTTTTGCAAAGCATTCCAGAAACAAACTCACTACTTGCACTCAAATCTTTTGTTTTTCCCCAGAGCTCAGACAACCCTCCCACTCAGAAATAATTATTAGCTCGAAGCACATTCTGGCTTTTACCATTCCAAATGAACCTGACAAGCAATTTCCAAAGGAATTTATGTGCTGTTGTATTTCCCTAGGCTATGTTTTAAAAGTGTGATCCCCTTTATTGCCATTAGAGAGAGTTTAAGCAACTCTAACATTCCCCTTGGGGAATACTGGAGGACACTTTGTGAACAGAACAAGAAGAGATACCATCTTTTCTGCAGGGATTCTCATGACTTCGCCCCACTCATTAGAGCAGTGAAAAAAGGGTATTTATGAAAGTTCTTTTGAATAATCACTGATTTAGCTTAACAAGATTGTATTTGCTTTCCAGATGTTATTTAAAATAATATTGGCATAGTGAGAGTAACATGAGTACTTGTAAAATACATACAGAACACAATTTACTGCAAACCTCCCTGTGCCACAAATGACACTTTCAGCTTCCTTTTTAGTTAATTCATACAAATACAAAGTAGAAATCAAGCCATGTGACATAAGTGATGAGACTATCCAAGTTAAAGAAGTCAAATATCTAAAGCTATCTGTGAGTTGAACAGTTCAGAAGTAAACCTGTAGGCTTATGTGTGTTCACTCGAAACCTTCACTAAATATTTTCAATGTATTTTGGCCTCTTCAAAGATAGGAATTAAGAGACTAAACTTGTACAATGGATTACTTCCTGAGGGCAGTTCAAGCCAGGTAAGTGTGAATAGCGTTTGGATCTGCTCCATGGGCACGTCTGTATGTAACACAGAAAAGAGTTATCACTTGAAATAAATAATTGGGCAAAACAATAATTACACTCAGCATGTATGTACAATGACAGTGTATTCCAAGTGTCATACCTTATTGTATATACCTTTATGCATGTGTGAGTGTGTATACACTTATGTATGTATATATTTCACATATACCTGTGAAATACAATAGTTTCAGTTATCAAAAATTTGCAAACAAAGTCAACTGATAAAGAGAGCTGAAGTGATCTGGCCAAAGCCAAAAAGCAGCAGCAGAGTTAGGACAAAAAATCAGACCTGATAGGTGAAGTCCTAGCCCCAAATTATATGGACAACAATATTTCTGTTGAAAAGGCTGTATATGTTACTACTATACCAAACTAAAACAGGTCCTGGAGGCTATCTAATAAGGTCTGGCCATCCCCATATCATTAAACTCTTTTATTTTCCAAAACATGACAGAAAAAACCATACCATGAGGGGAATATTGCTTGCCCAGTTCTAAAAACGATATAATTGTTAGCAAAAGCAATAGCTGGCCCGGGCCAAAAGTGGGCAGCCAGGGACCATTTAACAGCATGGATAACCAAGTGTAGTGCTTTAGTTTGTGCTTGACAGTGTTTAATTAGCTAGTAAAGAAATAATCAGTAGGGCCAGGCAACATCTCCATAAGTTCCAGCCTTGAACTGAGCCTCCAACCATCCTGTTCGTCCTTATTTCTGTATGTTATCCTGCATCCAAGAGTTGTTATTTGTTTCCATTTGATCCACAGAGAATATTTTTGCTATAGCTGCCTCCAGGAGGCTTAGTCCTTTAGCTGAAGCAACAGAGGTTCTGTCTTTTGCATTTGATATCCGAGGCACACTCTCCAGTGATGACCTAGATACCAGGGTTACATAGAGATCATGCTTCCATGCTGAGTTAGGCACCCTATGGAGACATCATTTGTTTCCCCAGGCAAGAAAGTATTACACATATAAACGAAAAATGCCTTCAATTGAAAAGACATTTCACACTTTTCCCAAGTGCATGAGGGACACAACTCACAGAAACATAATTTAATAGGATTTTTTAATGAGTCTTATGATAAATGTTTTATGGCCAAAAAAGAAAGTAAAAGCTCATTGTACTTTCTGAAGAGGCCAAAGAACATGTGAGTTCCCAAATTAATTCATAGGTTTCCCTTGAAGAGTAATTCCTAATGCCCTCTATTAAATTACATCTCTTTATTTTGAGAAAATGGATTTACTTATTCCTTTGCTAGAAACCTGAGAACAGCATCACCAATCACTTTGTGCGACATCTACATGCCAGCGACATTGGGTTATGTAGTGACAGACAACTGAGACTTCTGCTATACCTAGGAAGAGCTTAATAAAATTGACTTAACGGATATTTTTTATTATTCCCAAGAACAGGGATGATAATGAGATTTTTTGCTAACCACACTTCAGTTGACAAATTATGAAGAGATCAATTTTTCCCCCATTAGCCTCACCCTCATCAATGGCTCAGCTGAGGTCAACTAGCCCTTCACTTGTAGTTAATGGTACACAACCTTTGTCAACTGATTTTTCTTTGTCAAAGCCTAACAGAAGAAAAATCAATGGCCCTTATTTCAAATTCAAAAGAACATATTTTTCTTTAAATTAAAATCTCTTCTCACTTAAAAGACACAACGAATATGTTTGAGAGAGTATTAGTCTTATTAGCCTTAGACTAGTACGTACAATGACAATTCAATGCAAAGGCTGAAGGCCATAAGCTGAGTGGTGCTGAGCATTTGGAAATCCCATAGTACAAAATCTTAGTTCACTGAGAAAATTATTGGTAATTTCAATGAGGCCTGAATGTTGGTTTTGGATTTTACCAGGAGAGGTAAGTACTCAGTAGCAGTTTCTATTAGCATATTAGTATCTAGAAGACATACTCCAAAACTTAGAATATTTTAAATTATGATTCCATCACTGTCTTTTTGTATTGCTGTACAATGTACAGAGCATGCATTTTATACCCACTTCCATTCCCTTAGCTGCCTAGAAACTCACCATTACCACAGTGAAGATTGTGACTTTTAATAGAAATATATATGTGCAACCTGAGTCCCACAAAGTCACATTCTCAAACATTCTTTTCATCATGTATACGTAACCCATCAATGTAAGACATGTTAGCATAGAAATAAGATACCAAAAAACATTTTAATAATCTTATAATAAGGATCACCTCCTGGGAAGCTGATCATAATTTTGCACTGTTGTTGGCCTAGGCGGGGATTTAACTACCTCTCTAGATACGTGAGTTAGCCATTAGCTGGTTATACAAATCATAATTCAGTCCAGATTCATTCTTCCAAACTTCTGACACTCAGCTGAGGCATTCGCCTCAGGATCCCTCTGTAGTCCACAGCAATTTAGAAGTGCAATTCGAATCTCTGATGGGCTGGATCAGCCCGATAGCCTTTCTGTCGACTATAACCAAAACCTAGGGTGGTCTAGTAGGGTTCCTAAAGAGTCATCATAGGTTAGATTAGAGGAATTTGGATCTCTCTATACTGGGTGGCTCTGAAAGGAGCACAGATGCATCTTGCCTAATTTAACATTAGGTATCTGTGTTAGCACAGTAGCATCATAGCCAACAGAGGAACACAAGCATTTCCACCGGGCAATTTTTACTGACCTAGGTGTGTTCGCTGCCTCTCTGTGTGGAGACACAGAGACACTAGTATCAACAGTCTTCTGCTTCTCCTTCATGAGGTTATAGTCCCCTTCCTGGAAACATCCTTACCAAGTAAAAGGGTCCTCATAGTGGGACAAGTCTTAAAAGATGAAGGAACTAATAGGGGATTTTAGATTTGTATTGCTGAAATTGCAGTGACATTTTTATGTTCAGCCTGAGCATCTTTGCAGATCTAGCCAAAGGGTGTATTCTTTTAATGTCTGCATCAACTGCATTCGAATAAAACTAAGACTCAGGGGTTCTTCCACTGGAGTTTTACTCAGCTGCGTCCATTTAAGCTCGCACACCTTATCTGCAAGATTCTTTCAGACTTCAAAAGATGCTGAAACTTTAACTGATAATTTACACAAGAAAGGTCTATAAGAGCTGCATGTAATAAGGACAATCCAGATATAAAAACCATAGCAAAAATGTTGGCAGCCAAATTAATAACTGGTAGAAGTCTTCGAAAATGCCTAAGGCTTTTTAGTACTGCAAGTCCTTTTCCACAGTTTGTCCTTTAAATTTTCTGCATGCATCATGACTAAAAAGGATAAATTAAATGTAGGACTTAGCTAATAATAATATCAATACACTCTTTTGGCCACAACAAACGGTATTCTCTTTTTTTATGAATGGATGCCAGGAAGATATTTGTCTGGGTTAAATGGACCAGTCTTTTTAGAATTCTTTATTTGGGAAGTGTGTTTTGGTCTGATTATAATCTTTTGTATTAATCTTCTCTCCAAGATATTAAGACTTTTACAGCACCCATTCTCCTGAAAAAAAGCAAGAGTGACCATCAGGCCAGGTATCATGAACAGCTTGCAATGAGTGGATGGGTCTGGACTCCATTTTTGTACCAAGCACAGGAAGGATTGTCCCTACTCAAAAGAATTTAAGGTCCAAAGTTCCCATCCAGAAAGTTACTTAGATTTTCCTACGTCCACTGAAATCCATACCAGTTACAAACCTACATGACTTTGTAGATCTGGTCTCAAGTAGTTACAGTGTTGTATCAGGAGTCAGGCACCAATGTAACAATGTATAGAGATTATTAGTTTCTATCTAATTGATCTTATCTTACCCTATTTTAGTGAAATTTTTCTGTTTTTTCCTCAGTTTCATCTCACCTTGCAATATAAGATTAATTACTTCTAGCCCAAATATTGTCAATATTAATACCAGAACTTTTTAGAAATGGGTGGATGGATGGGTGGATGGATGGGTGGATGGACGGATGGATGGATATTAGATGTCTTCTTAATGGAGTACAAGTACATTGAATACTTAGGGATTTGTTTAACCTCAGATGATCACTACATGAATAAAGTAAATTTTGTGGAGATAATTAATCAGCTTCAGAGGAAAGCTTGCAAATGGGCACCTTTATTCATTAGCTGGCTGGAAAGAGTCAACGAAGCATGAATAGATTACCTGGAATACATTATCTTTTTTAGATGCTGCCAACTGCGGTTCCTTCTCTTTTTCTGCAATACATTAAGTAGAATCATAACTTCTGTTATTTGGACTTGAAAGACATTGAGCTTGCATTTCAAATTCATGCAAAAATCAATACAACAAAAAGACTTACTAAGTCCATATCTCAAACTTACATCACCTGGCTGTAGTTTGCAATAGAGGGATATCCAGTACTAGAACAAGACTAAGGTAAAAGAACTTCCGTCTGGAAAATAATTCTTGATAAATTACCTGAATTTCCCCTGCATCCCAGGATCCATGAGAAAATATTTTAAGTAGACTAAACAAAATACTGATTTCCCTAACCTACAAATTTAAAACCTATCAAAAGCATGGACATGAGCATATCTCTCCCTGGGCTATGATGGATTAGCCATATAGTGAAATACACCCCAGTTGTCAAGCCTTATGATTGTCTATGGAGACGTTACCCCTTGAAACAGAGCATTTTGAAACTATTCTTACCAGGCCAGATCCGAACCCCAAAATTTTTTCATTTGTTTCAATATAATAATCTCTATACTTTTACTCACCAATAATCTATGTAGCACATTCCGCTGAAACAGCTGCAGACAGGAGGCACAGAGGTAGGTCTGACATAATTAAGAAGTAAAGATGAGGTACGTGTTTGTGCTCCACACAAACAACAAGCTGCAAAAAACACGTGGACCTCAGTCCCTATATCAGGGGGGACATGACACAGACACTTATCCCAAGATTCACAAACAGTGGCAGCTTTTTGTTGTTCCAAGAGCCAAAGAAAACTCCTGTAGAGCACAGCACTAAAGAGTAGTCCTGGCTGTCAACACCGTGTCAGGCTCAGGAGGACTGGGAGAAGGAAGTGCAGTAACCATAGGACTGAAACCATTGACCCTTCTTCTTTCCTCTATAAATCTGCATGTGTGTATGTTGTAGCTATACAGTAAACTAGTTATTTTAGAAAATGTCTAAAACATTCAATCATTTCATGAAATGACTGCTTCAATCCCATATATGACTAAAATTTTCAATTATTTCAGAAAATTACCGGATATCATAGATAGATATTGTGGGAAATGCCTAAACCTGGTTTCTCTTGGATCATGGGACAGGTGAAACAATGTTTCTATCACATTTATTTTTAAAACTATATACTCGTACTTGTACCTAAAACTACATAGCAATACACATCACAGACCTAACATTTATTTTCAAAATTGAGACTATTTCAGAAAAAGACTTTTTTTTTCGTTTTACAAAATAAATGCTTTCAAAAAACCACCATAAAACAGATTACAGGGGCTCAGAGAGGAGGGAAAGGAGGGTGGGAACTGAACATGTATATGGCTAGACCATACCAAAGAGAAAGTAAATTTTTCCTATCATTGATTTCTTGTCCATCTCTGTATTCATGACTCAGCGTACACTCTTTTAGTTTGCTTGGCCCTCTCTATGAAATGAGATATCACAAGCTTCTCTGACGATGTAATGTTGGGATCCCTACAGCCATGAGAGGAAATCTCTGTCCTGCCGATACGCAGCAGGCAGGTGCTACTCACAGTAGTTCCCCTGGGGCCAGGGTGACCTCTTGCTAGTGCCTTCATTCACATAGCTCATTGCAACCAGCTTCCACCCTCAATGCTGCTATAGAGGTTTGCTGAAGACATTCCCCCTCCAGTGATAATCTGACGGTTTAACCCTTGCTCGTGCTACAATTTACGACTCACGCTTACCTGCCAAGGAAAGGCTCCATGTCAGAAGTATGTGAATGAACAGCCCACGAGAGCAACCGATGGTGTGCTGAACTTCATCAACGAGCCCCATCAGGTGGGGACCATGGTCCAGGAGAGCAAGCCCAGCTACAAAAACTCTGAAGAATGCCGCTGTTATGGCAGCGTACCCACTGCCTGCCAACTTGAGGAAAAATCTATTTGCGATAGGACTGAAAGGAAAACAGTGACGGGTCCACCAACAGCAATGAAGATTGCTGAGACTTTCTGGCCCTGTAATTCCTTTTTTTTTTTTTTAACTGATTGTGGACAAGAGATGGAGTCATAGGAGCAACTCCAGATGTGCCCTGAGACCCTGTCACACACCTGGAAGGGAGAGATTGAGTTGGTTTTCTCCAGGTCAATCTTACCCTCTCCCAAACTGCAAACTTTGGAGCAATTTCTAGCATCCTGCTCCACCACAGAAAATACCAGAACAGCAGGAGTCCTGGGTCACTCATGTGCCAGTCCTTCCTGGAATTTTTGAATCCTAATGTGTCCTGATTATCTGAAACTGAAAATGAACCCACTAATCTCCTGAAGCACCTCTGGATATAAGCATGATTTTGGTGCTGTGTGGGAGCCAAACAGAAGAGACTCCCACCCAAAGAACAACAGTTTCTCCTTCACACTCTAATGAACAAATTGAAAGAAATAACCTACGAAGAATACAGATATTAAAAGCAGACAACCTACTCGGAGAAATTCTGAGTGTAAGAAAGTTCCCAGAAGGAGAGTCAACAAAAGGGCATGTTGTCCCATGGCTAGGAATTTCCAAAGGACTGAAAAATGCATGACCGCTCTTTTGCTTTGTATCACTGCTGTTGTTTATTAATTCCCTGAATAGTAAGAAGTGGCTAGAGACGTTATTTCCCACATAACCACAGTGTGAAAGCACATGGATAATGCCAGGATTCACCTTCTGTCAGTTTATAAAACCAAGTGCAACAGGCATATCATCCAGAACACCTGTAATGCCAGTCAGTTGGCAAAAATGCCTGAAACCTTTAATTATTTCATGAAAGAACTGATTTCACAAGATGACAGTAATAAGCACAGACACACAGAGACATACATACTTTTAAAAAATACTGCAGTGTATACTTACATATATATATGCATGCTAAAGTAAACACAGAGCAGCCAGTTGTTAAAAGAATTGGTTGATTTTTCCCATTGCCACTCGCCGTCTCCTGCCTCTGCAATGATCACTCAGTACACACAAATGACCCTTGTGCTATAAAGAACACTCTGTCGTTTCAAAGTTTGATTTGTCAGCTAGGGTAATACTACCTTAGCTTTCACACTGTCCTCCGCAGTGTGCCTATAGGGCTCCTCATTACCTGGAGAACACTGAATCAAAATCATTCAAATTCCAGTTCCAGTCCCAGTAATGGCTGCACATCACATAAAATGATGCTTTGGTTGTTGTTGTTGTTTTTTTAAATGTCATTTTATACTACAAGAAAAAAAGTTTCTCAAATTTTCAATTCATTTTTCCACTTCTTTCCTGAACTAACTTGGCAGTTCCAGATTTCTCATCTCATGCTTCATAAATTAAATACAATGAAAAGATGAGAGCCTTTCATTAGGAGAGTGATGTCATTTAAGCTTTTATTTATTTTATTTTCACTTCAGTCACAACTTCTTATATTTCTTTTTGCCGCATTTTAGGCTAAAAGAGATAATCTAAGATGACTGTGTGTTGTCCCAAGCCATAGCCTGTCAGATTGCTGAATTATCAGTACCTAGTCAAGCAGCACAGCAGAAACAGATCACATATGCCAATTCCCCCCCACTTGGTAACTGTTTTCCAGCCACTGGAGGAAAGTGCACAGTCCAATCTCTCTTTTGCATGATCGAAGTTAGTTCAACTCTATAGCTTAGCAGATGTCCTTGGGCAGCAGGTGGTCCAAAGAATTATATCAGAGAAACCAATAAGTTGTGTATTATTCTGGAGACTCTTAGACCTCTAACTTGTTAAAAGAACACATTCCCTTTTTCTTTTCTCCTTTTTTAATGAATTTTCAATCAGGCTGCCAACCTTCTTTAAATATAGTCTCAAAGAAAATACAGCAGTGAAACTGCTTTCTAAAAAAATACTTATAAATCTAACATCAATTCTTGGCATCTGGAAAAAAAACATGGGATGAGAAAATACGCTGAAAATATCCCACAAATATCATGTACATCTACATCCTTCTATTCAAGCTATTCTGACCGGAGCTATTCTGTCTTACACGAACAGGAAATCCTCCCCAGATTTGTCATTTCAACACAGATCAGAAGGGAGCACAACCTGTGCTGTCAAAAGCGCTTAGGAACACCCTAAAGACGATGACCACAAAAGTCACATCACATAACTACACAGAGAAGCCACAAGCCCTTACTGCGTTGTCAAGTTTTTTGTTTGTTTTTTGTCTGTTGACAAATGAAACAACTGTTGATCAATATTTTAGCCATATCCACCTTCTTCACAATATAACTATGATTCATATTCACTTCGATACCAGCCTCAGAGTATCTATTAACAGTCATGCCTCTGGGCAGAAGTGATGTTTTATGTTTAACAAAGAGGACAGGGAGCCCAGTCATCTGCATTCCGTCCCCGTTTCAACAAGACTTTCTTTGTGGACTTAGCAAGCTTCGCATCTTCTATGTTCCCCAGTTATCCCACATGTGAAATCAGGATGACAACCTTTCCCTCACTCACCAGGAAGTTGTGAAGCTTAATTTATGTTTAGCTAGTTGTTTTAAGGTGCTTGGCTGAAAAGGAGTGTATATGTAAATTATTTCCCATCTGTATTAGGCTACTGATGCTGAAAAACATGATGCAATGTACATAGATGAATATAGATATTTTTCTGTGATAGCATTACAGACTCCACATTCCAGTAGCTGCAAGAATTAACAGAAGAAAGGATCAGTGATCTGCATTTTCTTCTATAAGGTAAGGGCTGTATATTATAGTCTACTTTAATCAATAATAGAGTCATGCTACTAAAAATGAGCTAGAAAATTGTTTAGAAAAGCAAAGGGATGGAGTCTTAAGGCTCTTTTCTCCCGCAATCTAACTTCCCTGTATTTTGGCTTTTGGTGTCTTTTAAGGAAAAACAAAAAACAAAACCAAAACCCACCAAAAAACCCCACATTTCTCCAGCCATTCAGATAGAATAAAGTCTACAGTCAACTATTTAAAAAATCCCCATCCTCAAGGAGGATGGCAGTAGATTTGTATGCAGTGACAGGTTTAACAAATCACCTGATAATTGGGTGTGACCTGCTGGGAAGAACAAATTGAAGCATAAAAATGGAGTCTGCAAACATGTTGCTTTCTTCCTCAGTGGATAGCTTTCCTAGTGCATTCAGGGGTTACGCATTTACTTGTGGGCAAAAGTAAGTTACTGCTTTTCAGTCCTTTTAGCTTTGCACAGCCAGCGCAGTAAAAAGAATGTGAATGAATCTATTAGTACTTGTGCATCATCAATACATTTGTTTACAGAGTTCCTCATGCTTTCAAGACAACAGAATGGCACGATTAAATGCAAAACTAACACCATGGGAGAAGTCAGACACTCAACTGCCTTGCACTTTTCCTCTACTCCATGAAAACTGTGTATAAAAAGGTCGCAAGGCAGAATTCCCCGCTGATATGCATAGGTCAGAGGAGAGTTTTACAGCCAGTTTTCAGCCAGTTTTAACACAGGTACAAATGACTGCATAACATTTGCGGCAGTAGTGAGTGCATTGTGTCATTATTATATAATGTGTCCTCCAGAGCTGTTGCTGCTTTTGATGATGCTCAAGAAACAAAGAAATCATCTTTCTTCTGAAAACTCGAGCAGAATATGCAGAGCTGGTACCTAGCAGAAAGAAGCCAGCCAGGATAAACTTTGAGTTCTATGATATTTCTAAAGAGTTTTTTCCTGGAACAGTTGCGTTTAAAGGACTTAATTACAGTTCTTGAGCATCAGCAGCACCCAAGAACAGTGTTACTGTGCATGTGAAACAAAAGCCCCCTACAGCACTGGGTAGCAGTGCATGCTTCACCCTCACAAGTGTGCATTTCAGGCAATCCAAACCTGGATTGTCCAAGGGAAGGGGCAAACGCCCAGTGGTGACATTTGCTTTGTCCCACTGGGGCAGTGTGTTAGCGCTGGTTTATCTTCTCTCGTAGAACAGGCAGCAATGTTATTAGAGCTTTGAGGCTAGTAAAGCCTCCAGGCCCCTGGGACCAAACCCTAAATGGCTCCTCAGATTGTAGACAGCTTCAAAAAGACCTTTATGCCCTTTATATGGAGTAACCTACAGGGAAAGGTATTGAAATAAAGGGCCTAAATTGCAGAGGTCATTCATACCAGAAGAGGGATTTCCCTTCCGTTTGAGAGGCTGTTCTGTATTGTGATGTTAGAGTGGAGATCTGGTTAGTAGCACATGAGTCTCTGCCTTGAAATTATGAGTCGTTGTGGTTTAACCCCAGCCAGCAACTAAGCACCACGCAGCTGCTCACTCAGTCCCCCCACCCGACCCTAGTGGGACGGGGATGAGAATAGAAAACAAGTAAAACTTGGGTTGAGATGAGAACAGTTTAATAATTGAAATTAAAATATATATATATAATAATAATAATAGCAATGAAAAGAAGATTAAAAAAAAGAGAGTGAAATACAACCCAAGAAAGACAAGTGATGCACAATGCAATTGCTTACCCCTTGCCAACCGACGCCCAGTTAGTCCCCAAGCAGCGATCTGCCCCTCCCAGGCCAAATCCCCCCAGTTTATATACTGGTCCTGATGTCCCATGGTATGCAATACCCCTTTGGCCAGTTTGGGTCAGCTGTCCTGGCTGTGTCCCCTCCCAGCTTTCCTGTTCCCCTTCAGCCTTCTTGCTGAAAAGTCCTTGACTGAGTCTAAACACGACTGAGCAACAACTGCAAACGTCAGGGTGTTATCAACATTCTTCTCATACTAAATCCACAACACAGAACTATACCAGCTACTAGGAAGAAAATTAACTCTTTCCCAGCTGAAACAAGGGCAGTTATGTGGCTGTTTTCACTTTCTACTCAGCAGCAGAGGACGGCACATCAGAGTCAACTTCTACTCTCAGTTCTACATACATGTAGCCTGGTATTTTTTTCAGTCCAAAGGGCAGAATTTAGCTCTCTGTTATATTATCTCATATTTATGATCAAAATGTCAGCAAATCCTTGCATGAAATTTTACCCAGCGTACAGTATGTAGTCACTGTGACCACAAAGATACTCACACACTTAACCTGCATTGTTATACTGAAGGATTAAGAACTGTGCTTTTCATCCTAACTGTGGATCTCTTCCTCCATGAAAGTCGATGTTAAAAATTCCTCAAACTCCCTGGAATCTGATCTGGGCTTTGAGAAATTGCCACAGGGCAATTCAGAGCAAACTCTAAGTAATACAGACACCTAGTCACAGATGCCCTAGGGCGTCTGAGGGTTTGGCGGAGTGACAGAAATGCCACAGGACTCAAGGTAGAGCCTTTCAGGACCAACAGGACAACCTGGCAGAGAAACAGCTAGAGGCCAGGTAAAATATCCTTGGTCATCTAAACACACACCTGTGTTCAGGCAGTTGAATCCCATTTGGTTAATCTTTGCACTGATTTCTTCAGTGAGTACTGTATTAGGCACCCGGGGCTTTATTCGGAGATGGAAAAACCACTCACCAGTCCTTGGCTGTGCCGTTACACATCCATACATCTCCAAAAATATTGGTCAGAGTCTGCAGCTTCTTACAAAGAAGGCAAAAATCTGTCTTTTATATCATGAGAAAGCACCACATTTCCTTTCTGTGGCTTTACATAAGAATAAAAATAATTAATAATTAATGTTATCTCTACATCTATTGCTCCATCTTTATATCAACGTTATCTTACTATAGATAAAAACACATTAGTAAAAAACCCTAGGTACAGCAGTTCTAGGCATAGTGGCATCCATCACTGTTGTGTACTTCAAAGCAGATGGGCAGAAATTCACCAGTGGGACAGTTTAAAGAGAGTCTCTTGGCTTATCATTTTCCCCTTCAGTCACATGGCATTATGAAAGATCAAAACAAGGACTCTGAAGAATGTAAACCTTCAGAAAGCTACACCAAAGGAGAAGGAGAAATATAATGTGATTTGCCATTACAGCCACAAAGTCACAAAGTAAGAGAGAACAAAGCTAAGTGTTTAACAGTATCAGATAAGTAGGGGAGGAAAAGGGAGGAGAAAGTACCTGTTAAATTACCCTTATCCAGATGTGATCAGATTTCTACAGAAAACATGGAGCTGAAGGTAGTTCAGTTACAGCACTGAAATTACAGTAAATGGGGTTACTAAAGTTCTTGTCTTTTAAAGACTAGTAGAAATGTTCAATGGAGCCCTGAAATTCTGCATTGATGAGGGTTTTATTAGTACATGGATGGATGAATGGATGTAAAACTAGATAAGTAAATTTGTACTTAGAGAAGAAGGAGGGTTATTTGGCCTAATAAAAGAGAAAGAGTTTAGGACTGGGCTCAGTGCCCTGATTTTAAGACCAATTGATCCAGACATCAAGATTTTCCACTATGTCAAAGACATGAAAAAGGCTATGGCCCTCTAAAAATAAATGTGTTGCAGATAGTATATGGTGTTGATACCTGTCTATAGAAAAACTTCAGACAGAAGCATATTTCATGACTTAGGAAAGGCAGTGAAACAATTAAGTCTGCAATTATGTAAGTCTGTTCTATTTTGACTTTAGCCTAGTTTCGTTATATTTTAGGTTTTAACCCAAATCATCATAGGTTTTAATGACTTTAACAGTGATCCTTCTAATTTAAACCAATGTTAGCAAGAGCTAAATCAGGTGCTTTGTGCTCATATGATTAAAAACAGATTTCACAGAGCCATTCAAGTATCTTACCTTTATAGCTGAGAAGGAGTAGAGTCAACAGCTTCTATCTAATAGGAATGAGAGACAAATTAATTTACTGGAAAGACATTCTTCACCCCATTTTGGATGACTTCTCACAGAAAAATATGTAAGCTTCTTGCTTTCTAATACCTCAGTCACTACAAATAAAACAGTGAGGCAAGGACAGTTAGAAAGACTGTTTATTATACCATGAAGTCCAGCCACATGAAAGACATTGTCCATGAACTAAGATTAGGAAAGTGACACACCTGTGATATAACTATGATAAAAATCCACCAGCTGTATTAGCACTAGAATTACTGTTTTCAAAGAAAACTAAATGGCTTCAAAGCCATCAGCTTGTAGGTAGAAAAATCGCTGTGTTCAATCAAACAAGGAATGAATGACTCTCATTTAGTGAGATGCTGGATTTGCTTGTCCCTCTTCACACCGATGGCTGACCCACTGCTTTTGATGTTAACCCAAAGGGAGTAGAGCAGTTCTGTTTCCTGCCCACCTGAAATATCCAGATGTTTCTGCAATCTCCACACAGTTTGCATGCCTGAATGGTTTGGAAGGAAAGCTAAGCAGTACACAGCACACACAAATACAAGGCAAAGTCCTGCCTGCATCTTCAGCTGACAGCACAATTTCTGTAAATTCTGCAGAACTTACTTAGGCGCAAAGATTGTTAGTTAGGATCTAATGCTGCTGTAATCCACAGCTGATTGCTGACTACTAGCAAACTTCCTAATTTGTACCAACACTGTATCATAAAGCGAGGGGATAACAGCCTACCTATGGCAAACTGTAAATCAGTATCTATCTGAAATCTCTCTCCTCTCTGAAGGCTAAATTACCCCAGGAAAGCTGCCCTAAAACCTGAAGCCACAAAAACAATTTTTCAAAGGCATCTAAATTACTTCAGTTCAGCTTTCTGCCATATTCAAACAGTGACATAACTGGAGCAATTTAATAAGCTACTACACCTTAGTATTCATTGCCCCCCCCCCTTACAGTTGTGATCCTGTCAGCTGAGAACGGACTGAGAGAGTGCTCCTGCTCCCTTTCAAAGCAAAAATAGAACGGCTTAAACCACCCTCCAGACATGTATGCAGTTTCCAAACATTAACCCAGATCCATTTTCTGGAATTTGTTCCTAACATGTTTCCAGCCCATTTGAGACAGAAGAATTATTTTATTCACCTTTTTTAGTTCCGTTTCAGAGTAGCAACCATAGCTTTATTCCATGCACATCATCTGTCACAACGTGGCACTGCCCCACATAGTAGTTCCTACTCATTGTCATGATCACAGTCTCCAAGCCTTCACGTTTCATAAAGACATAGTGCTGCCAGAAACTTTCCTAGCCACCATGTATCCAAAAAAACAGTAATAAAACATCAGCGGGCAGCCACAACAAAAGTTCTCTGCAGAAGCACTGTTTTAAGCAGCCTGATTTCTGACTACAGTTTGAGCATGATCTCAATATTATTAAGTGGTGAGGACGTATGCCATATGCCGTACTGTGGTCAATGTGGAGTGCAACTGTATTCGAAAATGGTTCCAAGTGTGTGGACAGGGAGCAGGTAGTGTTATCCACATGCACTAAACAGAGCTGAAAAGTGGAAGGAAACTGGATATTCAGCTTTGCAACTGTTCAGGCAGATGAAAGATTACTGTGTCCATGTGATCCAATGTCAGTGTACTAGCATTGCAGAAAAAAGTTGCAATAAATTTGGAGAAAGCCCTATAAATCTCTGGAGTTGAAACTGTCCTTAATCTAAGACAAATGAACTCAGATTCAACTCTTTACATGACAATTCAGTGAAGAATAACAATGAGACATGGCTTAATATGGTGGTGCAAAACAATTCTCTGGGACATCCCAGGCTGACTCAGTGGTCTTGTGTCCTCCGAAACAGAAATTGGGTTTGACAGTCTAAAGCGGGGGGGTGGGGAGGGGAAGAATGTTATTCCAGCAATAATGTCTCAGTAATGTGTTAGTTTTTCTGAAGTACTTGTCTGCATATATGATGCTGTGCATTTGTTTCTGCAGTGCTTTTTGCCCTTTTATAATACCGTATATTGCAGTAAAACACTTAACTTACTGATCCATCTTTAAGCCCCCATTTTTAAGCCCACAGTTTCAAGTCCACAGACACTCTTGCTGGCACTTCAGCCCTGTAGGACTGGCTAGGCCCGTTTTCTATGACTTGTCTTGCTTTGTTGTCCATACAAGGGACAACGGACATTCATACTAAAGACACGTCTCAGTAGATTACATGCCTTCTAGGGCTGTAAGAACAACCTGTATCAACCTTCAGCTTGCCCACTGCAATACCCAAAGGCAGGTCAAGAAAAGAAAATCCCTTCCTATTTCTCAGCTGCTTCTGCCTTGAGGCAAGCAAGAGTTAGCAGTACCCTTCAAAGTATAGATGGTGCCAGGATGACACCATCCAGTGCAGGAAAGAAGTCTGATTTAGTCTGTGTTACAGGTAACACGACCGTATCTACTGCATGCACAAAGTAGCCAGTTCTAGTCCTTAGAGCACTAGCTAAGGACTAAATACTTTTGAACTGAGTGTGCTTAAATCCTTGATATTCCATAGCCTCGCTGTGGAAACCTTTGTAAGTCTCTTAGGATAAGCTCCAACCTATATCAGACATCTAGTCTAATATAGCTCTTCAAAACGTCAGCTGTTGGTAGCAGCAGCGGGGGTCCAGGTGGGAGTCTGGTCCCTGTGGAGAAATTTCTGGGCAACCCAGGAACTGGAACAGGGCTCTACATTCAGGTCAAAATCCATTTCACTGGGATTAGGTACTGAAAGTTCGTCCTTTACGTCTAAGGCAGTCACCATAGTCTCCCTGTTTACTGAATGCACCCAGAATGAGTGGTATCAACATTTGTCTGTGCAAAACATTGTGGAACAATTTTAAATACCAAACAAATGTTTAAACATCACCATCTGGTTGTAGATATATCAATATAAATAACCAAATATGATACAACTAAGTAAGTGTGTTAATCGGCGCCTAATGATTAATTCCCACGTCATTTCCCTGCTTCCCTACCGTTGAGTTATTCCTGTGTCTTTTAGACCCAGGCTCCTCCAGTCAGGGGTGCTTCCATATGTGCACGTGCCTACACACACACACACAAACACACATGCCTGCACATCTAATTAGCACTAGGCACAGTGGGATTCCAGTTCTGACCAAGACCTTTGATTCACCCGTATTATAAATTATGAATAATGAAAATAATGGAAAATCCACGAACAGAAAAAAAAAAAAAAGGGACGACAGTTGCCCAGATGCAGTCTGCCCCCGGCTCTAATTAGACCCCAGTAGCTCTGCTGCACACTTCATCCGTCAGACTATGCTGCCTCTCAGTTCAATTATGACAAGGCTGGGCTTGCAAAGTTGGATGAATACACAAAACCATTTTGTCTTTCCGCAGTCCTGTTGGTTGGCTCAGTCATACTTTGCTGAACACAGTAATCCTAAGAGCCACCATCCCTTAAAAAAAAATATACAAAAAAAGAATGTATTTCAGAGGGCCAAGAACCAAGTGACTCAAGGAAAAACACATCTTTCAGTGGTTTTGTTAGCCATATTTCCTCTCCTGACACTTTTTTTATGCAGCAGAGGGTCCAGATTTCAAAGGATGGGTTTCTCATTATCTCATCCCAACCTGAGAAGAAAGGAAGATAGAGCAGAAGTCAGCTGGAGAGATGTGTTTTTCTCATTATCCTCAACTGCCCTTTACTATTTTGTTTCTCTTCCTCTCAGTCCTCTGTCGGCTGACACTCCTATTTTGGCAGAAAAGTTGCCTGTGTAAGGATCAAGAACTGAAACTGAATCCCTCCCTAAATTTCCCTGTTACTACCTTATTGTAACAAAGACTACAAAAGACATCTTTCTCACATAAAACTGACAGCCACGAACTGTATGGATAAGTGTTTCTCCCCTCCTCCATGACTTCTTGAAATATCTTCCAAGTGAACTATAGGAGAAATCATAGCTAGTAATGATTTGATAATTGTGGAATATTTCCATGCCGTGTGTGTCTGAAATAGATACAAAGCCACAGCCTCTTCCATAAATACTAGTAAGAAAAGTATTTTATCTAATGCCAAGTGAATTTACCAGCAACAACAGGAATAAAATATATCTGCACCACCCCAATATTCTCATACTGGTGAAGATTTTCATATAAGAACAAAAGATTTCTATGGTTTACTGTGTGCATATTTGAACTCAGCTTTGAATGGGAATAAAATCTCCAAATTTATATGTCAGAATCACAATTTAAATATCTGAAATTAGGCAACCTGTGCAGCTGATTTTCCAGCCTTCTTCTATAGTCAATGTTGAGAGACAGGTGTCCTCACTGTAACCATCTCAGACAACTATATTAGAATATATTTTTTTTAATTGATTTAAATATCAGAGTTCTGGAAATACAGCAAGAACTGAGTTCTTGAAAAACGTCATCCAAGATTCTTTTGAAAAAGATTTCTTCAAGAATCTAAATATAAATACTTCATACTGGCAGCAAAATTTGATAGATGCTACAATGTAGGTGAAATTTTCCTTTTTGAGAGAAGGCCTATATTGATGACCAAATTTTTCAGATTCTCTGACTTCAACTCTAAAAATGGAAGTGTTTTTTGCAGTATTATTTCCAAGAAAAGTGAACCAATTACATTTGGCATATCCTGCTTTGCAGCTCAGTCTTCTTGAACATTCATGAAGAGGCGGTACGTGTCACATAATGCTCTTCTCCACTAACTGACTGCATTGTCTAATCTAATAGATGATGGACGCGCTCAGGCGGCCAGGTTGTCTTTCCTGAACCTCTGTAAAACAGAAGTGCCATCACTCCACCTCAAAAAGAATGAATGACAAAGAAGCAATACAAATGGCATCTCAAAGTTATCTGCCCCCTCCAGTGTCACCTAATAGTAAACAGAGACAAAAAGCAAGAAGAAAGAGAAACCAGCTTGATAACCTGGTCTGACACAAAGTCAAATGTAAACCGAGTTAATCCTGAATCCTGCACGTGCACCCCATGACAAGGAATGGAAACCCATTACCTTGAATGTCAATGGCAGTCCTACAGACGACAGTGACAACACTCCAAGCTTCCCTTTTACTCATCAAAGCATTTTTAATATGTTAAGATATTTCCTCAACAAGCAATACTTGCATATTGGAGCCTCATATCGCTGCTACTTCAAAGCAGAGGGTTTTGAAGCGTGTTCTTGGCTCTCACTGGGAGAAATCACTCATGTAACAAGGATGCAAGGTGCAGTTACAGCAGGTGTCTACACTGCATCATATCTATTCAAATGAATTCAACACCCGCTGAATTACCTTGCATATTAAGTGAATACGGTTGTCAGTTTCATTTGCCTTTAACTTTTCCCTGCAGATGATCTAGGGCATTTTCTGTGTCCCTTTTTACAGGAGCACAATGTGGATACTGGGAGTTTGGTGCCTTCTCTGCACTTCAAGGATGAAAGGAGGAGGCACTGCAATATCTTTGTTTGAAGAAGCTTAAACAATGTTCCCTCTGCACATCTCAGTCAGTTAAGAAGTTACTTTCCTCTAAGCCACCCTGAAGAATGTGCCAGTAGCCAATGGAAAGAAGTCTTCAACTTCTCTTGGGATTGCCTCTTCAGTGTTACTTCCACAGAGGTCCATGTCTCCTCCAGTGGAGACCAGCTGGTATGTACCACTATGAAACCAGTACAGCCTGGCCAACCACACAACATCCAGTTCACGACAGTACCAATTAGTCAGTGCTCCTGAAATTCAGAATACTTCTGTGGAGGCTTCTGTGAATGTGTGCATAGGGGCCTATGTTTTCTCGTAATTTCAGGTGCTTATTTTCGAAATGCTTTAGCAAGACTCCAACTCTGGAATCTCTTGATCCATCAGAGAAATACAAGGAAGAAGGGGATGAGTTTGTTGCTTGTCGCAGTTTAACCCCAGTAGGCAGTTAAGCACAGCCGCTCTCTCACTCCCCCACAGTGGGATGAGGGAGAGAATCAGAAGGGTAAAAGTGAGAAATCTCACGGGTTGAAAAAGACAGCTTAATAATTAAAAACAAACAAACAAAAAAAGGAAGAAAAGAAACAAACCAAGAAAAACAAGTGATGCAAAAAACCCCATTGCTTACCAGCAACCCGCTGATGCCCAGCCAGTCCCCAAAAAATGGCAGCCCCAGCCAGCCTTCACACACACTCACACACTCACACACACACACCAGTTTTGTTGCTGAGCATGATGTCATATGGTATGGAATACCCCTTTGGTCAGTTGGGGTCAGCTGTCCTGGCTGTGTCCCCTCCGGTCTTCTTGGGCACCCCCAGCCTCCTCGCTGGTGGGGTGGGGTGAGAAGCAGAAAAGGCCTTCATGCTGTGTAAGCGCTGCTCAGCAGTTACTAAAACATCTCCACTTTATCAACACTATTTTCATCACAAATCCAAAATAGCACCTCAAAAGCTACTATGAAGAAATTCAAATCTATCCCAGCTAAAACCAATACCTTGCTGGACCAAATAACCTGCAGGGATCAGAGGGATAGGGTCTTGAGGATATAGGGAAAAACTACTAGGCTGAAGAGTTTTATTCTGTGAGGACAACAAATGGATTTTTAATCCTAATTGACTCCTCTTTACGTGAAAATGCTTTTTACGGGCAAATATTTTATCAGTAAATGCTACAAGATAAATGAGGGTGACACAGGCAATGGGATTCATCTCACTTAAGTTGCCTAAAGATTTGGAGATCCTGTTCAGACTACTTGTCTGGGTTCCTCAATAGCTAAAGGAGAGCAACTGGCAATGCCAGAAGGCAATTCATCTCACTTCTGCCAAATGTCTGCTCTGAAAGTCCCTGCCTCTCCTCAGTGACTCTACAAGTAAGCTAGACAACCAACTTAGACTTAACTCCTAGGCTTTGGGCAGCTAAACGTAAGTGACTGGAATCGCAGCCACATTTTGGGAACACCATGGGAAAAAGTCATCAAAAACAGAGGCCTGGAATGGAAATACTTCTGCAACGCTCATGTGGCAGTTGCCATCACTGTCTCCACTGTGGAGACTGATTTTCAAATGATGCATACACACCCAGCTCCTTTGAACCCAGTGGCACTTTCCCAGGCAGCAGCAGCTGAGAATCTGAGTCCTATGCATTTTACATGAGCACTGGTGGGGAAAAAAAGTATTATTGGGGGGGTAAAACCAGCATCAAGCTTCATTTTACATGAAATATTTTGAAGCATCAGCAGGAGCCTGTGGTTGCTGAATCCTGGCAGTGGAGACTCCCTTGTGGATTTTGGAATATAAGTGTCTTTGCCAAATATACAAATGACCTTAAATTCTGCAAGAAAACACCTATGGGTTTCACTTTAATGTTTGTTTTACCACTGTAATTAGACTACAGGTGTGATGACGCACACACACATAAAAGTTACACATCGGTGTATGCATATTGAACTGCTCCCTATATAACGCTATTATGCTGCACTTTCAGCTTTTAAGCTAACAGAGAAATTGAGAACTTGACTTTCAGCTGAATGGAAAAATAGACCAAATGTCATTCGTTTTTGAAATGAAGGAGAAAAATGCACAAAATTCAAGGAAACTGTATTTGATTAATGTATTCTGAGAAATTCATTGTTGATGTAGGTCAGGCAAGATGGTCTGTGGATTCTGGAGGAAGAGATTTGAATACACTATTAAATACAAATCAGATAACTTAAAAAATCAATTTTGTTCAAGGGAAAAAGTTCTCTCAAGCCAAAGAAGACTCAACTAATTATATCAAGAAAGCGCATGTAATGCACTGTATATGCACTAGTATGGATTTTTTGTCTGTTCACAGGAACAGGCAGGTAGAAAACTATGGGACATTAACGCAGCCCAGCTCAAAAAGTGAATTTTACATCCTTTTGCAGATATATGACTGACCTAAACTGGGGGGATGGGGAGGGTGGCGGTCGTGTTTGCACAGGGGCAAAAAGTATATTCACCCCAGAATACTTTTCCCACACGCTAGATCCCAACAAAATGAAATGAACAGGAAGCATTAGTAAGCGTATCCTGCTTCCAGTATCTCATTGCCACTAATTATCAACACAGGCCTCGTTAAGGAAGTCATCTACACCTCTCTGTCATTGAAGCTCTAATAAATATGACATCTGCAGATGACAATCTAAAAGGTGCAACAAAGGCCTTGACTTTTGTACAACCAGTGCTTGTAAACTGTAGATGGCTCTGCAGCCTATACTTTATCTCAGCCATAAGTGTCTCGTTGTATTGCTCAGTATACCTGGAAAATAAGTGGTCTTTTGAAATCACAAGGAACCTCTCATTTCCACAAAAATTCAAAGTTTGCTGATGCTTCATTGATTTTAAGCACCAAAGATGTTAAAGACTGAAAATTCAGTTAGGGTCTGGAGCAAGAACTATGTCTTGGTCTAACCTTTAATGTCTGCCCTGCAAAATACAAAGACACTAGCACCTATCATTTATGACGAGTGCAGACTTCAGAAGTCTAAGGAGAAGGAGTCCTAAAATGCCATAAATAAACAGTTAAATCATTTATTAAGATTTTTAAAAATGTGGGTAAAAACTCCTTGGCTGTCTCCCTCCTTAGTATAAAAGTGGCACTTTGAACGAATGGTCTCTACTATGTATTCTAGGTAGCAGACATATTGATCCACCAGAGACATCTTGCTATTGCTATATAATAATATTTTAAATCCTTTTATTTCCTTCTTAGGATTCAGCCCTACATATAAGAGAATACACCCCTAAGGACCAGACAACATCTGGTGTATATATAGGGATGAATCACAAGATGGATATAAAGAAAGAAAGATCTAAAATCCCTTGACAAAGTAGCTGTTTCAATCCTTTAAGAAGCCTACTGAAAGTTTATCTTAAATGTGATTTCAGGAGCCAAAAAGTTTTCTACACAATTTATTTTCTTTACAAAAGAAAAATATTTTTTTAAAAATAGAGCTGCCATGTGGATCCCCACAGCAGTGTAGCTATTTTCTTTCAAGTTATGGTTGCTTCTTAACACTGTAATTAAGTTTGAATAATGCTGCCACAGTAAATCATGCACTTTACACAATTACTGTACAGAATGTAAAAGGGAAATAAAATATGATGTGAGCTTTGTTAAACTTAAAATACACTTGACAATCACTTCACTTAATTAGATACATTTGCTTTGTGAAAAGTTACTGTACTAAAGGTGATGTTCACCTTTCCAAGGAAAATAATCCTCTCCCAGAGCCAAAAGCATGTGTCCCACCTCTATTTATTATTATTACAGTAACACTTCTATATGAAGCATCACTAGCCCAGCAGCCAGGGGACACTTTCCTACTCCCAACTCTGTCAACGATCTGCTCTGTGTTCTTGGGCTGGTTTTGCCAGCTCAGTGCCTCTGTTTCCAGATCTGTTTCTTGCAAGTCTTTTCCTTTTGGAAGTTATTATAATACTACGTATAGCATAATAGCTAATAATAATTATGGTAATATACATAATTATATTATGTGCCATGTAAAGAACAATAGTTATAGTAAGAAATCCCTAATACTTTAAGGAAATTAACATTTTGTGCTTATAAATTAACCTAGATTTACAATTCCCCTGATTTCATCAGGTTCCTTTAATATTTTTAAATAGCATTTCTTTTAAAAGACACATAAGTGTTCACTTTCTCTTTCTTTGTACATTTGCAAGCAGATTGGAATATGCATACAGTTTAGACAATATTGGCCTTTTGTAGAGCTTGGCAGAGCTCCATTTGTTTCCATGGGTTGCGTCAATTTGCATCAGATGAGAATCAAGCTTTTGTTTTCCCCTACCTTTTAGAGACTGATTTATTTTAAGCACCCATAGTGATAAAACAGAAAGACTCATCCATTATGGTTTCATATCTGTGAAACTCATTATTCTTCAGGGGGAACCACAGAGAGGAAGTTCTGTCTTGGACACCTACCAGCACAGTACTGAAGAGTAAGGTGGTGGGTTTGAGCATGATGCAGTTGCCTACACTCCACACAGCCAAGGAGAAAAATAGGCAACAATGACTCATGTATTTTTCTCTTCCCCAAGCCCAAGGTCTACTGAAAGGGCACCAGATGTACACTTAAAACAACCTGAAAGCTCTCTCACACTGTCCAAAACAGCAAAGCTACGTGCTCCACCTTGTCTTGCAACACGTAACTCTCCATTGAGGTTACAAGGTGGCCTAGAATTGGTGATCCCACCTGCACCACCCAAGGGGTGAACTGTGTCAACGAGAACCTTCCTCGTGTCTTTCAGGACACCTCCCTGGCCACTTTGAGTCATCTTAAAAGGGCCAAGGTCTGAACTGTTCTCAGAACTATTAAAGTCTGTCGCAGACAGCTTTAATATAGGTTGATTGTAGTCAGGAGCATAAAGAGCAGCCAAAAATGTACCAAAAAGTTTGATGTTATGCGGGTTTCACATCAATTAAAATTTCCACACTCCTAAGGTTAATTGCTCATATGTTATTTTCAATTAAAGGGTCATCTCAAAAAAATGGTCAAAACCCAATTTAATTCAACTTTTCCCCACTTTTATCCATATGTGTGACCTTGACAAATAGTTCCCTCAGGCTACAGAATCTACATCTTCCAAGAAACACCATTTCATGACATTATTTACTATGTAATAATCTAATTTAATAATTAACAATTGTCTTTACTGTTAGTTATTAATATTGTGAACACTAAAACTAATAAAGCCTAATACCTTAAGGAATCATATTTTATGGCGGTAGCTCCTGACGTGTAATAAACTGTATGTTCCAACTAAGATGTTTGTCCTGTTTTGGAGCACAGAAGATGTTCTTCCATGTGGCTTCTCCTGTGTCTGGACTGAAGCCACTCTAGAGCCTTCCCATCACCCAGACTCTAATCGAGTCTTACCTGTTTTGAAATTCCCGCCACTCCATAATCAAGCTTGACACTGGTCAGCATTTTCACACAAACGCAATAAAAAATCAGGATAAAGACTGACAAATAAATGACATATCATGGTAATTTAGGGATCTCTTTTCCCAAGAGAGGGCTTTCCTCTCTCTGGAATGTCAGAGCAAGAAGGAAAGGAATGACGAACCAGTTCAGTTCAGGTTAATACACAATTTTTCATACCAGAAGGTAAATCGATAAATGGTTGCCTAGATCAATTTTCTGTCATGTCTATGCAACATACTGAGGAAATGTAGCAAGGGAAGCACTTGAGGGTATGGCAGGTAGGAACAGAATTGGCATTTTGATTATTATATCTGGAGAGTTTTGAATTACTAAATTGGGGGGGGATTTTTTTTTCACATGTGAGACTGAGCTTTGTATTCATTACACGTACACACTACTGCATTGGTTGTTTATGCTCACTGATTAAGTGTGAAAAATGTTATACCATTTAAGTGTGAAGGTCTCCACTAAAATTATAGAAATGTATTTATGGGAGACACAGTACATACAGCAGTTGTTTATTAAGGTCATTGGTATAAAATATATGATTGATGCAATGACTGTGTACCATTACAGTGCTGAACATAAAATACACCAAGGAGGCACCTTGCCAGATGCAGACAGCCTCTCCCAGACAGGGCTGAGGCTGATGATCAGGCAGCGCGTGTGCCGCAGCCTCTTCCTACGCTGTACCTCTACCGAGCAGAGGTTACCAGAGCAGCGACCTGCCCGTGCTGAAGTCACCAGGTGCCGGCCCCCAGCATTATAGGTGGAAGGTTTTGACTGACCAGGCTGTTAAATCTGCTTTGTGCAATTCCAGCAGTGCAAAATAGACTTAATGCCAGCTTATTGGCAGGCACACGGGTGTGACGAACTTCCAGGTGGCAGTAAGAGCACCTTTTGTATTCATCCAAGAGCAGAGCATCTGGTTGAGCGATGCCGGACCGGGGTTGCTGCCTGCTTCTGCTCCCCACTTGCCCCTGTAAGGAGAGCAACTGGGAGCCTGAAACCACTCCTGTACCTCAGTGGGTTCGCGCTGGATTCCCTTAGTCCCCTACTACCTCTCCATACTTGCTGATGATTTGGGTTGATGATTATGGGTGCATTTTGATAATTATAGGTGTGCATTTAAAAATAACTTTTAATTGGTTTCTAAAGTAGCCTGTAACAAAGCTGAAAAGAAAAAGTGGCTAGGTGTTACTTGTGCAGTATGTAAAGCAGCTGCTTTGGACTGCTGCTACATCCATACAAAACAATCCTGCATTCTGAAATAAAAGCAGACATTCCTGGGTATTTTTTTTCCCCAGAGCTGAATAACAGGGAGAGTCCATATGACTGTGGTCCAGGCAAGCTGTTGAAAGCAAGAACTCCTGGAAAAAAATTTCCAGCTTGCATTCTGATGCCAAATTTTGCAAGCACCCTGTTTACTGACTGGGACATTCAAGTGAAATCAGACCATGACCAAAGCTAAAAATAAAATTGCCAGGTGACTGTGTAAAGCTACAGCTCTAATCCCTCCAGAAAAAGGTAAGGCACCTTTTTCAATTTCATAAGGATTTTAAGAACCCTTTTCTTCTAACACAGCTTGAGAATTAGAAAAAGTACTTATTTTAAGAAACTGTCCCACAACTCAGGCCAGGTACAGATGCAGAGCACAACCCTAACTTACCTAGCCTGTCACCATAGAGAATGAGTTTATTACAGCATGCAGAGAGAGAGATTTGACAGACAGCTGGCCATCCACGCACTCTATTATTAAAGCCTGTGTTCAGCAGGATGCATTGTTTGAAAGTTGTGTTTGCAAAAGCAGTCTCCTACTACTAGCATCTGCATTAGCTATTAGTTTTATGAAGTACAAACTGCTTTGCAATGTCATTGACACAAAGCAAGCTTAGCCCTGTGCCTACTTGAAGGAGAAAAAAAAAAACATCTCCTGGGGTTATTTAATTTTTTTCCAAACATATGTTGTGAAAGGCCTCACGGCAGTTCGAAGGAACTCTCAGAGCTACAGCTAGAGGCATGCTGAGACCTTCTCTTTTGCAAAGAAAAAGCTGAAGCCTTTTTGCTTTCATCAGGAGAAACAATGAGGATGGAGTAGGCTGAGGTACAGGTAAATCTTGTTTTGTCTGTGCTGCCATGAAGGCAGGACCAAAGAAGGCCTTAATAGCCTGATAGGCGTGTTGTCTTGTAGCAGTAAATTCAGGCACAACACACAGGTAGGAGGTTAATACTGTTTTATTACCAGAGCTCTGGCGATCTACTCCACAACCCAACAGCCAGCCTATTTCCAGATGCTCTGGAGCTCTCAAATTACAATGTGGCAGCTATGAAGTAAAGTGCTATTAATGGGAGGGGGGGAACAGTAAAAGCAAGGCTAGGTTCCTGCCACGGAGCTTATATTTCCCTACAAGCTTACCCAAAGCTCATGGCCATTCAGTTACCATTGTTTAGACTCCCCTGAGCACGCTGTCAAAGCTGTAGATATTTGGCCTCCCCTAAGAGGATATTTTTGGCTTTCCCATGCTTAATCCTGGAGATTCCTCAGATTCATATGCAGACTTGTAAAGCCTTCATTTTCTCTTTCCCCGAAGGTAGGTTTGGAGCCAATCAAATTGTTGCCCAGTATCTCTGTCCTCTGTTTGCCAAGGGTACATTTACTTGCCCCTACACACACACACACACACACACACACACAAATACGGCACATACAGCACATAGAATGGACAGACATAAATGTACACATGCTCCCGTCAGACAGGATGAGGCTAAGCAAACATGGTCATTCATTTAGAAGACCCCACACCATTTCACATGGAGTTTCTCCGCACTGAACTAGAAACATGCAATAAACTGCAAGATAAGAACCACAAGAGCAGGGAAGAAATTGGAAGGAATCATCGTTTACATCCAGCAGCAAAACATGGTCACCACAGTGAGCTTCAGCATTCAGACATTTAGTCTCTCAATGAACTATATTTATGTTCCATCTATAGATAATGAAGAGACAGCAGATGTACCTAAATCATAGGACCCACAAGTTCTTCACAGTCTCAGAGCTGGGCACTGGCCACAGCCATATCCTCACTAAAATTTGGGAATCTCCCCCTCCATCCTCTGGCTTCCCCTGGAGAGAAACCTGTGCAGATTCGACACACCCCAGAGCACCTCCAAAATCTAATCCCTCCTGTTTATCCTAAACACCTATCTTATGAAATGAACCACCCACCTATATTTCAGTTGACTGTAGGTGACTCACTGGGCAGCTAAACTCAGATGAAATGAATTCCATCTGAAACGTTCTGCAGGATCAGACTCTATTTTACAATTACATGGTATTGTAGGAGTTTGAAGGGTTTTATTTAAATTAAAAAAAAAAAAAGCTCAAAGAAAAACTACAAGAACCCATGCTTCTAAGCTCAAGTCCCTAAACATACCAAAGCTGTGAATTTTTTCAGTAATCCGTTTTCTGCAGCGGTAGGAACATGTTGACTTCCTCTATTAAGTATTATAATTGGTAGGAAAAAAAACCAGAACAGAAAAAGGTCCTTGGCTGCTGTGTTAGCTATCACCTCCAAGAATAATTTTGATCTTGCAATTGTAATAGCCAATCTACAGCACAGAATTTATATAAGACATTTTTGGCTGCTTTATGAGAGAAAAATCTTGGCACTCTCATAAACATCAATGTATGTGTCTTAAAAGTAATGTTCATAATTTACATAAACTAAATAAGATAAATTGGAAATTTCAACTCTCAGGCAAAAAGTGTGTCTAAAAGGCAATTTCAGATTGAATTAAGTGCCAGAAGGACCAAAGCCTACTAAAATATCACCCCTTTCCTCAAAATTATAATACCTCAAAACTGGGCACGCACACACACATGCACACCCTCCAGTACGCGTTACACAGACTCCTGTACCTGTCACCGCCTCCTGTTCAAATCCGGAGAATTTTTGTGCCATTGTACTATTCTTTCTGCAGTCCAAGCATCTTTTCTAGCCTAGTCAGTTTAAAAGCTGGTCTATTATCTCTTCCTGCACCTCATTTTGATTTCAGTGCTGTAAATTGTCAGGCAAACCTGTAACAAAAGGTCACACTGTCTAGGGTTTGCAGTGTGGACCCAGCCACAGCTCAACTGCTCTCAGCCATATCTCCCCTCCAGTAAGCTCTCAATTATATTGCTCTAATGCAATCTGATTCCCAGGCCTTCTTTCAAGCTAATGCTCAGGTCTACCACTTGCCATTTTTTCTGCCATGGTGGTGCCAAATCTGGGGTACATAAATCCCTTTTTTTTTTGCAAATGTGATAATCCTATGTCTAGGCTGATTAAAAAAAATGTTCATGGGTCTGATTCTCTTTTGTCATGTACCCTGTCTGTGCATTTGCAGCCAGATAAAATGAAACCAAATTGGATCAAAAAGATGATTAAACCAAATGTCACTGTTTCACACCCACCTTGACATCTCTTCAAAAGGCTGTAAATTATCAGAGGACTCAGCAGGGGAGAACTGAGCCTGGACAATTAAAGATTCGCTGTTCGAGTTTCTCAGGTGCCTTATCAAGTTCTGGCTTAGCAAAGGAGAATTACAGAAATTCACAAAACGCAAAAGTGTTTTGAGGGTTATTTATGGAATGTTTTATGTTGCTTTAGTAGTCCAAGTCCGTTATTGTAAAAATTACAATATAAGCAAGCAAAGACAAGAACAGAGTTTAGCCCTGAGATTTATCCCTGCTAAGAATGCAAATGAAAAACACATAGATCTCTAAAAGGTTATTTATTATGTTGAAAAAAATAAGTAAAAGTGTTTCAAAATGGATATCCTTTCATATCCTTGTGCTTATAAAATTCAATTTACTGTAAATGACAGTTAGTAAAGGTGTATTTTATTTCAGACTACAAATAGCTGACCTTTGCTAGTTCTCTCAGAGGGACACCATGAGACAGTTGCTTAGATCACACACTCCATGCTACGGAACATAAAATCCCAAGCCCCCCCCAAAAAACTTTCATTGTTTTAAAGGTCTTGGGTATTCAGGCTACATAAAGACTGTGTACTCCTCCTTTTCCTGTGTCTGATTGCCTTTTCATCTGTCCTGGTTTTGGCTGGGACAGAGTTAATTTTATTTTTAGTAGCTAGCATAGTGCTGTGTTTTTGGTTTAGTATGAGAAGAATGTTGATAAATACTGATGTTTTCAGTTGTTGCTAAGTAATGTTTAGACTAAAAGTCAAGGACTTTTAAGCTTCTCCTGCCCAGCCAGCAAGAAGGCTGGAGGGGCACAGGAAAGTTGGGAGGGAACACAGCCAGGACAGCTGAC
>JAVKLA010000017.1:21493768-21504293 GCA_034782735.1 Sagittarius serpentarius
TCGGCCTTGGCCAGCAGCGGGTCCGTCTTAAAGCCGGCTGGCATTGGCTATATCAGACACAGGGGAAGCTTCTAGCAAATTTTAAAGAAGCCACCCCTGTGCACCCCCCCCGCTACCAAAACCTTGCCACGTAAACCCATTACATCAGCTGTCACCAAACTGAAGAAGAATATCTCTGTCGCCAAGGAGTGTGGCTAGAAAGTGATGGGTGGACTTCAGTTCAAAAGTTCAATTATACAATTTCAGATTCAAAGGAAACTTCAGCTCAGCTATTGCCTGGCGATACGATTACTGAAACCTTGAAGGAATGAAATTGAGTTTGAGATGAGTGTAGGAGCAGTAATTTACCAGGTGGAGTATTCAGAAAACATTAACCCTGTACAAGCCATTGGCAAGGTAGAACTGATTAATGCAAGTGGCTTATTTCTGAAGATACCAGTTAATTTCTAACTCATAACACAGGAAAAGTATATTTTCAACTTAATCATTACTCAGACACAGGAGCGAATTCTGTCCAAAGCCTATGGCAAATTTCTCCGTCTTAAATATTTCACAGAAGAATAGCTCTCCTGATCTAGTCAGAGGTCCATCTCATCCTGGGTCCCCAATGACAGCATCACCTGTTTTGGGGGAAGAATAAGAAATTTTTTAATAGTTTTGATGCGATAACCTGCCCCCATGAATTCCCTTCTTATACAGTTTATAAATTAATTTATGCTCCAAGTTACCAAGTTGTTAACATTGTCAAAAGGTCTTTTTTTTAATTATTGTTGTCGGGAGCTAAAATTCAATTTTTGCTATGATACTTATGGATGGTCTTCCTGTCTACCTTGGTGACATCATTCCTTGACATTTAACAGTGTCTGTCTTCATATAAGCACGTGATTAAAATGCTGATGATTTCATTTTGCATTTACATGGCAACTTTCAACCAGCAATGCTAAAAACCTCCATATTAGCATCAATCCTACCCTTGAAGAATTATCAAAGCTAGAGCAGATGACTGCATTTATCTAGACCAACATCCCACTTAAGATACTGTACAGCATTTTAACTCACAAGTCCAGCACCCAATCCAATAACTTTGGCTGAACCAAGGATATACTTCAGAAAGAGATCCATCAAGTCAAAAGTCGGTCCTAACTTCTGGATATCATGGACAAGAAAGCTTCTTACCCCTACCAGTATCAAGACAGTAGATTTAGACTAGATATAAGGAAGAAATTATTTACAATGAGGGCAGTGAGACACTGGAACAGGTTGCTCACAGAAGCTGTGAATGCCCCATCCCTGCCAGTGTTCAAGGTCAGGTTGGACGGGGCTTTGAGTGACCTGATCTAGTGAAAGACGTCCCTGCCCATGGCAGGGCGGGGTTAAGCACATGATTTTTAAAAGGTCCAGTCCATCTCAAACCATTCTATGATTCTATGATCTTCCAGTGATTTTGTGCAGCTCTGGTGTACAGTATTTTATTCTTGAATAATAGCTGTCCAGACACAGTGGAGGAGGACAACAGACAATAAGCTGAGCTTGAATTTTGGAGATACTTATTCAATTCCAGTGTCCTGTGCAGGTGCTGAAATTCAGGGCTTAAGTCCCACTTTAGAGTCCTACCACAGCAGTTTATTTAAAAGGAATTTCCAGAATTGATTCTGAATCATAGAATTATGGAAAAACATATTGGAAGGTACCTCAAGGATCATCTGGTCCAACATTTCTTGGCAAAAGCATGGTCTGGCAAGATGGCACCCTGTCCAGCCGAGTCTTAAAAGCATCCAGTGTTGGGGAAAAATTATGATTCTGCTTTGCACATGACCTACAAGAGCCCCATTTTTCAGGAGGTGGAGCTGGAAACCAGGCAGGACACATAATAGTCTCTCAAAGCGTCATTATACGTCCTGGTTAGATAACTGAATCAAGTTGCTACTTGGTGCAGTGAAGTCTAAGAAGACTTTTAAATGCCCAGCCCCTGGGCCACTCAAAATAAACATCTTACGCTATTTCAGGACCTGTCAAGTGCCCTCCCCGGGGTCCAAGTGCCACTGCAGAAGGACACGGGTTTCCTGTAGATTGCATCACATCTGCCAGCCCGTGCAGGAGCTGTGGATGCTGTAGGGCACCTCAGATGGCATAAGGCACCTTATGCAAGGCAAGCAGTCAAGATTCAAGTACAATGTGTGAACAAACTGTGAAGGGCAACAGACCTGACTGACCACTGACCAAGTGTGCACTTTCATGGACATTAAGGTTTAGCCCTCCCAAAATGAAGAGATAAGCCATGGCTGTTCCTGTGGGAAGTAGCTGGATGACCCCTTGAGGATGACAGCTTGGAGCAATGACCACACCTTTGATGCCAGAGGAACTGCCAATGCAAATAAATCCTGGACTGTTGGCGAACATGGCACTCAAGGAGAAAAGCTCTTAATCTCACTAGACAGCTGGGATAAACATTTATAAAGGAAACATTTTCAAAAGACTAGGCAGATTATAAAGGCATCAGGAGTCACTGAAATCTTGTTAAACATTGTTCACTGCATTACTTTAGATTTTAGTTTGAACTTCCACTGTCAGATAAATTCCATTTATCTCCTGAATGCTTTTCTCACCGTGAGTGTTTGTTGCTATGAATTCACACCTTCAGTGAAGATTTACATTTCGTCCTTGATCGAGACAAAGATAATGCTCAGCTTCAATCATTCTAAGGCACCTTTTTTTTTCATTTAACTGGGTCAGTGTTTCTTAGTGTGACACTGAAAACACAGGTTACGGTGTTCAACTATTAGTGTAGGAAAGAAGGATGGTCTTACAGATAAGGGACTGAATTTGTCCCCAGAGAGCAAGTCTCTCTCAAACACTTCCACAGACTTCCAACCCGACCTTGGGAAAACTACATTAGTCCCCCTGTGCATCTATAAAATCAGGAAATAAATGCTTTCTCTTCCCCTTCTGCTGACCTTGCCTTTTGCTACACACAAGACCGAGCATATTGGGAACAAATTGTAATTGAGGTTTCTGGTCATCCTTTCAATGCAGCCAATGATGAATCATCAACATCAAGGTAAATTTGGTGGTTTAACCAATGCAATTGCTCCATTGTAATTCAGAAATATAAAGACTTAAATGATATTTTTGGAAGAGCTGTAGAAGAATTCCCTTGAGCACTCCCACACTTCCATTTGCTATCCTATCTCACTTGTCATTAATTACAAACTAATGAGTGCCATTTTCTGTTCTGCATTGATACTTTACTTTCTCCTCCTGTGGGGCTATCAACCAGCATTGAAGGACGTGTCCAGACTGAAAGCCTTTATCTATGCCATCTCACGAAGCTCAGCATTTCAGATAAAACAAGACTTTAATACAAAATAACCCTTCTTTCCAAAAACTAATTTCACTGATAATCCCTTCAGTTTGGCTCACTCTGTACTAGAAATTAATTTTACCCATACTCTTACTTGGATGCTGGTAAGAATGACCACATGCCCCCTGATATTTCCCACTGCTATCTGTAATTTTTCCTGATTTGCTAATAACGTATTTTGAACCAACCTATCCTTAAGCAACTCAGTTTGGTTTCCTGTATATTTTGCTTCCTTGGCAATACAGAGAAGATGATTCTGATCCAAGTTCCTTGTTATAGGCAATGGAGTGATTTATACTAATAAATCTTGATCATTGTCTCTGTATACTTAATGACTATATCTACAATAATTACCTATGCTACTAAATCTTTCCTTTTAAATTGTTACACTAGTTGCTGGCATGGTTTTGGCTTGGGCTAACAAGCTCAAATAACTCGTAGGCACAGTGAAGGCATTAGCACGATCCAGGAACCACTCCTGGCGGGCTGTTTGGACACAGCGACCTTAGTTTGGGTGGTTAGAAAGTTTGATAGTGCAACCATGGTCTGTCCTGTGCTATCTGGCTGCCAGGGCACCAAATGGTGCCAGGTGCATTTACCGGCACACACAGCCGGCAGAGAGCATCAAAGGAGGAAATGAGAGTGTGTCTGAAGAGGCAAAATTATATAATTGTCACTAAAACACACTGTGGATGGGCTGCAGACCTGTAGACATTATACTATGTTACCTAATGACAGAGCAAAGATGGTATCTTTTATACCACCTGGAGTGAAGGGAGATAAATGGGGATGTGAATGATCTCAAGTGCAACCTAAAATAGTCCCATGACTGCCTGGACTATCCAGGGCTCCTTGTAACCTGCTTAGCAGCCCCATATCTGCCTGGACTCTGGACCTCACAGCCAACCTTAAGAGGGAGGGAAACACCCGCACCTCCAGCTCCTACACTAGAATTCCACATTCCCATTTTGTGGCTCAGTGAAAGATGTCAAGGGGTTTCTAGGGTTCAGACCACAGACTCTTCCTTAATGCCAACATTAAAGAGAAGGTAGTTTTTATGCAAATCAGAAATCCTCTCCGTGTTTAAAAAAAAAAAAGAAAGAAAAGGAAAATGAGAATATCCCAGAAGCTAAAAGTGATTGAAAACTCAGTGTCATAACTTCCCTTCCCAGCAGCAGAGATACTGAAGTTATTGGTAAAAGCATTAATTAATCACACAACTTTAAAGATCTGTGTCACTGTCAGTAATAAAATAAATACCGGACACTGCAGTCAGACTATTCTTGAATATTGGATGTGTTATTACAACAATTAAGATGAATAGTGACTACCTGTCTTGTTTGTTGATACTTTCTTGGGCAGATAACTATAGCTACATTAAATGACGTTCTAAACATATGTTTGGAGCATCACTCACTGATGCATTAACCCCTTTTATACAGCAGGGAAAAGCCACAGATATTAAGAGCTAATGTGCAATAATCAACTTACTTGAGCCCCAAGGAACAGTGGTGGGAAATAAACTGTTCGCAAACTACAGAGCGAAATTCAATCCAACCATGTTGTGCCTTTATCACTCGTCCATGAACACGAGGTTATTGTTTACCCGAATTCTGAAATATGGGTCTTCTTTGTAAAAATACAGCATATTGATGGAAGTGAGGTTAGGCACATACAGTGTGAGTACGGTTAGTATCTGGCAGTGGAAAAGATCAGAGACAAGAAGATAAAATGATAGCAGTTTACAATTCCCCCAGGAAACAGGGAAATTACTGGGTTGGAGTCAATTTGAACAAAAATGGACTTTGTTTGTAAGCTGGAGAATGAATGTCCCAATTAATTATTCCCAATTACTCTAGTCCAGTGCATCTTACCATAACCAAGCATCACTTCAGAAAATGGGCAATATTTGGCACTTCACAGGATTAGCATCTACCTCTCATTGCTTCAGGATATGAGCTTTGCCTCCCTGTCACCTCTCCTCCTCCCAGTCTACTCTGTCCTCCTTCTTACTCCTGCAGCAATAACTGTGTTGTCAGTGACCGATAGCGACCAAATATCAGCTGTTTCTCTGGGTGGCTTTGCATCCCACTTCCCATCAGAAGACAGCAATGAGTATATGGTAATTCTTTCTGCTTGTATAGGGTTTCTATCCCAAATTCTTTAGTAACGTTGTTCTATGTTCTTTGACAGCCACTTCTTTCCACTCCAAAAAAATCCGCAGTTCAGCGTTGGGGGAAAAGATATATTAGATTAGACTGAGTTTGCAAAGCGCTTTGGTGTCCTTTGGGAAACAAGACATTCTAAAAATGCAAGGTTCTGTATTGCCATTAAAGTGATTAACTGAGTTACCATTAAAATGCAGAAATAACCACCAGGCTGGGAGTTTGTCTGTTTATTTGTCAATTAGTGGAATCCCCAAAACTGTCTTGAGCCAGTTTTTAAATGTGCAGCCTCAGATGTCTAGCATACATTGAAGAGGTGTAAAGATGACACTGCCTGGATATGCTAGCATAGCAAAAACATGAAGGACCTAACTGCACCCTGAGCTGGGAGGAGCACTTACTTAGGTTATATCAAACTTTTATAACAGAGGGAAGTGGGATCCCAGCAGAAATATGCTAAAGAGGGTAGGAGCCAGCATAGAGTGCCAAGGAACACCACAGTTTATCTCATCAGGCTCAAACAGAGCATTATCTAACAAGAAAAACTGAGCACAGGCAGAGAGAAAAGGTTTAAACCACTCAAGCGGAGTAGTAGAAAACCTTATGTATGCCTCAAGTTGCTCCATGACCTTGAGAGGCCAGAATAATTTGAAGCATTAGAAACAGGAGACAGACAGCCGCCTGCATCCTGATACAAACAGCAAAGTATTCCAGAGTCCCTTAGAGCAGCTGTTGGGGGATGAGTAAGGACATCGCACAGCACAGGGGAAGAGGGTGCTAGCACATGACTAGGGCATCAGGGGGACCACGAAACACAGACATGCTTATATTCCTCACGTGCAGAAGCAAGGAATGAAAGGACAGATCATATCAGGAACTCCTAAATAGATGCGATACCAAAGGGAGTAAGGAGGGCTGTGTTGTTCAGAACAAAATCAGAGCTTGTCTAAGTAATACCTAGGAGGGTCAGACCAGTCATTAAAGTACTTGCTTGGAACTCAGGTCCCATCCTGCTCAGTTTGCACATGACCTTGGGCAAGTCACTCAGATCCTCATTGCAACATGGGCACCTTGTTCCTGCTGATTTAAACAGAAGGTAATATCCTCAAAAGATCAGACATAATCTTTCTGAACTTCATTTCTCCATCTGTGAAACAGGAATAGCAGCACGTCACTCTGCCTGGGTTTTAAGAAGAGAAACACATTAAAGATGATGAAGAGTTTGCTTACAACAGTAGCAAAGAACATATGAGCAATGAAGGTAAAGTAAACAATCAGACACTAATAACTTGTGTCTTACTTGTTTGTAAATACTGTAGACATTTAGTTCCATTCATTCTTGGTACAATCTCATTAATGAGCCCACATTCTGCATTGTCTGTCTTTATCTTTCTAATGATCCCTATGGAAAACTGAGGCAGAGGAAATGAGAAGCTTTATTGTGCTTAATATCCAAAGTGACAAGTCTTTCGTAAGTGGTGAAATGAGATTCTTCTGCACAGGTATAGTGATGAGGCTTGAAAGAAGCCTGTTGCTGGATTGAACAGGGTAATTGCAGTACAATTAGGTACAAGCACTTAACTCCCCTCTTCCAAATTCTCAATTATAGTAATAAAAATGCTTTTGTTTTGCCTTTTGTGCTTCATGGCTTACAAATGCTCCTGTCTTCTGAAGCTCAAGAGAAAAAAAGAGAGAGAAAGAAAGAGCGTTGACACATTTCCAATGCAAGTGGTACAGCGTTCCTCATGATACATTAGAGTGATGCCTAAACCCTGACAGCCTTAGTGTAACAGCACAGCCAAGTCTATCACTGTACTTTCCTGCCTTGTGAAAAGAGCTATGGATAAGATGCAAAGCAACAATCCGGAAAAACCTTTCCCTGGTTTTCAGAATTATCTCTTGGACTCATCTGGTAAATCATCTCCCACTTGCAGGGTGCGTGGGAGACAGCTTTGCCCACAAGCTGAGAACAGGATCCTTATGATTTAGTCACTCTTGTGTTTCACAAGCATCATTCCTAACAGCAGGCAAATGAGCCCTGATTCCTACAAACATATCCATTATTGGCAAATATTCTCTAAGTCATCTCTGTGAAAAAAATCCCCAAGATGGGGGAAGCTGATTTAGCTGCTTCATTATTTGCAATTCTTTTCTCACAGGATTTGAAGGGCACTTATGTCACTTGACACTGTTTCCTGACTGGATGGCTTGAACTTTTTTAAAAATTTAATTAGGCCAACAAAAAAATAACCACTGGTGAATAGCAGATATCTTTCTGTGTGATTATCTTTCTTTGCATGCGGATCTGGGTATTTACATAAGGGAGGAATGGGGAATTGCCAAGCCCTAACTGAATTTGGCTTTGATTTTAACCTGTCCATTGCACTGTTTGTCACAAGTGTCCACCTCCAGTTCATATCCTCTGCTTTCTTCCCTCTCCCTTTGCTGCTTTACGAGACAGACCTATATAGAAATCATGTCTGTTTGGTGGTCCCTTTTGATTTTGGCAGGTTTTTGCACATTGCACAGTGGACCCCTTTTGTGGCTTCTTCTTCTTACCTTTCTAGCATCAGAAAAGGCACAGGAGGGTTGACAAAGCTGCCAACAGGACACGGGGTACAGGGGTACAAAGCAGGACAGGATCTTTAGGACCTGTAACAGAACAGCATTTTGGAGGTGTCCACAATTCCTAGCAGGGAAAGAGAAGAGGGTAGTGATGGGTTTCAGAGCCAACAAAGGACAGTGGGATTTCCACATTATCACCTTGCCACTTTCCTATAGGGTTAGTATTCAGGAACCCCCAGGCATATTTTATACCTTCCCTTCAATCTCTTTCGGAGTGTTGCCTGGGGATGCTGCAATGCATGGTAAGGCAGATGTACATTACTGCCTCAAACATGCTTGCCCCAAGTTTTAAGCTGCACCAAGCCCACTGTTCTTAACCAGGCAAGCTCCATGTGTATGGCTATTCAAGAGACATTTGGGAAACCTGTTCAGTTGTCAAAACCAAAAAGGCTTCTCAGCCCTTCAAAAAGTATTACTTTTCCTCAAGTGTTTTAGCAAAGGAAATCTTTTTCCCACAAATACTATGGGTGATGCTGTGGCCAAGTAGAGCAGATGCTCAGGATCGAAACAAATATTCATGTATATTGGGATTCTGGCTACAGAAGACTCAGTCCTGAAGAGCACTTAGGTATTCACTTAATTTTATTCATATGAGTAGCCCCAATGACATTAATAGACATGAGGCTTAAGTAATTGCTGGATAAGTGCCCTGAGTTACAGAACAAAAGTAAGAGAAAAGAAAAGAGAAATGGAAAGAAAAACAATGCAAAGATTAGCTGATTTTTTTTTAATTATTATTTCACTGGAAATTTTCCTTTGTATATCATTATGCTAAAATCTATGCATAAATATGTATGCCTGAAGTTTCATTAAGACACATTAATCCTATATTTTATTACCTTGCACATTTCAGATGAGTAGGGAAAAAGATTTCTTGACCCAAAGAAAAAATTAATTCTGCCTATAATTTATGTAAAGTTTCAGCATATCTCCTAGATTTGTTGCAGGAGAAGAAAAGATTGTAATTAATTTTAAAGGCCTCTCAAAATTGTTCACTCAGTTTACTCTGAGAGAGTGTGCTTCTAAGCTTCTGCTGTTTGTCACCTTTCAGTTATTCCCTACATTTGATCTTGCCTGCCCACTTTTAGAGAAAGCCTGGAATAACTTCGGGCTCTCCTGGTCAGTCAGCGCTATAGGCTCTTTCAGTTGCCTATAACCAGTCCCCACTCCCATTTAAGATGTCCTAGGGTTTAATACCTCCAGATGCAGTGTCAAAAGGGCATGCAAATTCCTCTTTAGTCAGCACAGACAATGGCACCTAGATAGTGATTTAGTACACCCTGAAGTAGGCAGAGGTTCAACTCAGTTGTCTAAACACAGTGTCATCCGAGATGTCCCAGGGATTCCATACATCACGTGCACCACGGAGCAGCAAGGGCTAATGCGGTCCCACAAGTGAAGGGGAGCTGAGAGCAAGGAACGCAGCAGGGCAGGTAGGTCAAAGACCTCACCACCAAAGGGGAAGCCCCATGGTGCCACAGCAGGGTGAGCATAGCAGGTCCAGCGATCGTAACCAGGGTTAGTCAAGAGCCCAGATATTGCCAGACGAGACCACAGTGACGAGGTAGATCCAGGATAGGGGCGGGGACTGAATCAACGGATTACATGGCCAGTCACAGGCATGGCTGCTCGTGGTCATATAGGTCAAGCAGGGTCTACCTAAACGCAGCTCCCAAGGGAAGGGTGGGAAGCTGCTGCTGCTGCTTCTTATAGCAGAGATTTCTCAGACAGCTCCTTGCAATCCCAGACACCTCACCTAAGTTGGTCAGGACCCTCACACCATAAAACTGCTGACAGAAGAGAGGAGTTCAGTGTAGTCCACCACACCTGAGATGACGCCAGATACCTACGCTAAGGCAGTTTAACAGGCATATATATTGGCATCTCATGCCGTATAATATATTCTCATTGGGCTGGCACAGGTCTCAAAGCAATCTCACAGCCTTCCTATGCAGGTACAATACCCTAGGCCATTTCAGATGTCACTGGATGACTGCATGGACAACTGAATCATTCTTCTAGCTGCTGGCCATCTCAATGGCTCTGTAGGCTGCACTGACTGCATTGATTTCCTCTCCTCTGATTATAAGGGTTGGCATCTGCCTACAGGTGCATAAATTCAGATTCTTAATCTTGAAGTCTGCACCAAATGTTCAATAGAGTTTGTGGAATTTGTTGGCAAAGAGGTAGGCAGTTGGAGAAAATGGTTTCTAGAAACAGTGGTTCCTGTTCTCTGTCAAACAGACAGAGACATAAGGCTTTTGCTATTATCACTCCTGTGATCTTATGTCGCGGTCGAGACGGACAAAGCGACAAGACATCAAATCTTGGTAAAAGCAAACTAGTAAAAAAGCCTCTATTGTTCTCCTTTTGC
>JAVKLA010000017.1:21512696-21528097 GCA_034782735.1 Sagittarius serpentarius
GAACCTCCTGGATTGCTTATGCCCTGCTGTGTGGTCCCTGCAACAGATATCGGGGTGGTTGAAGTCCCCCATGAGGACCAGGGCTTGTGAACGTGAGGCTGCTCCTCTCAGTCTATAGAGGGCCTCATCCACTCTGTCTTCCTGGCTGGGTGGCCTGTAGCAGACTCCCACTATAATGTCACCTGTCCCTGCCCTCCCTTTAATCCTGACCCGTAAGCTCTCAGTCAGCTCCTCACCCATCCCCAGGCAGAGCTCCATGCACTCCAGCTGGTCACTGACATCGAGGGTGACACCCCCTCCTCGTCTCCCCTGCCTGTCCTTCCTAAAGAGCCTGTATCCTTCCATTCCAACAATCCAGTTACAGGAGCCATCCCACCACGTCTCCGTGATGCCAATAAGACCATAGCCCGGCAGGAGAGGGATGGATCGTGGTTCCCCTGCCCCAACAACTTTACTTTAAAGCCCTCTTTACCAGTTTGGCAAGCCTATGAACAAAGATGCTCTTCCCCTTCTCTGACAGATGTTCTTATTCATACAAGATGATCCACTCATGTCGGAGAGTCTCTTCTCAGACACGAGGGGGACCTTTGGATTGAAAACAGCATAATTTGTGTCAAAAAAAAAAGTCATCAGGGAAACAAAACAAAACTCCAAGAAAATAAACACTGTGGCAATTTTAAAACACAGCTGTATCTTCCTTCTAGTGGCTAGCTCAGCTGGAGAAAGTCATAATTACCTAGTTTAATGTGACCATGGGACCACTGCAGAGTTGGGGTGTTCTGCAGTTTTCCATTAGTAGAAAATTGACAGAGTTCCAGAATATATTTATGTTGGGCATGGACTTAGCACTCCTACATATGGTAAGAGAAAGCCAAGAAGAATGTGATATATTCCGAACCTTATGCTTCTGATTTATTTCCTGTCTTCTTCAGTATTTTTTCTTATTACTATTAATTTCAGTTTAATTGGAAGGGCCTGGCCTCCTTTGCTCTAGGCACCACATACATTAATTAAAATATGGAAAGAAAGATTAAAAAGTAATTCAACAAAAATTCTTTTGATTAGACCAAATATCTGGGTCCAGTAGGTCATCTTAAAACATTCCTCAAAAATACCATTCACAGCAACTACAAATTTAGTTCTTTGGCCTCTCCAGGACAAAGACCAAAGTAGAAGGCCAAACAGACTAAGAAACCCAAGCCGGAGAGGAGATCAGAGCATTTCTGAGAAAAACCAGCCAGCATGATGCTCCAGCACACCTCAGATGGTGAAGTCCAGATGGAACTTCATCGCTAACCTCGGTTGCCCGGTTCAGGGAAGGTGAGGAGAAAATATTCTCCCAAGGAAACAGGTTAGTGCTCTGCTGTTACCACCAGCTTTCTGAATTCGCCGCAGCAGTTAGGAGGCAGACTTGGCAGTCTGCAGGGCAGCGATGTATGTGCTCTCAGCTCAAGGTGTTGGCTGCTAAGTGGACTTGTGCATTTTGAACGAGCTCTCACTCCCAGGCGCTCCCACAAGAGATGCTACAATCGCCATCTCTTAAGGAGGCTAATGCACAGCACATATCAGAGAAATGGTCACATTTATCTCATCAGGAATAGATTTTATTATCTTGGGCTCTGCTCAAGGCCTCAACTTTATTGTAGGTGCATTTTGCTTTTTGGGAACCAGTGCTGTAAACTCCTTTTCATACTGATTCTCTCTTTGTACTGATTGACTTTCTGGACAAAGGAGGTTATAGTTCAAGTCTTCCAAGGATTTTAAGAATAAAGTAGCTGATCTGATAGCAAAATATACAATCTCTCTTTGAAGGTAGCTACTCTATTACAGTTTTGTGGGATTGCAGACACTGCCCCTACACTTTAGAAAAGGCTGGACTTCTACACTGGAAAGTGTTATATCTTGATAATTTTTTTAAAATAATCATTGCATATAGAATAACATGCTACCTGATAAATCGTGATAAGACAATATCTAATTAGCATAAATTCTGCAGTGAGAAACTATGCCTCACTATTAATATTCTTTGCATGTGTTGATAGATTAGCAGGTAAAGGAGAAAATACTCTTTTGGTTACATGAAGTTTTTGACAGGGTTGCTAACATGTTACTACTGAACTTAGAAAGTCATACAGAGGCAAAATATCAGTGTGAATTAAGAAATGGCTAAGAGATGGAAAACAAAGTAAGAATTAATGGCCAAGTTAAAAAATTTAACAGCAGATGCCTTGAGATTTTACATTGTCACTGGCATTATTTAACATACTTATTAACACCTGGAACAGGAAGATGAACAAGATGAAGCATCTCAATTTGCAGATGACAATATATTATTTACATAACTGAGGGCCAGGAACCATTTCGGGGATTCTCAAAGACACTTAACCTATACATATCTTAGCTTAAAGAATACAAAAGCAAATAAAGTTCACCACTGAAAAATGGAAAGTAATATGCATCAAACTGAAAGACATTGAGTTACACATACAACACACACTGCTTTAAATTACGTTAGGAATGAGATTGGTTACAAGTGTGACCATGTAACAAAGACTGCAGTTGCAATTAAACAAGCAAATGCAAGAAAAATCATAATACTAGTATATGAAATAATGATGTGCCATTATAATATTGTATCCAAATCAGACCCTGTCATCTCAAAAAAGTTATTAAAAATTACACGTTCAGAGACAGCTTGAAAATCATTAAAAGCACAGAGGTCACTTACGTAAAATCAGAATGAAAAGACTGTGATTGTTGACTTTGCAAATTAGAAGACTAGAAAGCCTACATAAAAGTGTATAAAATAATGAATTGCTCAAAAAGGCAGATTGCTGGCTCTGTTATCCTTTGCCAAGGAGACATTCAATGAAAATGAAAGATAATCAATTCAAAGCTGATAGAAAGTAATCATTTTTCATCCAGCACACGATAAGACCGTGGAACTCACTGCAGCAAAGCAGTCTTGAGATCAATAGTCTAGTAAAACCCAAAAAGGAACTCGCTTTCTTATTGACAACAAAAATATCCCTCTTTTAACAACAATGTAAAAAAAGTATGCTGGAAGGAATAAATATTCCAAGGTTTAAGTAAAACTCTGGTGATTATGGACTTCCTTGGACACATCTCCTACAACGTTCCCTCATGTTCACTGACTCAGCTGGCTTTGGCCCCCACCAAAGACAAAGGTGGCCTGTATGTATCATAAGTCTGACCTAATATGGCAGTTCCTTATATTCCTATCTTTTAATAAATAAGATTCAAGGGCATGCCTGCACATACATCCCTCAGCAGAACTCTATCAGAAGTTCACTGTGGTTCATTTCAACCAGCAATTCAGTATTTTGGAGGGAAGTTTCCATGACAAGGCCTCCTAAATAGCTCTTCCTATAATGATTCTTTCTTTACGCATCAGGCTGCAGTACCTAATGAAGGCAGAAGCTTATGTACTGTCAAATAGTTCATAGAGTGGATTTTCTATCTATTCTTTTTCTCGTTGTGATAGATAGCACAACTCTCCTTCCTCTCATTTACAAAGATTTTTCTCAAATGAACTATGAATAATTAAAATCTAACTCCATTTGTTCTTTTTTTTCTTAATTGAAGAAATTAAAGATGTATGTAGTGTGACTTCAAGGACTGCATATGAAAAGATATACATTATTTTATTCAAGTATAGCACTTTAAATGGTACAGCACATTTTTTTTACTAATTCATGCCTCATTCAAGTTAAATATTTGCGCTATATGTGGCAAATTAAGCTAATAAAAGCAATTTTATTAGACACTGGTGTTTTTGTCACATCTGCAAACTCCAATTTTTCCATCCTTGTGCTCAATGAGCAGTAACAGTTTCTTTCCTACACTTTCTTCTCCTTCTCTTTTTTTTTAAGCCCAACATTGAGTTATTGCATTTATATTATTAATAAGACTGTCCATAGCTAAATGACTGAAATATAGATTCATTATGGACATAAGCCCTCTTGCTGCAGGGCACAAGCATATCGCTGACTGTTTGGGGTTAAGAAGAAATCTCCCCAAAGGTCTGGTTGTTACAGTTATTCATTAGGAGATTAGTTGCACCCTCCCTAGACGTATCTCATTATGATGACTTTTGGAGACTGGATACTGGAACAGACTGATAATTTAACAGGTTCTGTGCTGCTGTTCCTCTGATCCTAACATGTCACTGTTAGAAAACTTATTGAAGATCATTACTGGAGGCTAAAGAATAAGCAAAACCTGATAGGAGATATTTTCCATATGGATCATTTGCTAATTAATTCCATCTATGGATAATGAAAAGATGATAGAACAGTAGATCATGGGATCATTGTATGAATTTGTTTGCAATGCACTCTTAAAGACCTATTTTTCTTGGTTTTTACAAACATACAAGTGTTAGAATTTTGCATCTCATTCTATTTCAGTGGTTGTCCTTCCTACCCCCGTTTTTAAGCCATCAGGATACTTATTATACCTTCAGTTAATCATACAAGACAAAACTTAGAAGGATAGAGGAGGAGTTGTTTAGTGAATAAAGAATCTCATTGTGTCTTGTTTCTAAAACCCCTCCCATCAAAATATTTGCAGTTCCTCCTCATCTTCTGAAACATACCACTACCACTACTACAACTCCCCACCATTCCTTATGGCACAACATCCCTCTCAATTTCCCAAAGCCACCTCCAGACCCTCTTTCCCCACTTTGCTTGCCTGCTAGGCAGGTGAAAGATGACTCGGGCTGCGGTTAGTTCAGCACTACTTAGTGCTGACCAGCCGCTGCGTGGGGACTGGCCAGTTGGCCATTGCAAAACAGAATAAATAAGGGTTGAACTGTCCTTGACATGACTTCAGCTGGAGCAATGATATATTCTCTCATCTACCAAGCTGTTGATTTTCACAAAATCTGTGGGAATGTAATATGTTTGAAACCTTTACTCCTCTGTCAAATAGAGCTGAAATTGGCCCCCAGGTTCAGAAGTTATAAGGAGGGAGCCTACAGACAGCATGACGGCATAAGCCTTGTCTCCTTAGGAAACCTGGCTAAAAATACCAAACCTTAAAAGCCAGAAAATGAAGAGCAAAAGGCATCATAAATTCTGCAGTCCTCCCATGATAAACAAAAATACATTATCCTTGCCAAGTGCAATGGAATGAGATTTCACCACTCCCTAACAGCCTGTGAAGTGCTGACTGCTTGTTGAAGTCAATGGTGCAATAAGAAAGTGACACACTTAACTCCATGCGCTGCCCTCAATTAGATGTTGGAAGCTAACAGGTCATAAATTAGTGTCTGTGTGATCTGACAGAGATTATTGTTCTGTGATCCAGTGGCTGTCATCACAAATGGGAAATGCAGGTTTGTAGCTCCTCTTTAAGCTTGGCCTTGAACACTTGAAGTCTTTGGTGATATTCATCTGGTATGAAGGGAGACACCTTGCTGGAGGTGCCCAGGCTACGAGGCTGGTCATCCTAGCCACTCACTATTGATGCTGGAAAAAGACTGGCTCTTCTGAAGAGCATCTCAAACCAGTTGCTATGCTGATTCATCCTTTGAAGGAGTTTCTAATTCTCTACTGATCAGCAAAAGAGGCTTATGATACTCACCTCCTAACTTAAGCTCCAAAGATTGGTGTCTAAAGTTAGGTAGAAATAACACCACCCTTTAAAATGCTTGCAAAAAGGCTGGGTTTTGTTAATATTTTTCCTTTCTGTTTCTTCTTGTCTTTAATGGCACATAAAGCAAAAACTCCTTAATTGTTTATTTTTTTCTTTCAACACCAGCATCACGTATTCCCTTCCACTTGTCTATGGAGCAGGTATAATAATCGGCCACAGTTCCCTTTGCTGGCTCTGCAAAAATGGAGCTCAAGCAATGCTGATCCATGCTTCATGAGAGGTGAGGTCTCATATGCATCACTCAAGCTCAGCCTGTATTTGTTGGAGTTTAGATGAAACAACAAAATGTTGGGCAACTAAGGGCCCAGGCTAGAGCAATTAATTTTAACTAAATATTTCTATGTCTTTCTGCGCTGAAATGTTTAGGGCCTAACATTGCTTCTGTGAAAGCAGCAGTTTAAATAAAATATTTAGACCCAGAAGAACTTATCTTACCAGTCATTTAGGCACATTTTGAGTCTGAATTAGCAGCAATTAAAGGGGCAAGAATAAGAAGACTAATCTGTTGTGGTCTGCCTTCTAGGGTGATTATTGATGTATATGGAAGGGGGCATGCTAGCTGGGCTTCTATGTGCTATATAATTTCAGATCCCCCAGCAAAGTCTAGACACTCTCCAATACCAAATGTGTGCATCCTTTCATAATGATATCATGCATATGCTAAAAACCTGGTCAACAATTTATTAGTTTTCAGGCAAGCTATTCTGACCAACAAGAGCACAACAAATTGGGTAATTCTATTCATAGACTCACAAAGGGCTAAACTGTGGCTTCGCCAGGAGCTCAGAGGAGGGACAGCAGAATGATTCACTGCCAAGGAGGAGAATGAGAAACGGACTGTGTTTCAGAGGCCACAATCTTTTCACCATTTCCCTCCAGCACAACTATCTCAGCTCCATTATTTTGAACAGTTTGTTTCTCCTCAGGCGCTTGCAATATCCAAGCTTGCTGGAGGTGCAGAACCATGACCTAATCCATCACCTCTGCATGTCCACGGGGAGGTCACTCCTCCAGTGAAGTTGCTCTCCGCAATGCATGAGTCACCCCACACCAGAAAATGGGAGGAACGCTGCACATGTTACACTAGATGCCATGAATGAATGTGCTTTAGGACAGTGGAAATAGAGATGAATGCCCCCCTGTTTGCCTCCATACTATTAAACAGCTTAGTTTACACCTGTGCCTTCTGACCATAAACTTTCTTAGAAACCATGCATTCAGATCTAATCAAAGCTTTTCAAATGCCCAGCAGGTACCACCAGGATGCAAGCAAATTTTGGAATTTCCACCTCCCATTAAATTCCTCACTTGAAAATGAAAAACAAGTGAGATTCTCATTTATAGAAAGGTCCCTTTACATAGCAAAGTGGTATGAATAGGAATCAAATATATTGTGTTGCATATATATAGCTAATATGTCTTTGCATGTGTGCAGAGTATCTTGTGTGAAAGGAAGCGCTTCAATATTTGTTCAGTATTTCATCTCCCAATATAATTTCAATATGTAAAACAAATGTTACTTATACAGCACACTATTGTAAGTCATGCAGATGTAGTTTGTTCCACCAGGCAGGATTTATTAGTCACAAATCCTAGCCAGTTTGTTTCTTTTTCTTGTATGTTGTACTGTTCATAAGACAATTGAGTCTGGGGACTGGAAAACATCCTCATATGCAAATCTGAATATAAAGTATACCTTTTAATTTATTGTTTGGATATTAGGTGCTGTGACAAGATAAGTCATATGATGTGTAATTGGCCCAGTGAGGATTTATTGGTGTGTATAATGTATACACTTTTATTAAAGTACAAGAAGAAAATTACTTTGTCAATCATTTCTAAGAGAAAAAGGGCCTGGAGAAAGCATTAATTCTTCCGCTGTCACTTTTGGCACTGTAGTCCTTTCTATGCACAACTATGCTTTTAAAAATATTGTTACTGTACTTTAATCATAAATAATACAGAAGTTTTTTGTTTTCTGATTTGATGCAAAAGATGGTCAGATGTGTTCACATATGCATGTGCATGCACACACATATCAAGCAGCCAATATCTGAGTTAATAATTTATAATTAAAAATCCAAATAGATAAAATAACAGATGGGAGTGACATTGTTGCCCCTGTTTTGTCAGAGGAGAGGTAAACCGCACCCATAGGTATAATCAACCCAAGGCAATACTAGCACTTCTAGCACACGTGTTATCAATATGCAAATCGTTCTATATCTATGTTGATGTTCTTCCACTTTGTTAGAAATCAGAAGACCTATACAATCCTCATAGGAAATAAAAGTATTTATTTCCTTTGCTTTGCTTATATTTCAGCCTTATCCACAACATTAGCTTGCTCACAAACACCTAAGGAAAGCATAGGAAAGGTAAGGTCCTTCCTCCTGAAGCACAGAACTGCTGTCCAAACCCTTTCAGTTCCACCCGTCGCTGCAAGCAACAAGGTCAAGACTGTCTCTGCTCCTGCCTCCTTGTTTCATCTCCTGTGTCAGCTTTCGTTTGATTGTACACTGTTTTTGGGACCACAACTAATTTTGTCACAAACCATCCACAAGGTATACTCACACAGCAAAGTGGAAAAGGCTCTGTCTTTGGGCATACATGGAACAGATTAGCCTACACCTTGACTGGAATATCTGCTGGGATTTTTGTAAAGTTAAAAAACAACTAACTTGTCCTTAAGCAAAGCTGAAGTCCATCTCTGGTGTCACAAGCTTCGAAGTGCAAACACCTTATAGTTGAAAATGTTTGCAAAGTACTGATTCACACCACTCCATCCATTCTGGGCCACCGCATCTTTGGCCCTCAAAGCTAATTCTCCTTAAACTAGGTGAACATCCGTTTGGACTGCTCAAAGAATTTTAAATATAACATCTTTCCTTGGAGTTGGCATTTGAATAATATGATGAGCCCAGAGACTCCTAGGGTAGCAACTTTTTGGGTCGCTTCCTAACCATGTTATTTACATGTATGTACACAATCAGTTGTAGATCCATGTCAAGCCTGGGGAAGGGCTTTGCAGAATATGCCAAGCCAGTTAGCAAGCAAGTACCAACGCACTCTCTTTTTTATTGGCCACCCATTTTGTAGTCTGTCCACTCGGAGCCTGAACTAAGCCCTGCGAGGAGGCTGTGAGCCCACACCAGCAGTCCCAACAAAAAGCATGCAGCCCAGGGGGCTGCCTGGGGCCAGGTCTGCTCTCAGAGTGAAGAGCTGGTGGCTGACACTCCCTAATGGGATGTCTCCTGAGGTCTGCAGCTTGCAAAAATGCAAGTATTGGCCTAACTCTGCTGTCCTAGGGCAACGCTGACTTAACTGCAGAGGGAAGAGAGTCAGAGCCATACCCAACAGGCTGGCATGGCACAGCCTCATCCATTCTCTCAAGCCACATCACCTCTCTTTTGCAGCCAGATATTCATTTGCTGTGGGGGTTTTTTTTCGTATGTAACTTCCGAAGCATTTATGAACTTGAGTCTTTAAAAGAACTGTAAAATAACACAGCATTACATTGCCTTCTGGCAGAAACCTCTAGATCTGCTCTGTAGAGCCTGCCAGCAGAGGTAAGAGAGTAGCTGACAGTAGTCATTGCTTTTCATCCTCTGGGTGCATATGGGGGGAATAAACAGGTATTTTTCCAATGTGATTTACACCTAAAGCCAGATGGAATGGGATGGTTCATTTCAAAACAGCTAGCCTTCCCCACCATCTCCAAACAGGGGGCCTACACCCAAACTGCCTTTTGCAAATAGTCCCTGACACACGCTAACGCCGGGACCATGCCTGAGCATCATTTGGGAGTGTAATGATTTATGCAGGCCAAAACTGTACCAGGGCCTGGGCTAACAAATATAATAAAATAAACGACACTACTCCAGTGCTGGGACATGTGTCCTGACACTGTTTTACTAATACAGGTGTAACAACAGTCTGACATTGTACAAATACGTGTGCCAGCGCTCCTCTACTGATCCCAGGTACCGTTCACACATCTTCCCCGTGTTCTTTACCAGGATTTTTCTACTTTTTCTCCTCTACTTCCAGACCACAGACCCAGCTCTGAGCCCCTGATCCCAACCATTATGGCCACGTCCATTTTCCTCCTCCTGCTGTGTTTCCGCTATTTGTGCTGCAGCAGTCCCCAGCTGGCCTCACCTTCTCGGGGTGCTCCCTGGGCTTGAAACCTTTAGGACCTAAAATAACCCTCCAGTGACAAAAAAGTATATAAAGATGTTTCAGAGTCTAATAGTTTGGCTAAACAGAGGTAGCTGTGTGCAAGGACAGCACTTCCCTGACACACAGGCAATCTAGCTGCCAAATTTCAAGTCCTTGCCTGAAATAACAGTTAAAAGCAGAACAGGCAAAAACTTGTTAATAAAACTACTGTAAGATTTTTGTTTTAATATTGGCAGAAAAACATATTTTCCCTGACCCAGTTTTGAAAAGTGCTGATTCATTTTTCTTTAAAGCTTCCTAAAATATTCAGCTAAAAACATACGCTTTTCATATTTTGGGAAAGTTTTAATCCAAATTATTACAGTCTGGCAAAGTTATAAACCATTGAAAACAGAATTCAGCAATGATAAGGGCTGAGCAACCTTAATCACAGGCTTTGCTACTGTAGTTAATCCCCAGAGGGGGTTATTACACCAACAATAATTTTAAAAGATTATGGAATTACTTAATTTTTTATTTTGTGACTTGGAGAGATTTCTGGTCTAAATATTTTTTTATGTCTAATTATGGTATGGGGAAATACAGCACTAGTGAAAGTTTTTGCAGCACACACATCACTCAGACTGCTAGATTTTGCTGAGAAAAAAAATTTCTTGGTGGGGGGACAGCGGAAGAGTTGTGGAGACCTTACTGTTATTCCTAAGCCTGGATTTTCTTCCACTGGATAATACAGTCACTAGCAGGCTGGTAACAAACTCACATTTCTGTATGGGAATAAGTTATTTTGTTATCTTTAGACAAGAGAAGGAAAATTCAGGAAAAAATATATGTACATTAATTTTATTGCTTTTTAAGTGCCATAATGTTGTGAACATCATCCCTTAACTGGCAGGAAGATGGGCTTCCCTGCACCATTTCAAAAGAACACACGTTTCAGACTAGAAAGCAAAAAAAGTGATAACTCTCCCTTCAGAACATCAGTTGCCATTTTTAGCATCATCGTATCAGGCAAATGTATTCTGTTTTTTAAAGCGTCAAATTAGGAACAAGGAATAGTTGGTTTTAACTTTGTTTAAAAGCTGGCCAATGTTATATTTGCTTATTTAAGCTTCATTAAATCCAGGTTCCCATCTGCTGCTTTTTCATACCATTTCCAAATCCTAAATAAAAGCATTAATCCTCTCTGCTAGCTCTAAAAAAACATTCTTCTCAGTTTTTGCTCTCTCGACAAAAAAGCCCTCCACCCTTAAAAACTTAGCCGATAGCTTTATATAAAAAGCAACAACACTACCCAAAAAACAAAAAAAGCCCCCCAAAACCCGAAACTCCTGGCCTTTACAAACAGGCCAATATATTTGTAACAACATCTTTACCGAGTTCATGTATCTTCTTTATTGCTCTTCATAAACAGGCTATTGGATCCTTCGGACTTCCAACGTGAAAAATGAAAGAATTTCCACCCATTCTTGCCTCTCTTATCTCATAATTGTTTTGTTCAGAGCAGTAGGAGAGACCAATATAAATGTCTCTGCTGTTTTATTTGCCCTTTTCAAGCTCATTCACACTTTTCTTGAGGGCATTTTTTTCTCCTTTTCCTTTTGAATTTGTATCTGTTTACTGCTCTGTACACACAAGCAAGCTACATTGTTTGAGATTTTATTCCACAGCCTTATGTAATACAGATAACAGAACAAAATATTTAACAGTGAGATTTCACAGTGTCTTGTAATGATGGTACAAGGTAAAAAATTTAGGGATATGTTCAGCCCCGAGGAATACGTGTACAACTGAACTTCTGTTCCCAAATCTGTTAATCTTCTGAGCGTGTAACATCAGCCATCCGTTCTTCCAGATATCTGGGGCTACGTTGTTACAGCCCTTGTTCTGAGCTCCTAAGGAAAAGGATGCAGGAGACAGCTGGATACCAACAGCTGAACGCTCTGTCCTGCATGATAGCGTTTATAGCTCATGCACATCTTGAAGTATGGCAAGTACAACTGGAGAAAGCGAAGACCTGGTTCCAGGAAAGACATTATTTCTCATGACTTTAGGAATATAAATTGTGGTGTGGACCTTCAAAGAAATCCCAGGACAGGATACCAGTAAAGATCCATTTCCTGTGGCTGAGCCTTCTTGCCGTATAACTCTGCTAAGCAAAGCAGATACATGCTGCTCCTGCCTTCCTCCCCCTTCCTACCTGTAGCTTAGGGAAAGCACTTTGGGGGTCTCTAGCAGGCAAAGGTTAGAAAGGACCATGGGTCAACTTAACCTATGCCTATATATATAGGTTAATAATCTGGAATTAAAATTCTATAACCGACTTTAACATTCTCCCATAACTTTTGCTAGCTGAAATCTGTCACAGCACAAAATCTATGCCTGTGTTTTCAGATGACAGCCTGTAAGGCGTAAGACTGGTATGGTAATAAAGGTGATATGCTATTAATTATACAACAGAACCTGCATTGAGAATCTAGACAAGGAAGTGTGGAAACAATCTCTTAAGGGAAATTGTCATTTGGTGTTTTTTTTCTACTCTCTTTTCTCTGTAGATTCTTATACCACGCTCACATCTGTAGCATCCAGTGGAGCATTAAGCAATGTGACTAACATCTGTCAAACGTGTGGTGTCTGCTTATGTGAATGCTTACTTGGAGTGTTCCCGAGGCTTGGCAGCTGGTTATCTTTTGTGATCTGGAAATCAATCAAGGGGGACTTCTGCCAAATCAGAGATTTTTCCACTCTTCTCCTTACTAATAGTGGCAGACATCCTCTTGCTGAGGTAAAGACCAGTAAGCTGTGGGACTGACAGAGACACGCATTGCCCGGGGTGGTTGGGCAAGGTAAGTCTCCCAGGGACCAGTGGAGAGCAGCACCCTGCGCTGCCTCATGAGGTGAAGTGAAAGCTCAACTTCAGTTTTAATTGGCCATGTTGTGAGGGTCTAGGGACATTCTATGCAGGAACTGGGGAAGATTGCCTGAAATCTTTCATTCTAGAAGTTGTCCAAAACTGACAATCCTGCCAGTGCACGGCGTGGTTGAAAGCTCAGTTTTCCACGGCCAGCTCTTCTGCAGTGATCAGGCTGCTGGGTAAGGAAGACTGGTAACTGTTTTAATAAGACAGAACAAGAAGAGGAATATAGATAGCAAGTAAATCTTTGTCCCGGCAGACAGTGGCACTCCATGTTCATGCAGCATCACACGGACCCCGGGTGGATTTTCCCACGGCACACTGCACAGAGTGGATCTCGTCCACAGAGAGCAGTATCTTCTTTTTGATCATTCAGGCTAATACACAATTTTCTTACAAGAAAACAGCTCTATTGACAGGCAGGTAATCGCCGGTACCAGGTGGGAGCTGCCGGCAGGATCGCTCTCACCTTGGGCTGGCTGAGGCTGTCCTGCGGCCAGGGGCTCTGGGCAGCACAACACAGCCTGAAGCCACGCTGGCCGTGCAGCACGGCACAAGCTGCTCACGTTCACTGCTGTGCGGATCACCGACTCCACAATGTGCAACGGCCTCCTGGTCAAGATCAATACATTCCACCCCTTGATCCACACAGAGTTTTCTTTTCCCAAATATATAATAACTTACAGATTATATTAATAACATACAGACTTCTCAAGCCCTAAATACAACGGCCAATGGAGCAGACAAGGCCTCTTCACCATCACTAACTCCTCAAATACAACATCTTTTGCACAGCTCCCTGTACAGGCAGTCGGGGCAGTGGTTGGGGGAGGTTCTGGCAGGGTTACCCAAAAGCAGGAGACTTGGGTGGTTGTATATAGCTGCTGCCCCAGGACACACTACTACCTCTTCTGGGTCCTTTCCTCCTTCCTGATCTTCATTTCAGGCTCGTCGTCAGTCACAGAATAGCCGTCATTGACCCAGACATGGCTCTTACCATTGACAGCTCCAAGATACACCAACATACTCCGTTGAAGTTTAATGGCCCTGCCCTCTGGTAAAAAAGTATGAGCAGCCCATCCCAGATCCCAGATTCAGAGACACCTAAATCCTACTGACTCATATATTGAATAACACTATCGACAGAGGGAAATCTGTGTGGGATGGTATCAGTGAGAGGTCTCCTGACAGCAGTGCTGTTTCCTATCAGTGCCTGCTACAACTATGCCTTGAAGCAGGTCTCACACCATTTAAGCTCATTACCCTGGGGCTCACAGCCTCCCAGAGACAAGCAAATGTAGCTTGTGGCCAACAATGTCAAACATGACAGAGAGATCCACAAGAATGAGAATGGATGTTTGCCTTCTGTGATGCCCGAGAAATCTATTTCAAAAGCTGAACTAAACGTTATATCAGATAAACTCTGTTCTATCATTTATAAAAAACTTGAAGTACAGTTACTGAAGTACACTTATTTAATACAATACTGAAATAAAATACATAATAAAAATTTAGCTCAATTAGCAGAAACATTTTTCTTTCTACCACTAACCTAAGACATATGTGAAATTTTATTATGTTTAATGGCTGCTTGGGCTCCTGCTGTAATGACTTCAAGCAGTTCACTGAGCTACGATGTTTTTGCCATGTGAAGTTTAAATGGAGGGCAAGACATTCAGAGGGAAATTTCAGAGAGAAACACGACAAGCTGCTGGACTTGACAGAGGCAGGGAGGTCAGGAGAGAACAGGTAGATTTGTAAGTCATTGGTGCAAAGCAGATAACTGAAGCCATGTGAGGCAGCGACCTCGCTGAGAGGAAGGTTTTAAATGAGAAAAGTGAGCCAAGGACCGTATCGATAATCTGCAAGTAATTGCCTGGTTTTACACGTGATGCCAGAGACGGTGTAGGAAGTGCCTCCTGGGATTCATCTTAAATACTGTACAGGAACTGAGCGTGGAAGGAGACGGAGGGTGTTTCTACAGCAGTACTTTAGCTCTGGTTGGGATTGTGCACTAGAAGTAAATCTGATCATCACCCGTAGGCTGATAACACAAGTGGTCTCAGAATAGGTGAACTGGACCCTTTGGGCGTTAAATTAAACTAAAGGATGTGCTCCAGGTGCACTCCAGCTGCCAACAGCAGTTCATTTCCCTGGATGAGAGTAGAGCCAGTCCAAAGTAAAGCCTCCAAAACAATTTTAGTGTGGATGTCAGGTCTTCAGCACCACCCTCTCGGTGTTACAGCCCCCCTTCTACAGTGCTCCACTACTTGCTAATGTAAGCACAGCCGTGGTGGTAGTTTTTTCCAACTTTGCTGCAGACTTCTTGTCTAGACTCACATAAATCACTTCACTTGTCTATGTCTGTGTCCTTCATATATGAAATACTCTTAATACCACATCCTGCGCTCACTGGGACATGGAAAGGGTAAAATTGTCAACATACATCAGGCACTCAGACACCACGGTGACAAGCATCCGTCTACAAGGCGGGGAAAGCATTCTGTTTGAAACAAGATTCGACTAGTGTTCAGTACATGAGATGGGAGACTGTCCTGGTTTCAGCTGGGATAGAGTTAATTGTCTTCCTAGTAGCTGGTACAGCGCTGTGTTTTGGGTTTAGGAT
>JAVKLA010000017.1:21535175-21545751 GCA_034782735.1 Sagittarius serpentarius
GGGTTGCTCCCCTCCGCCTGCCGCCGGCGGCTTCAGCCGGGCGGAGCGGGGAAAGGGGTGACCGGCGGCGGGGGCTGCCTTACCCTGGTTGGTTTTGGCGGCGACACCAGCCTTGCGCCCGCCCCGGAACGGCAGTAACAGCTGTAGAAACGACTCATCCTTTTGTTTCCGCATTTCTGCAGGACTGCACGGATGCAGCTAAGGCCAACAGCGTTCCTTTCGACTGCTTAATGTTTATGCTTTCGGATTTGAACTCTTTGACTGAATGGGGTTTTACAAAAAACCTGATACTGTATTACGTTATTTAAATATCACTGAACGTAGCAGAGGCTGAGCAAACAGAGCTAAGACACAGGCAGCCGGGACTGCGGCGTGAAACAAGGAAAATGAAAAGAAGAGGGAAGTAATAAACACTTGTGTTCGGCACAGGCAAGCAGCAAAAGAGGGATGTACAGAGGAGGGTTTGGTTTGTCTGACAGTTTCATCTGAAATGCAAATGTATTTAACTGTTTATAAAAGGGAACTGGTAGCGCTTCTGCCCGTAAAGGGAAATTTTCGAGACCTGAAGATCACGTTTACGAATCAGAACGGTTGAGTGTAAAATCTTTGCTGCATCAGGAACACCGTTTCATAAAGAAGTCTCTCATTTCGAAGAGAGATGGTGCTATATCTGCTATAAAACCATGAGTATTTACAAGGCAAGAATGTTGACTGTGTTATGACATTTTGCATTGCTCACTACAATTCAAGTAACAAATATTTCAAAGTACATCTTAAGGTCTGTCATGTTTTTCTGAACATCAAACCCGATTTTTTGCTACCCCTTAGAAGACCTTCATAGGATTTGGAGAGATCAAGAAACCAAAAAACAACAAAAGTATAGTCACTTAACTCAACTTTACTTAGATCCTGATTCTACATATGGATACATACATAGAAGGAGAATTTCATTTCAGAACTGTAAATATTCATGTGTGTTTCCCACAGCAAGTGCGTCTCAGGAGGAAAGAAGGAAAGTTCTTTTAAAAACTGAAAGAGACATTAAAAAACAAGCAGAACCATTTCATAGCTATTGCATATACGTAGTAAGGTTACATGTTAACGCACAACTAAGGATCTTTTCTAGTGGAAGCACGGCTCTCCCAATCAGGACTCCTTTGTACAGAAATGCAGGACGCCTCCGGTGAAATCCTGGATTCTCTTAAATTGAATCGTTCTCCTTTTCAGTACTTGCGCCATCCTCCCCCCTTTCAACTGATGGCATCTGGCATTAGGCCACAATCACTGTCCTGCAAAGAAATAATTCCAATATTGACATTTACAGCTTCACATAAATATACCCTAATAAAGACATATGGGTGAAGTGTGGCAGGTAAATAAAGGTGACAACATAATGGTGCACACACTATTTAAAGCAAAAAGGGCGGGGAAAAAAAAAGCTTCATACCAGCTCTTGATTAGATTAAACATCCTCCTCTTAAGGAAGGAAGTGAACCAGAACTGATCGGAGCTGGAGTCAGCGGAGTTTCGGAGCGCTGCATGTCTGTGAGGAGGGTCATTCCAGTTCTTTTGAAAATCGATTACATTCCCCAGCTACCTACTGTTATATTGCACCAGGATATTATTGTACAGTCTTGCTACACAGCCCTCCATTATAGAGCAGCTCTATTGGCATTTCAATGCTCAATGAAGGCTAGAATTGCCACAGAGGTTTCAATTAAAGAAAATTCAAAATGAAAATGGAGAAAGAAAGAAAAGGAAAAAGGTTGGGTTGAAAGTTTCCAGCAAAGATATTTATGGCTGTCTGTCACCCTCTTTTTCTTCCTCCTCTCTCCCGAAGGGTAGTCTAAAGCATCCATTTAAACAGACGTGTTTTGCAGAGTTGTTGGGAGGAACACAAACAGCATCGTTCCAGTGGTGTAGTGATAAATAAAAAAAAGATATCTTTACCTGTTTGGTATAAACTCAATATTGCCCAAGTTAGAAGGGGGTAAACTACATTTACCTGTGTTCACCCTTGGCTGCATCACTGCAGGATGCTACTAGGACATATCAAAGGTAGTTATTCAGTCCATAGCAGGCTGTAATCACTATTTTTCCTAACTCCTAGTCTGGTTAAAACACCCCGTGGTACCCAGCACAACCACGCAGGACTCCATATACCCTTATCTATACTGAACAGCCCAGCAGAATGAGTTTTTACCCATTACTTTATGCACATCAACATACAAAACCGGAGCACTCCCTGGGTTAGCAGAGAACACAACTGCTTGCAAAACGTGGCTTATGTCTGCCTCTACTAAGGTTTGATTTTTTTAATGTTCTATCTTTTGTATTAATGGTCTGAACAAATTGGGTTAATTGTTTTGTTGGCTGTAACAGGCCTTAGATTTGAGTTTAAGATTAACGTTGCAGCCAGTTTCCAAGGTGATGGCCATTTAATTATTGTTTATGTAGAAATGATTAACTAAATACCAAAAAATCCTAGCTAAAACTTGAAAACAAGGAAGGTGTGTAAAAACCTAAACATAAACCTAAAGAATTCAGGCGACCATGTGAAATCCTGTCTATAAGGGGGTTTAATTCCGTGAAACAATTTTATGTCAAGAATATGCTGTTGACAATGAGTTTACAAATCTTTAATTGCACTTTCACCATTCTGCTACATTCTTCCAAACTTTGCACAAGACACGTCTGGAATGAGAGGCCATCATGGAGGGCAACAGCCACATTTGAGAGGGTTTTTTTCCATGCACAGGTCTCTCTCTAATCCTTATTTTTACATCTTGATTGCATTTCACAATAGCAACCAGGCACTCCAGGCAGTGTTTTTAGGGCAATTACTACAATTCTTGGGTGGTCACTCTGCATTAGATTTCATGCCTTATAAAACAACATGAGGTGTGCTATAATGACTCAGAAATATACAGCCTTTCATGTCCTATTGCTTAATTAAGGAGGGTGTTTTGCAGTACAGATATTATTGCTAGTCTGTGGGTTTTAATTTTACTACACAGTAAAAGCACCCTAATTCATACCAATAACGGGCAAACCTGCAAATTAGTGCATTTTCTGAATTAGAAAATAAGTGAATAAACTGCAGAAAGAAAATCTAAATGTGAACACGGTGATATTAAAGCAAACGTGCTCATTTATCCTGGGAAATATAGCTGAGTCTCATTCTGGTGATATTTGATAGTGTAACACCTTGGGGTTTTTTTAAATATAATGAGACTTCAGACCCCAGCACTACAATGAGCTCCCTGTGTGTGGACTCCTCTGCAAACACGGATTTCAGCAAGGCCTCCCGGGAGAGCTATCTGAGCATCACTTGCGGCAGTACCAAGAACGGGGTAACAAGATACTGGAAGGACTCGTTGAGACAGCAGGGTTTTGTAGCAATTATCGTTTCTGTGAGGTGGTGAAATAAAAGCCAGTGATCTTCCAGTGACTTTTAGATTAGCGTAAATACTGTAACTTTTAAAGCTATGCTTGATTTTTTGAGAGACACTGATAAGTAGATAAGTCGCAAAATTTGACCTACTTGAATAAATATCTATAATCTGACCAACAGTGTGCTGTGATCTCCATTTCTCTCTCTCTCTTTTTTATAAACCCACTGGCCTTTTTGCTGGGATATGTAAAATGGCCAGCTGCACGGGCAACGACTCACAGAGTAAGTGCGCTCACTCTGCCCATCTCCCTTTCTCCCTGTAGCAGAAATTAATAAAACTGTTGGCCCCAACCCTCACCCCAAATTATTGTGACACCAGCAATTCTCCACGTGTAGAGAATGAAAAGCACAATTTCTAATAAATGCCTGCCATGCCAATGCCCTGGGTTCAAAGCCTGGTGTTTGGCGGCCATGGGGTAGCACGTAAAGAGTACAGGGATCTGTACAGGATTCTCCAACAGGGTCCAAATGTCCTCTTCTAGCACAATGGTCCCTGCTGAAGGAGCTGTTATCTCCGGCTTGCTCCATTACCCTTGTCTGGGCAGCTCTGCCTGCCTCACCCCTTATGTGAACATGCCTTAATCCACGGCATTTCGCATGGGCTGGAGGAGACAAGCAACGACCACCTATTTAACCTGTTTAAGGTTGACCTTTGGTCAAGCTGGCCAGGTTGGCCAAAAGAGATTATTGGCTAAGTTGGCCACAACACCTTTCCAGCAATGCTCTGCACAGCTCTTGTTGACTCACTCCAGCAGCATACCCCAGGAGCTCAGCCAGGACTGTCGTTTTTTCTTGCCTTTGGAGAGTTTCAGCTCACTAAACTCCCATCTTCTTCACCTGGCTAGCAATCATTAATGCCTAATTATTGTCCCTAGTCTGGTGGAGGTAGCAAACAGCTAATTGCCTGTCTACTGGAGAACTTCACGGGATCATCTTTACAGCTTCAGACAGAAATCCTAAATCATTTATAGACAGATTGCCCAAGCCATCACAACGGTGCTTTCACAACTACCTGTTTCATGGAGTTTTGCTGCTTCTTCCCGAGCAAATCGTGCTAGTCCTACGCTACTAGTGCTCTAACCTGCAGTGGCAACTTCTGGGCATGAAACTGTTGTCCCATGGAGAGGAAGGGAATTTGTGACCTGTCTGGGAGCCAGGTTTCATCCTAGGTTCATGAAGAAGAAATGTGTGATGTCCCTTCTGAAAGTGAAGAAACACTGTACTCCTGCCGCAGGAATTAGTCAGTGCTTTTCAGTCTGAGACCTGACTATTTGTGACCATGAGCCCCAAAATAACTAAATACTTTTGAAAACTACTTTGGATCTATGACCCACAGAAGCAGTGATCTTAACAGCCTGCCTACAGTGCAGCACAAGGAAGTATTTCCTTCTATTGACTTAAAATTTATATGCAACCTCTTTCAATGAAGCACACTTATTTTTCTCTTCCCGTGGGAAACAGTGGGGAAAAAAAAAGAAATGGCTGCTCTGGTTTTATTTATGTTCCCTGTAATCATAAATATCTGCATTCACTCTCCCTCGTACAAGCAAAACAATCCAACACTGCAATCTCTTATGCCAGGCCCACTCCTGCACTCCTTGTCAGTGGCCAAAATTCATATGGATTTCACAGGGAACAGGAGTAGGCTCTGTATATAAGCTTTCCTTATACATCTCGCCATCTGTGCTGAAGTAAACAAAAAAAGCCATATTAAAATCAAGCTCAGCTGGAAACAGAAGGAGAGAAGGAAATACCAGCAGTTGCTAAATATAAAGCAATAAACAGTTTTAAAAGGTGTTACAAATAATGGATGGCTTTTTAAAAAAAGTTACAGCTGCGCTATCCATGACTTTCTTAAACAGGCCTACGATGAGGCTCTTTCTTTAGTGAGTATTGTGTTTATTAATACAATGTATAAAATAATCTCTAATATTTATTAACAGTATAGACAGTAATATAAAAGATTTTAAATTATTGATAGTTTTTCATTGCTGCAAGGAGAAAGATTTCTTCATTACAACCCCAGCCCTGTTACGGGCTGTGTGCATGCTCAAATTTGCAGAGTTTCATTTAACAGAGAACCATACAAGCCCTGGGATTTATCCCTAAAGATTTTGCTCAGGAGTAACAGGGTGAGGCTCTCATTCTACAAAATACGATGGCATGGTGCAAGCTTCAAATCAGTAAAGTATCCCTGTTTAGGAAAATATACCTAAGACAAGAAGCCTTAGGCATGTGCTTATGTGCTTCCTTGAATCAGCCTGATTGCTGTAAGTGTTTTCCCTGAGGCAGAGATAAGGTTTACAGACACAGGTCCCAAATTTGGGCCAGCCTGAAGATAATTTAAATGCATCTCTTTCCTCTCCCTCTTTTCGCTACTGAAAGAGCTGGGTTTGCTGCACATCTTATTCCTATCTGCCTTTATTAAGCTTTTTATAAATGTGTAAGAAAAAAAAAAAATCAGCATCCCAGACGTCTTCTTGGGTTTAAGATCTTAACAAATGAGGACACAGCTGGGCTACTTGGTCTGTGGATTTGCTAGCTGCAGGATTAAGTCCAGCTGAGCTGAAGTTTATAAACCAAGTTATTGACTTTAAAAATTCTCATACCGCTTATCAAAACGCACCACATTGAAAGTACACCCTTCCCAGAATCAAACGTGGTAAAGCTTTCTCAATTATAGGCAGCCTCTCCCCATACAGCCGCCCTCACCGTAACCCTACTAGTCTCCTGCATCTACTTTATTTCACGACTCACTCTCAAGTCGCTCTAAAAAATAGCCTTTTCTATCTTCTATCCCAAATAAGCAGGGTCTAGGCAGCAAAAGGTTGGTTGCATATAGCGCAGCACTGAAACGGGAAACAAATAGCACCACACCAGGCATCATCCTCCCCCGGCAAAGCCCGGGCTGCCATTAGGTGCTACTCGCCTAAAAGGATTTGTTTCCAGTCTGAAGTTAGCACAGCGCCTTTGTACATTGCTTTTCACTAAAGGTCTGATCCAGCTGCCATTAAAATCAATGAAAAGGCTCCCACTGACTTCAAAGGAATCAAGATATACTGTGTATTGCAGCGGATGGAAAATACCAAAGGAAAAGAAAACCTCTGTCTTTTAGTATATACTTCTGATTTGTATATAGTCTTCATCATTACAATGTTCTGAAGGAAAGGGACTGGAAAATTTTCCAAGTCTGTCAATGCTGAAAACTAAAAAATGAGGTTTTGACTAACCAGACGCTTTCCCATTTATTTCAAAATGTATTTTTTCTGTCAAAAATTGTTTTCAATAGCAAGTATGTAACTAGTTTAAATTCTAAACTACCAATAGAGCCAGGAAAGTATTTTAAAACAGATAATGTTTGGAGGTATACACATTCTTTCTGCCCACTTACGCGTCAGTCACCAAACTTCCAGCTCCACATTTCTGTGACATTGCAGACTTAAAAAAAAAAAGGTCGGTTATTAGTGCTTTTATTGCCTGTGTCTATAGGGAGGATCCCAGCGCCTGCCTCTCAGCCCAGTGTTCTGTGACAGACATAAGGTGAGATAACATGTATAAGAAAGAGAAGGATTTATTAGAGTACAGAAGAAGGCTGGGCTAGAAATCCAGTTATGAAGCTTTGTAGATGCATATATTTAAAACACCTTTCAGCAGCTTTATATACCATTACAGTTATTGGATTTTTCATCTTTGACTTAGATATGAATTATTTAATTAGAAACATCCATACCTGCGTAACTTTGAAACCCTTCCGCTATTACTCTTATTCAAAAAAAATATTTGCACCTAAGAGAATTTCCCAGCAGTCAAAACTTTTATTGAAAGCAGTAGTACAACTGAGGTAGGCTAGGTTATTCAGGTAATTTGGATCAGGCCACATTTTGGTTCAGATTACATCTGACTCTCCTTGAATGTAGTGACTCAACATTTGGTTATCGTTTAGTGGATATGATTTTCTACCAAATTATTCCCTCTGGATTCTCTGGAATCCAACAGAAAACATCTTGAAAGCATCCAGAGTCTCTATTTTTTCCAAAACACTAATTTAAATTAATTCTCTGGTTTTAAAATACTTTATAATTCAATATCTCCAGCAGGTCTTTTTTTTTTTTTTTTCCCCCAGCAGACTGCTTTGAAGGCAACACAAGCTGCTGAAACTCTACACAGGGCATTTGTCTGTTATGGAAAGGAGATCACAAAAGTATTTCACATCCTGCTGTTCAGAGTAAGAACAAGTCTGTCTCTACCTCACATGGTAGGGTCGCGCGTGTGGTGGGTTCAAAGAAGAACGATGAGGAAAATACTCTGTATATCGGATGCAATTACACAACACTATAATATTTGCAGTATAATTGACTGCAAAAAAGTAACATACCTCCCATCCACCAGGGTTCTGCCGATGAAGGACACAGGCAACACGCTGGGTCTGTCCTCTGAGGTTAACCCCTCACACACCCTGGGAAACGCAGTCGGGACAGCATCCTTCCAAGGCACCCCAACACGGGCGCTGTGGGCTTCTGCTAAAAATCCTGACATGCCATTAGCAGAAGTGACTCGTTACTTAAACAAAAATAAAGGTCATTCAGATCAGTAAAAGACAAAGCAGGATGTGTCTCTAAGCAATTTATATGCATTACGCTAAATTGGCGGCAGATGTTTTGCCATTCTACAACTGCACCATATCTGGTGTTTTAGGGGCACGGTGACCGTTCACAAAGAGCAGTAATTGATCTAGTTACCGAAAAGTAACTAGGGTATTACAGGGGGGGACAGGCTGTTCATAAAGCTGCTCTAAGGGAAGATACATCTTTTTACTCCATATAAACAGCAAACTCACAGGCTTCTGCTGCCGCCCCCTCCCTCACACAGACAGCACCAGCACATGGGATGCTGCTGGGAAGGCAACACACACACCTGGGACACACATGAAGTTCCTCCCTTGCAACCACCATCCCACCATCCGTGCTCAGCAGACCACTTAGAGCTCAGGGACCCGAGGCAGGTCTGCAGGATTCACCATCTGTGCTCGAATTGATCACACATTTCACAGCTGACCTTCTCACTGTTCTCCTCATGTGGGCACGGGTGGCGTGAAATCACCATCAGAATATTCTGCACTGAAAGGCACCGGTTTGTAAAACACCGTATCGGTGTCTATCAAAATATGACTGCGAGCTGCCATAAAGCATGCTGGGCATTTATGATTTGGCATCATTTAATGCATGTTTTTTTTCTTTTTTTCCTAGAGAGGAATACCCCCATTTTATGGAAATGTATCCAGCTTGACACCAGTTAGAAAAAAAAACCTGAGGGTTTGGGTGAAGGACTGAACAGCTCGGAGTCACAGCTCCTGCAGTTCACAGGACAGCAGCCCCTGACACCAGGCAGAGAGGGAAGGGCTGTGTTAAAAGGAAAAACAATGATGAGCCTGTTTGATTTGGAATCATGATAAATAATGAATGTGAATCACAAGGACAAGATAACACAGTAGTTTTCACTGACCCTAATGTCAAAATGTTTCCTTTTCCCTCTGCTTCATGTCCAAGAGAGCATCGCCGTTACCACCTTGCCTTTATCAGCACCACTACCCCGAGAAATTCAGAGGCTGGAAGCGATTAATTTTGGGACTCCAGCCCCGGACACACTAACCCGCGTGCCTAACTCCACATGAGTAGCTGAAGACCAAGGGATTACTCCTGCAAGTCAAGTGAAGCATGTGTGTGTTTCTGTTTGAGAGTTTCTGACACGAAGGAGTTCCAGCTCCCCAGGATGCAAGGATTAGGTTTTTATCCCTAGTGCCTAACAAGATATTGCTCTTTAAAACAGTCATTGGTGCACAGGAATAGGAAATATAAATGCCATTTCCAAGAGAGATGAAAATGTTTTCAGCATAGTAACAAATATCCTGAAACAGTCTGCACTGGTGAGTGAACAGAGGATTACATTTAAATTCAACATTCTTAATGTACATTTCTAATCTTAAATTTCTAAAAAGATTAGCCATTTACAGGCTGAATAACAGCTTCTGCACTCATTCCAGCTAGCATAAAAATCATAAAGGTTAGCAAACTGTGTGGATTGGAATATAAACTAATCAGCATCTGGGATTAGGAAGAAATCTCCTCCAATTCAGCGGTAAAGGCTTCCTCAAATACTGAATGGAGCCCATTATTCTGTTTGGCTGTTAATAACTCAGGTGACATTTGCCATATGCCATCAAAGAGCCTAGGGTCAATATGAATTTTAGCTCTGTTAAGGCCTGCAGATTCAGCCTCAAATTGTGAGTCCACAATTCAATAGCAAGTTGAACATTCCCATTTTTAAACAGTTTTTTAGGAGTGATGGGGATTATTTGGGAATCGTGTGATACCAAGGTGCAAGGGAAGAAGCCACAGAGAGGTGGAAAAGAATGGAAATAAGATTTTGACATAGGACAAATACCAAAGTAGGTGATCTTTTTTTCTTTGCCAACTGTGCTGAAGTTGTCTTTTTAAAATGGAATCACTGTGTATCTCCAATCAAACCACATTCAAAGCAGTTATTCTAGTATGTCCCTAGCGGCATTTCCACAGTAATTTAGGTATGTTATTCATATGCTGTGTTTCCTACAGAAAGGGAAATAAACTGGAGGAATTTTTTCCATAGTTAAAACAAAGTACAGTGAAGGTTTGATCTTAAAGTAAGGATAAGACTCAACATGTTCCCCAATGAAAAGTCAGACCTTGTGCAAGAGGGGTTCTGAAAGATCATTTCAGCACCGCTTTCTGGAGGGGCCAACTCCCCTACGGAGAATTAATGAGATGTGTGTAGGGGTACTGGCAGTCCTTGCCCAGAAGAACGAGTTGGCTCCATGAAACTGCTTTTTCTACAGCCGCCAAGCATCCCAGCTAGGAACAACCCTCACACCCCAATATCTCTTCCTGCAGTGTCTGCACCCCATGCACCTGAAGCGCAGACCTACTGCCTTGCCTGCACCTCCAGACAGCCTGCGCCATCCTTGCAGAGTGCTAGTGGAAAGGCTATAGAATCAGAATCATGGAATGGCTTGGGTTGGAAGGGACCTTAAAGATCACCCAGTTCCAACCCCCCTGCCATGGGCAGGGACACCTTCCACTAGACCAG
>JAVKLA010000017.1:21545787-21556660 GCA_034782735.1 Sagittarius serpentarius
GCAGGGACACCTTCCACTAGACCAGGTTGCTCAAAGCCCCATCCAGCCTGGCCTTGAACACTGCCAGGGATGGGGCACTCACAACTTGGTTGACGAGTTATGTTTTCCCCGGAAGACTCCAACTACCAAAAGCTTAGCCAAGGTCTACAATTACCATCTAAAACCAGAAGCCCACCTGTACCCTACCTGGCAGGGGCCAAGGGAGGATGCCTAGGGAAGAACGTAAAACGTGGAGATTATGCAGTGATACCTTGCTAGCAAGCGTTCCCTGACTCCAGCTAATTACAGCAAATGGATTTCTTAAGCCGGTACCGGTGCCTCTGTGTTTAGCAGCTCTCCATAGATGGTTTCCCTTCAGAAATTCATCCGAGCCCTTTCTGAACCCACATAAACTTTTGGCATTCAGAGCACTCAGTTTTATGAATGTCCTGTATCGAGAAGTTGTCCAGTACAAATTATGAGCTGAACAACTCCCTCGGGCTGTTTTGAAGCCGGCGCCTGCTATTTGCCTGTGCTGGCCCTAAGTCCAGAGGTGATGCTGTCACACGCCTGGAAACCCTGCCAATCATGACACCTGACAGAGCAGCCAAACACGCTCCATTTCCAGGAATATGAGAGGTTATTATGGTTATTTCTTAACACTGAGTGGGGGTTTGCAAGCCTACAGGCCCAGTACTATGTGAAATAAAGGATTCCCAGAGGTTCCTCCTTGGGCTCCAGCCAGCATACTCCTGCTCACACACAAAACTCTCCACTCAAGCCAAAGGGACGACACCTGTGAGCAGAGTCACCCCCACGATGATACCTGTCTGGTTTCCCAACTGGGAGAAAACATGTTCCAAGCTGCGCTGAGTGATGTGCTCCGTGCTAGTATTTGTTTCACAAGTCATAAATCCGCTTCACTCACGTGGTTCTGGGGTAACCATAAAACAACCGCTGAAAGTGGAAACTGCAAGAATTTCAGCCACCACCAATGAGTGATAACTCACTGTAGTTTGAATATCTTATGCGTTACTAAATCAAAATTTGAATTAAAGGCAACTTTTAAAAGACACTAATATGATTTCTGAGCCTCTGAATACCTTCCAGATCTATCCTTTGAGCACTGGAAATTTTTAGTCTTAATATATACAAGCCTGATGCTGTAAAATACTAAAAGCCCTGAACTGTGGTTACCAATTGATGTGGAGGGTTTTCTGCCTGGGCTTTACATCTACATGCACGCATTGCCAGAAATTAAGGTGGGTGTTCACAAAAATCATTAAATCATCAAAAGTAACATAAAAGACAAAGTCCTTGTAGAAAATCACATATTATTAGAGAAGTAAAATGACAGTTCTATATTAAACACTGTCTCTAAAACAGTGAGACTAGTAACAAACCAGCTTTTTGAGGCAGAAGGAAACTTAACATCTCCCAAAATACCCAGGCATAGCACAAGATACAAGGAAATATACTTTGTGGAAATATTAATGCCTCTTCTTTGAGGGGTACGATGGAGAACTCTCAGATATGGCAATTCTGTCCAGCCACAATACACAGGGAATGTAATGGAAAACACAACAGATAAGACTAGTTGTTGGGAACACTCATATGCTTAAGTTATTTGTGTGCGATCCCCTGGAATACATCCATTTCCCCAACATTCAAATACAAAGCGTTTTAAGATGAAGAAAACTTGCATCCAAGTAATGGAAGGAGGGTATTCTCTTCCTCTGTGAAAAGGCTACGGGATTTATTGCATTGCATTGTGCCATTTCAAAATGGTTGTAAAAGTCTGTCCCTAGGCATAAAATCTGCTCACTTACTTACTTTGTAGCAGTGCATCAGCTAATGAGCTCTTATTTGCCTTTCCAAATTAAATTACTTGATACAGGTAAGAGGAATTTTGCAGTGGTGGGTTAAAAGTAATAGAGTAAAAAAAGCACATTAAGCAACTTTTCTAGTTTGTTCTAATTCAAAGGTACCTTACTGTTCTTCTAACACAGAATTACTAAACTCACACATCAAGTAAAAGTTGCTGGCAAACTCCGACAGAAGGTGCCCTTTTCTTTCACCATCAGACAGCGGCGATGCTGCCATTTTCCTCCACCTCCGGTGGCTATGTCATCTCTGAGGTCAGTTTTCTGCTTCTTGAACATGACTTGGCTGTTTATGAAACGTGAAATCAGCATCAACAATCGGTAGCAACTTCAAGAAAGAAGCCTTGGGCTAACAAATAATAAAAAAAATCCTCATTTTTGCCCACAATGAGAAAAATCTACACAGCCACCACCTAAGGGCTTTCATTGCCTTCGGCACAGAAGGAATCCACATTTAGAGAGTGTAGCCTAAACATTTTCACTCACTGAGCTCATCATTTATTTCAGTGGCAGACATCCCTATGTGAGACAACCTTGCCAGTCATCAATCCTTCTTTAGATTAAACATGAAAGGGGGTCTATCCTCCCAGTAGCACAGGGGAGATGTACTAATATGGCCCAAATTAATGTCCTAATCATTCCTTGACAGAATAGAATTTAAAATATCCCAACTCTATCACTCCAAAATCATACAGTCTGAATCTGATCATTTGAAAATTGGTGTTGGTCATCAGGGATCTCAGATTTCAGCTGAATTATTCAGAGTATCAGGCACAACCACAAAAATTATGCTGGGGCAGAGGGGAAGGGGAATGAAAGGGGGAAATCAGGGAACCTTGGTGAAAATCTAAACACAAGGCAGTTCAGCCAAACCCCGACTTCTTCCCAGTTATTTAGTTACAGAACAGCATTTTCCTGCAAGAGAGTGCTTGCAGAAAACACCATCTTTGCGCATACTTGCTTGAATACACATTCGTATGGGTTTTCATTCTTAGTGTTTACTGGGGCCCTGGTTACATTCTCCAGCCAATTTACTCATATAATGTGTTTTTTTCTCCCTCTGGCTACCGTGAAACAAAGCTTCAAAAGGGATAGGCAGGAGAAAAATTCCTCTCGCTAATGTTTTTCTCTCCTAAATACTGAGGAATTCTACTTCCCTGGCACCATTCTCACTATTTACATGCGTGTAGCTGTGTACATACCCCAGCTTACTAACCCATGCTCTGCACAAGGGATATAACTGAATGGGGTTATTCATAACCAAACTCTCATACAGCTTGGCCAGTGCCAGGATTTTAGTCTATGCTCAAGGGGCTGTGATTAGTCTTAGAGAACATTATGAAAATCAACCTGGCTAATTATTACTCCAAATAACCGAGAAAGGAATGCAATAGATTCTCCAGGAAAAACTATAAGAGAATCAAGATCTGGGGGTTTGCATTTGTTTGTTTGTAAATAGCTCATCCGTAAGATTTACACTCCATGCAAGAATTACCAGGAGAAATTCTATAGACTGTTCAATGAAAGAAGGCACATAGATCATCACATCACTCCTTCTGGATACAAAAGCCTCTGAATTTCCAAATGCCAAAATTTTGTGCAGAATATTCATCAAGATATTGTTAATCATATCCTTATTGACTACACAGACCATTTATAGAAAGTTTCACAGAATTTAAAAACAGAGCTCAGAGCCTGATATCCTATATTTCTCAAAGCAATATGTTTTATCCCTATTTTAAACCCCAAAATTAAATCACAGCAGTTTAGTCCTTGGAGAGTATTATGTATAAAAGGAAAAGAACCTGTCACTAATCTCAAGACCTCTGCAAAAGAACAAATGGACTAAATGAGAAATATCTAGATGATCCCAGCGTGCACATTGTTCCTGATGTACTGGAGAAGCTGTGTAACCTTCAAGACCCCTGCCAATCTGACACGAGGCAAAAGTCCTAATCAGTTTAACTACTGGAATTAGTTTGACCATAAATATGGAAGGAAAATACAACACCAAGACACCTGTGATCAGGGAAGGGTGGGTTTGCACCAGTGCAGAACACTGGCAAAAAGCCATCCAAGGCCTCACCTCCAGCCACCCGTTCATCTCTGATGCTCCAGGGGAATGCAGAAAAATGAAACAACTCCCAAATAACGAAGATATATGTGACCAATTTCATCCAAGAGAAAAAATAAATCCTTCCTGACAGTCTGCAAGACCTCACCAAAGCCATGAAACAAGAGAATGATTATTTGATAATAATTATTCTCTTTGGAAACTGCAAGTGTTACGAAGATGCTGAGAGCAACACTGGCAGTGCTGGTCCCTGGAGCCTCACGAGGGACCGAATAACAGGAGGAATAACAGGTTCTCAGACTGCGAGACAAGGAACCGCCACCGATCCCCTGACAAAGCTCCCACTCACACATGCAAAGAAAGATGTACAGATTTTTTCCACAAAGCCGATGAAAGCATGTATTTAAAAATGCGTATTTAATGTCCTCTTAAAGATCTCTACCAGTGACAGCTTTTACAGGACAAACAGTTTTATTATTTAGGGCTCTGTGGGATAGGAAATCCTGTCTTCTTTTAAGGGTGGATTTGTCTAACTTAAGCTTGCAACCACTGGGTCCTCTAATGCCTTTGTCAGGTAGATAAAGTGGCTACTCACTCTTGGATATCTTTTCCGTGGGTGAGTACCTACCTACCTGCAGTGACCAAGTCACTTTGCAGCTTCTTCCCTGATGAGCTAAATAAGTTGAGCTGCTTATGCCTCATGTTGTCATGCTTGTTTTCTGAATCCTTTTTCATACCTTCCTTTGAATTTACCTTACTTTTTCCACATTGCTTTTGAACTGTGAACACCAAAACTGGACACAGTTCCTAACAGTAGCCTTACCACTGTCTTGCATGTGGGCAACATCAAATCCTCTTACCTTCTTGATATTACTCTTTTTTGCATCTCAGGATTGCATCAGCCTTTTAGCCACAGAGTTACAGTGAAATTTCATTTTGAGGTGCTTATCCAAAAAGAATCCTAAATCTTTTTCAAAGGCCTTGCTTTCCAAAAGAGAGAGTCCTGCCCTTTGTAGCCTTGTCTTCATTATTACATTGCCTTGCACCTAGCTAACATTCAATATTTTTTTTTATTTTGACCTCTGACTTCAGGTCACTCAGCAATAATAATTTGTCCTTTTATCACTTATTCTTCCATTTTTTCCACTGTTAACCTGTGCCATCTGTAAACTTGATTTTGTATCAATTCTTTGAGCAGTGATAACACCATTTGGCCTTTACTCAAAACTTGGTTCCTAGAGGAATCCATTAAAAAATAGTTTCGTGTAACATTCAGAGTCTGTGCAAAGCATTAGCCAAATCAAAACCAGGAGCATCACCGCCATTTTCAACCTGACTTTTACCAGGCTTCTAGTATAAAGGACGCAAACTTCCTGTTATAGTAAGAGCAATGACGCCTGCCCCTTCCAGGGCCTTGTGATAATGAACTCCCCTAAGACCTGTAAGATACTGCAGGGACAATCTGTTTGCCTCAAACACCTGCTTCATGTGAAAACTTTGGGGTAAGTCAGCCCTTCTAAAATAGATGTCTACAGCTATGTGAGACCTCGGAGTGCCTCCAGGCTCTCAAGTATGCTGGCATGCCCAGCTGTACCTCAGATCCATCCCTAGGGAAGCCTCAGGTATCATCAACTTCCCTCTGTCGAGTTTTCTATGGGTCTGAACAGACTTGCTCTGGTCAGTCTGGATAGAAGGAAAACAAAGACTGTGGTGTGTAGCCCTGTCTCCATCTCGCTCCCAAGCCTAGATATGCTTCCCTGTAGAGTCAATGGCAACTAACGCAGGTGGCAATTAAGTCTTCTGGGAGGCTTCAGCAGCACCTACTTGTCTCAGTTTCCTCTCTGTGAACCTACTTTTGGTTCTTTCTGAAGTCTGGTTTACAAGGTACTTAACATTTACAGGAAAATTCAGTATTCAATTAAGCTGAATTACATCCCAGTATTGTGCTGAGATTGTTTTGGAGGCCATCTAAATATACAGAAAAATGATGTGTAGCTGCTTAACCAAAATATTATAGCATAAATTTGGATCCCTCTATTAAATGACAGAATGGCAGCATCTCTTCTCCATGCTTAGGGTGTCACAACACTGTTTCAGTCAGAGCTGAAATGAATTATTTGACAAGAATGGGGGCATGATGTGTCTCCTAAAGGAAATGCGACTGAGTCATTTATATTTTTTTGTTCTCACTCTCTGTTCTAGTTATGCCACAGATGGCAGAAAATAGGAGTCAAACCAATTTAATACAGACATGCGGTTCAAAATGGCATGTACTTTAGTTTTCCCTGTATAATTATGAGGAATAGGTGGAAACATATTGTTACTGTTTTAGACAAACAAATCAAACAACGCAACTCCTTCCAAAATCACCCTCAAAGTCCAATTCCTCCTACATCCCCCCCTCATAAACCCGTGTATTGGAGTTACTTTGACAAAACTCAAGCAACTGATGTAATGACTTCAATGGCAATGAAAATGCCTCTCCATGTGACTGAGTGGGACTAGAGGTGACTGGAAATAAAGTTGTTAAACAAAATCTTCACAAACTTTCAAAAAGCCCCAAGAAAAACCTGACTTTCCTGCTACCCCCAACTATTAGATATTTTCACGTAATTCAAGACAGAGCTCCAGACTCTGCCAATATAGTGAAATAGATCTTACTTTTATTACTGCCCATCAGAAATCAAAATCGTGACTCCAGCAGAACCCACTTCTGTCTTCTGGGGGAAGTTTTAGCAAATGGTTCTGTCATAGGGAAGAGAAATCAACTCAATATACTGCTTGCTGTTAGAGGATCAGACTCTTCCCATTCCCTTGACAACTCAGGGACAAGGAAGTTTCAGTTTGCATGCATAAAATCATACAAATATTTATTTTACCAATTCCAAGCAAATTACTTCATAACCTTTGCCCTCAGAGACATGCAGGTACCTGCAAACAGTTTGTGGTCAGATTAAAAAGCTAAATGCCTGAGAAACTCAGGGATATGCAAAGTCTGGGAGTTAGAATGTAATCCTCTTGTGAAAAAGTGTGGAAAGAATGGTCCAATATTCACGAGGTTAATATGAATATAATCCTCTTGTGAAAAAGTATGGAAAGAATGGTCCAGTATTCACGAGGTTAGTATCTTCTTCATCTCTTGGTAAAATAATTTTACTCCCTCTAAAGGTTATCAACCAAAGAGTGACCATCTGACACTCCTCTTCTTCTCCTCTGATTGACTCATTTCACAAGAATAGTTGCCTGCCTTGATGACTACCCTGTAAACGACGTAGAGGTGTGCATGGTTTGGGACGCATGAAGTAGACAGAGGATCCCTTTCTAACCAGCTCCCGGTGACAGGACATTGTACCTGCCGGCTCTGCCTTCCCACCCCTGATACCACCTTTGGTCACTCAGCAGAAGACAGAAGGTTTGCTCACGGAAGGAGGTGTTTCATTAAACATGGTGTGTCCACAGAAGTCAATGATATTTTTCACTAAATTCCATAGGTTGGCAGTTTTTAGCAGTTTTAACCCATATTAAATTTATATTTTGGTAATTAACTCAAGCTGTATACCTGAAAATTACTTTAAATGTCACTTCCTGCTTCCTTTGGGGATTATCTTTCTGCTAAACACTACGGATAATTGTAACGGATATGTACAGATGAATGCTGAAAGTACTAGCAAACAGTCCTTATACCCCAAACAAATAAAAATACATGATTGAAAAAAACCTGAGATACCTTCCTGATCTCCATTGACTTTTTCAGAACCCTTAAACCCTGGAAATTTACTAAATATCTATTACTATATTTTCTAGCTATTCTACCATATCTATTACCATTTTTAGGCAGCAGAAAATGAAACCATTGACATTAATATCCAAGTTGTAAACCTGTAATTAAGGAGGTCTTCACTAGCTGAAAGCAGGAGTCAAACCTTGCAGTTAATGTTTGGGTAGCAGACATTCCTCTTTGGCTGTGGCTTAGAAAAATCTCATACAACAATTTTGGAGATGAAATTTCATTACCTTCGAAATGGCTCAACCTGCATCAAAAAGTAAGAAATTTTTAGTAACAGTTTAAAGAATTATATTTTAAATCCCTTACAATAAATAAGAATTTCACTCCCTGAAGCATGTCCAAACCTAGGAGATAAGGTTTACCACAAAGTAAGTGGGAAACATTTATGGGAACCCCTTTGCAAAATCCTGGTACCCAATTACTATGTTGGTCCCTGCAATATGCCCAGCGCAGCTAATCTAACAGCATTGCCATCAAATATTTTGCAGACTAAAATGAAATCTCCAATAAGATGAATAGATCTGTGTGTCTTCTAGTATTTTATCAGAAGATGGACTTGATGCTCTGACAATTCAAGACGCCATTAGTTTCGATACGATCAGCAAAGACAGGGGAAGTTGCATTATTCTCATTCTAATACACGCCTTGTAACGTAATGATCTATTGCTAAAAGAGGAAATCTCTTCTTTCGGTGGAGCAAGCTTTACCAGCCACCAAAGTCTTGCAGGCTATCAGCTGCCTAATCTAAAATCGGGATTCTCACAAACAATCCCCAGCCTGTCAAGTATAACCTTGTAACAGATTCTATTAAAAAAACCACCCACCCATCCAAATAAAACCCTCACCACAGAGTATTTGTTTTTCTGTAAATAGATCTTTTGTTTCACTAGCATTTTAAGCAGCCTTATTTTCACTGCCATTACTTGGACATAGGTTTGCCTCCCTTAAAACATGCACTAAATGAGAGGACAGGATTTCCCGAATGCTGAGAAAGGATGTGAGTGGCAGTACATTGTTCCCTGTGCCAGGAATAGCGTGCCAAGCACAGAGGAATTTCTCCAGACCCAGGCATTAACCTTAATTTTTAAAAAACTTCCTGCACACCGTGACTCCACTGAACCATGAGCAGGATGCTCCCAAATTATCTTTCAGCCACCTGCCCCTCTCAACAAAGCCCACCTGTAGATGCCTTTCTCTCAGAAGCAGAGCAGAAAAAAAAAGGAATTTAAAAAATAATTAATAAAATGAAGCAGTTTCTTTTGAAATTACTGAAGTTACTAAAATAAGAAAATTGAAGAAAGAAAATTAATGTAGAATACTATACTTAATGTAATCACATGCTTATTCTTCATGAATATGAAGCTGTGGCTCAAATTCTGAGCTAAACTGATTTAGATCTAGAATAAAGTCACTGAGGATCAAGAAATTCTTTGAAATTCATTACCTGTAAGTGAAATCAGAATCTGACCCTATGTCAGCATTTGTAAATCACGTATTTAACAAAATTTGAAGGGAAATCTAAGGTCAAGATTTGAACTCTATGTTCCTGAAGTGAAAGTGTACGAAAGTACCTTCCTAAAATGAAAAACCCAGAAAATGGTCAGTATAACAGACCTATAGCGCTTCATAGCTTAAAAGTGCTGTCCAAATATTAGCTAAATCCTTCCTATAAACCTGTGAGGCAGATAAGATGGAAGCACTTATGCTAAAAATAAATAAAACCTAGAACTGTCTCATATAACCATAAGATTTTATTAAAAATAAACAGGGCTGGTTGGTATCCTTAACCTCAAGGTCACAAAACAAAGTACTAGGCACTAGAGGATAGCGGCAAAAGCCAGTACTCCAAAATCACTGTGTCTAATTAAGGATTCCAAAGAATCTCTGCTTTATGCTCTCTCCTGTCTCGAAGCATTCGCTGCGAGAACATTCAAATGCCACCGGGAGACTGACATGCTACTTGTTAGGTCAACAGTCCCATTGAGACTTCTTCTCATCGGCTTCATCGGATTCTGGGTCAACTATATATGCTGGGCAAATAACACCGCACCAGGGCAAATAACACCGAGCGGGGCTCTCGTGTTTAAAAGGGAGAAAACTAAGGGGAAAAAAAAAAAAAAAACAAGCTGCGTGGAAATCGGAAGAGTGTGTCGTGTGCGCGCTTGCTAAATAATTCAGATTTAAACCGTTCTGAACTTCTGACCCTCGCACTCCACTGCGAGGTGCAGGACTGGAGGTTTCAGTGTTAACCCACGATATATTAACGACAAAAATGTTATGGAGCCTTCCTGTTTCAGAGCGAGGCCGTATTCTGCTAAAAGCATTCTAATATTAATGATGATGGCTGATTTTAGAAATGTTTTAGTCCACTGCAATAACGTATTTTCATTTGTTTGTGAGGTTGGGAAGAGAGAAAATTAAATTGCCCTTTTAACGCTGCACCCTGCTTCCTCCCAGGCATCGGGCAGCATGCGTCCCTTTTTCAATAAAAACATGCATTTGCCTATTTCTGCGGGTTGTGTGCCTCCCTCCCTTCCCTTTGCTTCGCTCAGCTGTCATTTGGCACAACTGCCTCACTTTCAACACGTTAGAGCATATATTTCTCCACGATGCATTTTTAACTGGCAAAGTAAGGAGAAAAGAATTTGATGAAGCTTATTTTTGTGCTTACAGGAAATATAAAAGACAAAGTGTTCTATGTTTAAAACTACAGCATATGCAGCTTGTGTGCACGTCGGAAAGATCTCTACAAAGCAGCACACACAGATACACGATCATACAGAACAGAGAGACAGATGCAGATTTCCACGCATAAAAACTGTAGTGACTCCAAGCTCGGTGGATACTGAAAGGAAAAAAAAAAGAAAAGGAGGGGAAAAAAAAAAAAAAAGAGCGGTGTCGGGAGAGAATCGTACCAACCTATTCAAACACTCCTGTGGACTTCCAGAGGCTCTGGATCACGCCCCCGGAGAGAGATGATTTAATAAAGCGGGGTAATATTTCTTTTCAACTACACGCTACTTCTGAAGACAGCTGGGAGACCGATGACCTTTTCGGAAACACGCTCTCCCCCCTGCTCGTCCTTGCCGCCTACCGAGGGGGAGCGCTCGGCACACAGCTGCGCGCTCCGGGGGCGCGGGGCGGAGGCAC
>JAVKLA010000017.1:21559118-21595017 GCA_034782735.1 Sagittarius serpentarius
AATAAAGTACAGCCATATTTTACACTGACATTTATCTGTGTCAAACTTTAGTTATGCTCAGGAGGTTGTTTAATCTTCGCTGAATAACGTACAGGGTTTTTTTGTTCTTATAACCTGTCCTCATTGTGTGTATTTATGGAAGTTGTCTTCAATTTAAGATGAAATATGGGAGCTATGCAAATAATTTAGTGACCCATCCAGAATAAGACTTAGACAGCATATGTAAACTACGTCTTTCATTGCCTTGTTTCATACTGATATCTTTTCCCATAACGTCTCTTTTGATATTTCCTAATAGAAAGTGAATAATACCTGTGGTATTTTAATTGAAAATTAAAGTTTGGGGTTTGAGTTACTCTCATATTTTGGAAGAGATAGTATCATTGTGATTCATTTAAAAGTCAAAAAACATCCAGTCATACCAAGTAGTCGCCTTGCAAGTAATGACCGGTAACGCTTAATTTGGATGAATTTTTGTTCATGTTGATTTAGCTTCTGTAGAGGGTCTTAAATGAACTCTGAAATACATACTGGGTTCTCGGTCTCAAACTGCCTGACTATCCTGTATTTGTTGTCTCCGGTAGCTTATGAAATGTGTGCAGTGTGTCAACCTTCCCTTAACAACAAAACCTATGAGCAAATGTTCAGTGTGAATTATATTACTGAAATAAAATATTCTATAGTTGTCATGGTTACAAATAGAGGCAGGGTTACTGGTTTTCATCTGCATGCTGGGGAGGGGAATCTAGTTTTGTCACTTTTTAATTACATTTCTAATGAGTGATGGTCATACTTCAAGTACCCAATATATTAGATGCGCAGCATAGTGAATTAGATTTTTGTTGAAGTCTTGCTGAAACAAAACAAAAAGTGGTGGTGTGCAGGAGCAAACCCTTTCCTGTTCATTTGTTTTTTTTGAAGCAGAAATCTTGAGAGAAGAAAGTAACCACCTCTATTTTGTTTCTTCTTCTAGATTAGCAAGCTGCCAGGGCTGCTGTTCTTCAAACAATAATAAAAAGTATATAGTGTGTATGTTGACTGGAAGTCATCTCAATGAAGGGAGATGAAGATACAGATCTAGGAATTAGATATGATTTTTGGGTTTACTGTGCACCATATCTGGTGCTATTGCTTTTAGTGCCTGTTTGTGAGAAGAATTCATTATCCCCTGGTTTTCTGCGCTCATCTAGCTAGCGATACTGCTTTGCTCCCGTGCGCCGTCCTTCTCCCAGGTTGTGATCTGTTGTTTCTCTTGATGTCGCTCCAGTTTGGCACTGTACTAATGACCACCAGAATCGGGGCCTTAACTATTTGCAGTTCTTGGCGCTTGTCCCAATGCTGTTTCTCTGCTTCTCTGTGCTCATCTGCAATTCAGTCTTGTCCATGCCTACTTGTTTTCCTGACCTTTTAATTTAGTTCCAAAAACCAATGGACCCAGTTCTCCTGAAGCACAGGGAGGGGGGGGAAACAACAATAAAAAACAGACTGGGAGGGGGAGGAACTGAAGATATACACCTGCCCCCCCCCCCCCCCCCTTTCTTCTCTGTGAAGAGCCTCTGTGCTGTGGTGGAAACTCACACACAGCTTTTGTGGGGGAAGGGTACCCCTGGATCTGTAAATGAAGAGAGAAATTCCAGTCTGTCCCATCTTGCATAACTCCTGTCCCTTCCATTATAACTCTGTTGTGGGATTTATTTTTTTAACCTTTAAACAGATCTGAAGGTTTTTTTGTTACACTTCTAAGTTGTGGGGTCTCTTTAATATTTTTGTTAATTTTTTTAGCGTCCCTTCTTTAACTTTAGCATAGCGTTACTCAGGTTCTTGCAGTGACTTATCCAGTAACTACACCGATGCACTTGGATTTGCCGCTGTAGGCTGCGGCCCCAGGGAGCCCAGGCACCTGAAGGCCTGATCCTGAAGCTGCTCTGTTCGCAGAGCATCAACTTCATAGTGCACCACAGAGGTCTACATCATTTTCAGATCATTAATTCTTTGTGCCGCAATCGAGGCTTTTAGCTAGCTAAAATCTCAGCATGGGTTAGTGACTTATTTGGTCCTTTGCTTTTTTTTTTTTTTTTCCCCCTCCAGATCTTCCATTTTGCAGTATTTGGCCTCACAGTGTGCTGATTCAATAGCCTTAAATATGACACAGTATCATTAGACTCTGTGATTTATTTGTGTATCTAATCACTTTCTTAATGTACTCATCTCTCCACAGAAATACTGTATAAATACATATAACCTAAAGCCCATAAACATACAAATCAGATAATGTTGCCTTGAATTTACTTGTGGCTACTTGAAATTATTGTATTAACCCTTTGCCACTTTTCTAAAATGTCCATTCTGGTTTTGTGTTAGCTTACCCGCTGTGGGGAAGGGTTTGGGCAGCCTTCTATGCAGTTAACTCTTTTTATAAAGTTACTTGTAGGAAGGTGGAGCTCCTACGCAAAGGCTGAAGACTGTCTTCTCGAAGTAACCTGCCAACAGCAACTCTGAGCGCGAGGCTGTATGAAACATAAACAGCTTTGACATGCTTCTGTCACTTCTATGTTTCCTTTGTTACCAGAAGTACAAAGGACTCTTCCTCAGCTATAAAGAAAGAGATTAAAAGGAAATAGATTAGAAATCTCTCATGGGAACGCCTTTCTGTCAGATTTTTAAAAGTCAGTGCACTTCACAGGGTGTGAATATTTGCCGTTTACCTGTTACGGTTAAACCAGAACTGATCAGACCTGGTACAGGAGATGCCCCAAGAAGCCTTGCTGCTGCTGTTGTTATGCAGCTGGTTACCTCTGTGCTGTCTTGACCATCTGATAAATGACAGAAACTGAATTCCTAGTCACACTCTTCCATAAATAATTTTATGTTATAGATTAGAATATCTGGAACATGGGACCATTTTCCTTAATTTTTATGTGCTGCCTTTTTTTTTTTTTTTTTCAGCTGTGATACTTAGGTCTAGGTTTTCAAATACCCTCAACTTGGATTTTTGCCATAGTTGGCATTAACATCAGAAAAACACATAGTTTTTCGGTGGACTTAAAATTCAGGTAATTTATAGTGCTGGCTTGCAATAGTAATACTGATTCACTGAAGCAGTCTGCTTGAACTATAGACAAAGACTTATTTTAAAATGAATTCAGCATTCCTTTTGTAGTGTTTTGTGGTTTTGGTCTTTTTTAATTCCCTGCCATCCATTACAATATGCTATATGACATGTGATATTAAGTGCTAGGACTTCTGTTCAGGTTTTGTTTGGCTTACTGAAAGACATGAGTGTACAGTTTTTGGGTTTGTCTCCAGTTTTAGGACTAAACTCTACATAAATACAGGTAACACCATTTGATTGAGAAAATCAGGTTATTTCTAGGGACGTGTTTTGGAACTCATTCAGTGCAGCAGTTTGGAAGAAAATCTGCCACTGATACAATTCCTCTGCAGCATTGCTCTTAACTAAAAAATGTCAGGTGTGCACGCGGTAGGAGTGGTTCTTTGGACTGTCAGTGTAGTTGAGAGATGCTGTGAAGAATCCCGCAAGTTTGAAGAATCCCTCAAGTTCATACAGAGGTATGAGGCAATAATGGTGTCCTGTAGCAGGTCTCATAAACTCAAGATGTGCCTAATTTGTTGAGCTGGACTTTATTCATACATCTCTTGATATTTCTGAACCTTGAGAGAGAGACTCATTGTCAGTCTTTGCTCTTTTGATTTTTTTTTTTTGTTGTTGTTTTAAAAAAAATAAGAAAAACAACCCAGAAAAGCCCACCCCAAAACCATGATCCGCATGATAATGCAGACAGTAGAAATCCTGGATTTAAAGTGTGATTTAAGAGCTTTTGCTTGAGACATTTCTTAAAGTCCATGCTGATGAGTAATTAATACTTAAATCAGATAATTCTGCTCTGAGGTAATGCTTTGTCAGACCTTGTTTAGGATTTTGGTTTTTGGTCTGCAAAAGCAGTGCTGGTGGATTTGCAGATCACAGCATGCTGTAACTACTCAAAGAAAAGTTTCTATTCTCAGTCTGAGGTTTAAGTGTGCTGTTTCCCTTAATTAGAGGGAGAAGAATTTAAATGCTGTTAGTTTTTCCAGCCACAGGTAAACCCCAGATCAAAGGAGAGGTGAAAGAGTTCAGGAAGTTCATTGTAATAATCACATGACATGGAGTAACTTTAAAGTGGATGCAGCTGTGTTTACCTGTGCTTTGAAATATATATGTGTGGCAAATTTTGGTTGACTTGTAGCTTGTTGAACACCTGAATTCATTAAATTATTCCTAACATATTGTATACTTCAAAAAATTCATTTTTAACTTTCTCTTGATTTTTATTGTCTCTTGCTTGCCAAGAGTGGAACAATGCCAAATTGGAACTCTTCATATTACAAAATGTTGTCGGGTATATATATGTCTGGAAAATGCTTTTGAAACTATATGCTACAGAATAACTAAACTTAAGCAGTATCTTTTGGAGCTTACTTCTTACCCCTTCATAAATTTTGGAAAGTGGGGGAGAGAAGTTGTTAATTCTGTATGAAGTTTCTTTTATGGTCTGCCCCTTGTTCCAAAACATAAAAGTACATATATAAAATGTATAAACTAATTCAACTGTAGCAACCTATATACTATGAAACAGTTCCTTGACGGCGCCTATATTCTTAAGTATATCCTTAATATATTGGTAGCAGGATGGGTCAGCAGAGCTGTTGAGCCTGATGCTGTTGTTGCTTGGAGTATCAAGGCTAGGAACTCTGGCAATGGAAGTTGGTTCTTCTGGTTTGTGGTTTGTTGTTTTTTTTTTTTTTTCCCCCTTCAGCCCTTTTTTGAATGGCTTATTTTAGTACAATGTGTTGGAGGCTGTAAGGGATATCTCAGGACTCTGTGAATGGCAGAAGGAAAAAGGATAGAAGAAACTCTTCTCTCTAAAATTGTACAGGTGGTAGTAGTCCCTGGAATAGGTAGAGATTTCTGGAAGGTAGGAATAAGTGGCCGCTTGATTATGACTGGTTATATTTTAAGGGTTCTCTCTAAGAAATGGGAGATTATATAAGTAACTGCTTCAAAGATGCAAGTTTTTTCTTCCTTGTCCTCCCTCCTCACTTGGATATAGGAGTATATACCACAAAGCTTCGCCACATGTTCTCCATCATGATTGTGGACTGCTCTGCTGTCCCCCCCCAAACAGTGGGTTCCCTCCGCAGTTTCACAAAGAGCTTGATAGATTATGTCTGAAAAGCCTAGGTGCTACCACGGATGCTTTGTAGTCTGTCCTGTTTGGAGTAGAGGAATGCCAGATACAGTAAGGATAACGTGTGGTGAGAGGTTATGAAAAATGCTGTACTTTGCTTCTGTAAGAGGGGTGAAAAAAGTGCATGGTTAACACTTCCAGGTCATATCTGACAGACTTTCTAATAAAATGCAAGGCAAAATGTTAAATATACTGCACTGCCCTCTTTATTATGCTATTTTTGGCTGATCATATGAGGAAAGTATATATTATTTAAACAAAAGTCACTGTTCTGAGTGTGTCTCCCCTTCCTTCTCTCCCCCACATTATTTCACATTTCTAAACTTTGAGCATACCAATCAATATTCCATTAAGAGGAGAATTAACTTGGGAGAAGCTTGCATTTATTTGCATGTAGTAGCTTATTTCTTGGTCTCTGGCATTGTGTTGCCTTTCCTCCATGTCATCTCTTTTTTTTTTTTTTTTTGAAGAACATTCCAAATATTTGTGCAATTACTTCTAATAGCAAGGTTTGCCATGCCCCATCTTAATTCTGTCAGTGTGAATTGCTGGTACAGCCTTCTGCAATGCCCTGCTTGCAGGCAACATCAGTCGAATATTTGTAGCTACCTTTCTGCTTCTGCGTTACAATAGCTGGACATCAAGGTACTAGGCTTCAGATAAAATGTTGCTCTTGGTTACACACATGTAGTTAGCAGAAATCAATGTTGCATAGGCATAAATGAAAGTTGGTTTTTATCTTTTACAAGTTAACTCTTATCCCATTTACACTGATGATAGTCTGGATTTTCTGCAGGGTGGATTGAATGCCCAATCACAAATTGAGAAGTTGTGGGACTTTGGCTGTCTGTGACAACGTTTTATTCCTTATGGTCTTTGTACAGGTTTGCAAGTAAAAACCACCCTCTTGCTCTCTGAAGTCTGAGGCTTGAGACCGCAGACAAACGTGAAGAGATTTGATTAAAAGCTGGCTATAGCACATAAGAGCGTGGGATGTGACTGCGTGGGACCTTCTGGGGAACCTCTCAGTTGATCTTGATGTGTGAATTGTCACAAGAGCTGCTGAACTGTGGACCAAATCCTGATCTACTTAGCACCTGTGGAGCTGATGTGTTCCGATATGTATCTGATGCTCCGCAGTGCTTCTGTACCCTGAGGAGCAAATCACTTGTGAAATTCAACTGTGAAGGTCTTAAGGTCAAAGAAGGAGTCTGCAAATCTCAGTACATGACAGCAACTGCAAAAGAGGCGGGTGGCTGGTTGAGGACTGGGCATGTTTTCTGGTCTGTGGTGTGAGTGGTCCAGGTGCTTCAATACCTATTTTCTTCTTTCCCCTCACAGTTCTGTATTACATAAAATGGGCCAAATTTGTCCTTGGCCCAAATCTGCAGAGTTAAATTAAATTACATTTGGTACCCTGAACATACTAGATAAACGTTCTGTTCTTTAAGATTATCAAATCCCCAAAGTAAAGCCTGTTTTCTAGTACATTTTTCATTTTGGAAGAGAAGTGTGTAATTTTGATTAAACATCTGGGCAGTTATAGTTCTGCAACATCACAACCTTACCTCTCTGTGAACTAAATGGCAATGGGAAGTTGTGGCTGATATTTGAGTTATTTATAGGAGGAAAAAATAGAGCATAGAAATGGTATAGGAATTAAGGAAACAAAAAGACTTGCCTGAAGTCTCTAAAATACAGGACTAACTTTAAAAGTGGTACTCGGATATAGAAATGCAGCCAAAGATGAAGAGGAGAATTGCGGTTCACTTGCTGCCATAATACTCTTTATTTTGGTTTCGTTATCCTCTGTCTCAGAAATTTTGAAAGCCCTTTGTTTGGGGTGGGTAGGGGAGAGGATACTCTTGCTAAAAGAGAAATTGCAGCAGGTTTTCCTTAAACTTGCTGTTTCTGTATCACACTTGAACGGTTCACAGCAGCATCCTTCAAGGCTTCTAAAAACTATTCTTAGACAAATCTTGTGGTTAAAACAGCTAAGTTACTGAAGTGTTGTATTTCAAGAATAATACAAGTAAACAAAAAAACCCCAAACCCCTGTGCTGTGCTGGCTTCTTTATTCAAAGAACTTCATGCAGCTGCAGTGCTCTGGTGGCAGAGTTAAGGTGGTCTGGGCTGGGAGATCAAGAATGACACTCAGTTGGGTCAGGTCGAGAAGCTTAAACTCTAAATTATGATGTAAATGCAGGTGCAATTTGAGCCCAGGCATCTACTGCTTGAGGTGATGGTTAATCAGGGCATTAGGTACCTCTGTACTTACCACTGGGAGAAGCCAGTGGGCTGGTTAGATTTTTTTTTTTTTTTTTTTTGCTGCAAGTAATCTGAGTGGAAGTCCTGGTTAACCATTTCCTTCCTCCTGTTTCAGGCTACACTGTTTATCATGCAGTTATTCGTCTTTAGGGCAACATGAACAGGCTCAGATTTCCTCAAGGTACTTAGTAAAATGACAGCACATATGATGGCAGATTATAAGTCTTCCCCTGTCTAAATACTGTCTTGTATAATTAGAACATACCAGTTCTTGAGTAGACCTGTAGCCTCTTGTATTTTACTATAGCCATTTCTAAGTTTGCTGAAGAGGATAGTTTTACTCTAAAACCGAAAAAGTACAACCCCCTTATTTTTATATATAAAGATTGTGAATTTAACAGCAATCAGAACTGCACAGCCTTGGGCCATCTTCTTGATTAGAAAATCGAAAGATACAAAAAAAACCCCCTGAAAAACCCAGAAGAGCTTTTTTTTTCTCTGTGCTTGTCAGGCATAGTAGCATGAATTTTACTTTTATATATTATAAATATTTTATATATTTGTTTTAAAGGCGGGGGCATAGTGTAACTTACACATGTAATTGCTGCTCTAACAGCAGAACTGCTTTTGAGGAAAGACTAACCATCAGGATAAGATCCAAGAAATGTCAGTACTAATCTTACTTAGATAATCTGTTACTTTTAATTTTAGGGAAAATTTAGGAGCGTGAGCATTGTGTGTGTAACTATTACAATCGCAAATACAACATTTAATCTTGGCTTGCTGTATCTAATAAGAGAAATATGTTTCACTGTAGCTGCAATCAACATAATGTCCAGAGATTCTTGCAAGAATGATGACTGTGAAGTGGTGGTAGAGCTTATACAGTACAACACCAAGTGACAGCATTGCTTTCTGAAACCCTTAGTCTTTGCCCTCAGAGAAAATTGTGAATTTAACTCTGAATCTCTGGGTGGGCTGTTGGCAAAGAGGAATAAACAGGGGAATCTTTGATTCATAAACTAAAAGTTTCTGATCTTTGAGCTAAAAAACATCTGTTAGCCAAGCCTGGAGCAGGCTTACCAATTGGTATGTGACCTGGCTGCCACTAGAGAGGGACGGAGCTCTATACAGAGCAGGGGTGTATTACTTACATAAAGGGCAGATTTCAAATATATGAGGGGTTTTATGACACTTGTTTTTCTTTCTGAGGGTAGAAAAGGAGAGGGTGAATGTTAAATCATACCATTGTTTATACCCAAGTAAACCTTTGAAAGCAAAGTTTTGTTGCCCAGAAACATCTTTAAAAAGACAGAAATGCTTAATGTTCCACATATAGATCAAACTTGCAAATATTCTTAGTATAAAGCAACAATTAACTGCAAATTGTACTGTGGAAGCTGGAAACAAATTTCTAACCATCTGGGTGAACAGAGAAAGTGCCATATCCTTTATGAAACGGAAGCACAAAGGCTTCCCAGGGAACTTGGAAAAGCAGTGGAGTTCCTCCATTTTCTTTCATGTGATGTGAGTATTTTATTTTGCTTATCTTTATTTAGCTGCAAATCTGAAGCTTCTCTTGCACACAAATCCCTAGAAACTATGGGAGGTCAACTTGAAGCTGCAGTTACACACAGAATTTTTTTGGCCATGTTAGGGTCAGGCTTGTTTAGTCTGATCTACCTGGTGTCTCTCCTTTTCCAGTTTGGCTGTGTTGTCAAAGCAGTCTATTTCATGTATCTCAAAGTAGCTGCACATGCAGTCTGCCCCCAAGCTGCTGAATTACCTCTTCTGTCACTGTGTCTTAAGCCTTCAGTTCTCTTTTTTAGATTTGTCTTGTTTAAGATTAATGAAAGCACCACCCACAATTATTGACCATCTTTAGGATGAAACACATCCTGTTAACCTCAGTTTATTTTTGAGGGTTTTTTCCATCCTTGCCTTTTCTGTTTAGGCAGTAAACTCTTCTGGGACAAGGGCTACTATTTTTCGCCTGTACAGTTAGGGCCTCCTTCCTAGCTGAGCCTTGTGCTCTAGCAGGACAAAAATGATTCATAAGCTCTGAAAATACTGCTCTTCTCCACCCCTCCTTTCTCTGTTTTAGTCTACAAAGATTCTGTTATGCTGAGGCAAAGCAAAACTTTATGCCACTTTCCTTTCTGTTTCTCTTAATTACTTATTTTTGAGGAGGAAAAAGTATCCTAAAGTAGTAAAATGAACATTAAAATGATTTTAGGAATCATAGAATGCTTTAATAGGATTTTTTTTAACTTCCAGCTCATATTCTAATCCAGAGATACTTAGCAGTAAAACATGGGCTTGCTAGTGAGGGCTGTATCTGTTGCTTCTGGAAAGCAAGTATGTACTTTGTCTCACTCCTCCATTAAAAATAGTAATCCCAAGAATATATTGAAGGCTTTGAACTATTTAGGAGGTGGTTGTTGCTGTAGAGGTCCACAGTCACGCCCACCAGAGGGCATTTCATCACCAATTTCTTAGGGAGAAAGTTTTCTCTTAAGTCACGAATAAAGTAGTAAATATTGGATGGAAAAGCAGTGTATGAAACATTGTACAGATAGCTTTTTTGTTTATGTATAAATACATATGCTTATTTCCTGGCTGTATTTATATGTAAATAAGTAATGATGTCAGCTTGAATGGTTGGGTTTCCCCTCTGCTTCCTAAATACTTTCTAATTTTACTTAGGGATAATCTGGAGAAAAAGGAATCCTTTAAAGCTCTTCCACAGCTGGTATAGCCATCGGTTACCAGGAAACTGTCCTCCCCACCAAAAAAGCACGGCAGATACTCTGGATGATTGCAGTGTACCTCTACTCCCCCTGTTCCAGGGCACTCTGAAGCAGAGGCTGCTGTTCAGGAGCCCTACTCATTTAGGAGGCTGGAATTTGCAAATATACTTCATAGTGAAGTCCCTGAATCTTAAGGAAAATCTTGGCAGCCAGGGAAGTGTACATCTGCCAGATGGACTTGATGTCTTGCATTTGGCAGCAGTTAATGCTAAGGCATGATATGCAAAACCCAAGAATGACAGCTAGGAAATGAATTTTTATTTTTAAAAACTGTATTTTGGTTTGGTTTGGTTTTTTTTCTGTTCTCCCATCCGTCTTCCATTATGAAATAAAGCCTCTACAGGAAGGGAAAAAATCCATTTCTGAAAATACCTTCTCTCGCCCCTTCTCAGGGTGCTTCCTTGTAAAGTTGACATCTGTGCTGAAGGTTTTGCTGCCCCAGTTCAGATGTGTGACCTTTATCAGCCCGGTACAGCACACATAATGTGATTAATTCCCTTCAGTTCCCTGTGGACAAATATATTCACTCCACCAGAGCCCCCATGACTTATTTGCAACCTCAGCAGAGGCCTGGGGTCATACGAGACCAAACTGCAAACCTGGGCAGGGATCTGAACTGCCTGTGCTGTGACATGTAGGCAGAGCAGTGGTAAAAGCCTTCCTCCCTATGCAGGACCCTCTCTGCATGTGTATGGGACATGCTGTGAATAATCTGAGCAGAGATTTGGATACCCATCGTAAGTGCAGCTTTGGGACTTGTGGTTAGGACCCCATGTTGTGTTTGTGGCCATCTGGATAAAGATGGGAGTTATTCAGAGCATGGCTGTTGCTTGCCAAAAGTAGCTGGTGTCGTGAGGATGGATAATGATGAAATGTAGAAAATTTTTTTCTTGTTTTCCAAAGTGTTCAGCTCAAAAGACTGTGCCTTGCTAGGGTGAAGCAAGCACAGACCTGCAGACCTCCCACCATTCTACCCCGAATGAAGTGCGCATAGAGGCTTTGAGATTTCTTTGGGAATCTGGCCTGAATCCACAGAGGTTAGAGTGATCTTATGTGGGATGAAGGGAGGCGAAGATATAAGCCAACGGCATAGTTCTCTGGAGCACAGTGTCTGGGGAGGTACTTGCAGAGAGGATGGATGCACTGTCTGTCTTGTGTGGTGTTAGTGGGGATGCAGAAGATGCTGTGGCCTCACCTTTTTCCTGGTGATTCATGAGAAGACAAGAGTGGGAGCAGCGCTGTGGTCTGAACAGCTCTTCCTTCTACCCAAAATAGGGTTAAGACCCTCAACAAATAGTGGTTGGGGAATTGTGCGGAAAAAATTGCTCAAACTTTAAAAAAACATTTGCAAGGAAAAAGTGAGGTAGAGGATTAATCAAGGCTAGCTCCTGCCTGATCAGCAGCAGGCAGTCTCCTAGTAAAATGCCTGAATGTTTTTCAGCCTCTTTATTCAGATGATGGATCCTTTAGCCAGGAATTTTTTTTTTTTCCCAGTGGTGTTAGTGTCTGTGCAAATAAACAACTTACAAAAGTATTTTATTAATCCTCTAGGACTGAAACTTTGAATAACATTTTTAGCTAGATAAATTCGCTTTCCAGAACTGTCCTGATGATTTGATAAGACCTATGTCTTCGCCACCTTGTCATCTCTAAGTTCACTAGCTTAATACCTGTAAAGGTTGTAAAAAATATCTTGTGGTTAAGAGTTGAGAGAGTTGGGTTTTTTTTCTTTATTAATAGTTGAGGGCTCAAGTGTAAATTAGCATTAAAAGGACTTTGGATCTGATCCTGTATTTTGTTTCCTTTGCCTTTAATTTTGCCTGTGGAGATAAGCTGGGCTATAAATGTGGGGACCCAACTGTAAAGACTCACGTGAGCCAGTGTTGTAGTGGGTGAGTTAGTCTAAGAACTTTGTTAGGGTAATAAGAAACCCTGTTAGGTTAAAAAAAAAAGTAGATGGCAGCACTAAGCTGTTCTGAGGGAGAGAGGATTTGAAGGTGAGAAGGATGAAAAAGCCTGTTAAATCTGCAATTATTGCAACAGTGCAAAGCTCCCGCAACACTATAGTAACTCATATTAGCAGAAGAACCTTGCAATCTGGTTTCCCTGCTGTTACACTGGGAATAGATACTACTGCTTCCTCTCATTTCATTAGCAAGGACCATATGAGGTCTTGGTGTAATTCTGAGCTAAAACAAGCTCAAATCTAGGTTTCCTACAGAGTGACTTAAGGATTTGACCTGGCTGCTGTTTGTATCTTGGTGCTAACTTATTAGCACTATTGTTATTGCTTCCAAAGTATGTGCAAGAACATACCTAATTTCAATATATTTTCATTTTGTCATACAGGTCTGTGGCAAAGTTGTGGGAATTATTTGCTCAGTTAGGAGGACTGTGTAGCCAACAGCCTTTTTTGACAGAAGTAGCCTGTACCAGACCAAAAACTTATGCTGATTATCTAGTATTTGAATTAGTATTTTGACATGCTTCAGCAGAAGCCTTTCATATTGAAAACAGCTACTTGTCACCTTTTGCTAACTTCACTGGTTCACTCAGTCTGATGTCAAACACTAATTTAAGGCACATCAGGAGCAGGGGGAAGAAAAGGTTACATTGCAGCCAGGTGACCACCTTGCTTGAATATTTTTGAGCAGAGAAAGGCTGTCTTTCCATTTTGTGAACTCCAAAATAAAGCAAAAAAAAATTTTCATTCTTTTGTTATTGTTCTTCTGCTTTGAGGCAGCCTGCCCACCAATATTCAGAGGAGTTGACAGCATGTGCCTGGGGGAGAGAGGGGAAGGAACTTTGATACCTTCAGGGCATCCAGCTTTGAACAGAATGGAGGAAAATCCATGTGGTTTAATTTTGGCATAAGCACAAAACCAGCTGTTTCCAACTTTTTGCCTGACCAGCGCTCTCCTTAGCGAGCAGTGGAGCCTGCTGATGGTGCAGAAGTTGAGCTTCCCCCAGAGCGGGTGGTGTGTGGAAAAAGGGTCTCTGTAGGTGATGCAAACTAGCAAGGAACAGAAAGGGGGTAACAGATGTCACCTGCTGGGGATGAAGGCTGATCTATAGGATTTAAATGTGTTATGGAAATGAAGGCTTGCAGAGCCTAACTGTGTGAGCTGGGAACAGAGCTACAGTGCCTCCTCCACAGATAATGTCTCCCCCACCCCCCCATAGTTGTGGGCTTTAAGTCTGCTATTGGAAGGTGGTGGGTGTTCTGTAGTGCTGGAGGCTGTGTTGTGGAGGATCATAGAATTATAGAGTATCTCAAGTTGGAACGGACCTGTAAGGATCATTGAGTCCAACTCCTTGTTTCTCACAGGGCTACCTAAAATGAAACCATATGACTAAGAGCATTGTCCTTGAACTCTGACAGGCTTGGTGCCATGACCACTTCTCTGGGGTGCCTGTTCCAGTGACTGACCACCCTCTCAGTGAAGAACCTTTTCCTAATGTCCAATCTGATCTTTTTCTGAAGCAGCTTCATCCCATTTCCTCATGTCCTATCTCTGGTCACCAGAGAGAGGAGATCAGCACCTCCCCCTCTGCTATGCCCTCCTTGAGGAAAGTGTAGGCTGCTGTCCTGTTTTGATAGAGTTAATTTTCTCTCTAGTAGCTGGTATATAGTGCTCTGTTTTGGCTTTAGTATGAGAATTATGTTAACACCCTGATGTTTTCAGTTGTTGCTAAGTAATGCTTAGGCTAACTCAAGGACATTTCAGCTTCTCATGCCCAGCCAGCAAGAAGGCTGGAGGGGCACAGGAAAGTTGGGAAGGAACACAGCCAGGACAGCTGACCCAAACTGGCCAAAGGGGTATTCCATACCATGGGACGTCATGCCCAGTATATGAAAGGGGGGGAGTTGGCTGGGGGCAGATCACTGCTCAGGAATTAACTGGACATCGGTTGGTGAGTGGCGAGCAATTGCATTGTGCATCACTTGTTTTGGATATTCCAATTTTTATTATTGTCATTTTCTTATCATTATTATTTTCTTCCTTGCTGTCCTGTTGAACTGTTCTTATCTCAACCCATGTGTGTTGTTTTTTTTTTTTCCCTGGTTCTCTCCCCCATCCCACTGGGTGGGGGAAAACTGAGTGAGTGGCTGTGTGGTGCTCAGTTGCTGGCTGGGGTTAAACCTCGACAGCTGCCGTGAGGTGACGCCTTAGTTTTCTCTTCTCCAAGCTGATCAGACCAAGTGATGTCAGCTGCTCCTCGTTAAGTCTTGACCTTGAGCTCTTTCACCATTTTGGTTGCCTTCCTCTGGACACACTTTAAGAGTTTGATGTCCTTAGATTGAGGCACCCAAAACTGCATGCGGTACTTGAGGTGAGGCTGCCCTAGTGCGGTGTAGAGTGGGACAGTCGCCTCCCTTGGCTGGCTAGCGATGCTGTGCTTGATGCACCCCAGGACACGGTTAGCTCTTTTGGCTGCCAGGGCACGCTGACTCATATTCGACTTGCCATCAGTCCAAAACCCAAACAAGGAAGATCCTTGCTTACCCGGAGCGGCTGATCCAAACAGCGTGTGTCCCCAGCCAGGGCCTCGCGTGGTGGGAGGGCAGGCCCCAGGGCCTGTCTTAGTGTGGGTGGGCTGGGATTTTGATTCTTCTTAATACTGATAACTGAAAATAAATGGCAGAGTTGGTGGCCCTCTGTGCTTGACTGAAACCCACGTCCTGCCCTGAAGGAGGCAGCATGGGTCACCGGGAAGGGGCCGAATCTCCCCCTGTCTGAGGGCTCTGCTCGGCGGCGGCGGGCGCCTCCTCTCCTCAGAGCTCCTTCCTGCTCAGCTGCCGAATGCTTCCTGCTTGGCTGTCGGCTTTATCCAGTTGGGAGTCTAGGTAATGGCCTGGTTGGTTTTTAATCTGTCCTTAGTATTTTAAAAAACAACAAGAAAACATCTTCGGAGGAATTGTTACTTGATTGTGTCCATTCTGCAGCTCCTCCAAGGTTTTCTTCTGATGGGGCTACTGCTAGTAGGTAGGTTAAAAAGTGATTATCAGCATATTTGATCAATTGCAAATAGAAAATATATTGTGTGGTTTGATATTTGGTGTGTTAAACGAAGTATATAATAAGAACACCCCTCAAATTAAAAAAAAAAACAAAACAAAAAAAAAAAACAAACAAACCAAAAAAAACCACAAAACAAAAAAAAAAAACCAAAAAAAACAACAAAAACCCCACCCCAACAACCCAAGAACTTTTTACATCAGTTGGTTTGTAGCTTCTCCTGCACTGAAAGTAACTAACTTTATATGGTGCTGATTGTACATATTGTTTGTTATTATAAATACTGTAGGAATTTGGCAGGGTTTAAGACTGCTGAAATAAAATGTAATTTTAGGAAACAGCAAGTAAATTCTACTTCTGGAGAACTGGATGTGTTTTGAGGACATAGTTTTTAATATTACAATTTTTTGTGCCCTCTTGAGCAACTTAAGGTGGTTAATTGGTACGTGTTAGGAAAGGAAGGGTTTGTTCATTTTGTGGATCTTATGGTTCTGTTGTGCCCTCAGAACGAAGATGGGAAATAAGATAATGTGGTTTTTGTCTGAATTTAAGTTCATGTGATATTTCTTTTTTTAAGAATGCTCATTTAACTTGGTGAATATTTTTCTGAAAAACAGCATTTTCAAGGGCTAAATGTGTTGTATCCAAATGAAGCTTAAAAACAGGCTGACCATGGAGCTGCCAGACTTTTGGTCCATCTAATCAAGTACCTACTTCCAGCAGTCTCCATGGTCAGCCATTTATAAAAGGAGACATGATGCTTTGATTTTGGCAGTTGCAATTACCTTTGTCTCCTGCTACCTTTCAGGAATTATTCCAGAAGTTAAATACCTTGTACCAAGAGTTTTTTATCGTGGACTCTTAAATCTCTATGTTCTTAACCATATAAATGTGTCTGATTGCTTTTGGGGGGGATTCTTGCTTTTTTGGCCTTGACAGCTACTTCTGGCTTCAAGCTCTGCACTCTGCTTAGACATTTTGAGACTATCTTATTTCTATCTCTTCTATAACTTGTAGCTTTTATTGAATTCCCCTTTGTTATGAGACCAAGAAGAGAGAAACTGAAGTTATGACTTCTCTCTGCTAGTCACGATTTTGCATTTTTATTTTGTCTCTAAAGTCTGCCATTCAGTCTTCAGTCTGCCTTCAAATAAGCGTCTCCACATCCAAAATATTGTTGTTATGGTCCTCTGAGCCCTCTCCGAGTCTGCAGTATTTCCCTTGGATTTGGGTGTCTAGCACAGAGAGCAAGGAAGCAGTACTATTGATTTGATAGCAGCACTTCAAAACTGCATTATTGCTCAAGCTAACACACTGAAGATTTTTCGGTATTGTTTTCCCTGTTTCATTGAGCAGTTGTTTCAGGATTTTCCATGACTTCTCCAGCATGGTGCCTGTATGAATATAGCTGAAATACTTAAAAGAAGTCTAGCTTGCTCTCCCAGAGATTAAATGACTCAATCTATTCTGTTTATTTCAATACAGGTTGTCGTTGGTGTTTTTAAGGATGGGAGTTTCCCTTTTGCTTACATCAGTGGCTCTTCTGAGCGGTACTGCAGATTAAGACTTTTTGGAAAACGGAATTAGATCTTGTTCTGTCTTTGGACCTAGGCTAATGTCTAGAAATTTGTGGATGGATGCTGATTTCTCATGTGTACATCAAGGATGTGTATTCTACCAAAGGTCCTGCATTTATGTATGTTTGCTTTACCAAGCCTTACATCAGTAGGAGATGGTGATTTGCTAAAATTCAGCTGTTCCCTTCCTGTTATCAGGATTAGAGGAGGGGAAGAATGAGCAGTATGACTCAGTATACTATCATGCCCACTCTGTTTGACAAGCTATACAGCCCCTGAGGTATCTCTTGGCACAAGCTGGAGCCATAGTATCCTTAGTGCTGACAGTCTTGTGTTTGAGTCCTCGAGGTCTACACTGCAGCACACCGGTGTGTGTTGGATTCCCCCAGCTGAGCAATGCCCTTCTCTGCCTGTGTGTCTCATCCCCGTCCCACCCATTCTCCCATGCTGCCTTTGTAAGAGTCAAGTTGCATTTCTTTCAAAAACTTGATCAAAAAACCCTCAAACCCAACCTCCCTCCCCCCAGCAAATGTGGCTTTGGCTTCTGGCTGTCATTTCTCAGGTGTCTGAACAGTTGCCGCAAGGCTTCTACTTCTCTGTTCGTTTGTGCTGATTTAAGCTGAATGCGACTGATTTATGAAATATATCCTAAGCAAAGTTGGCTGACTAGCAAGGTTTTGGTTTGGTTTTTTTTTTCCACTTCATGGGAACTTAATTACTGGGGGGTAGGAAGGATTTGGGTGGCTGGTGTTTTTCTGTTTTTATTCAATTTTCATGAAAATTAGATCCAAACATAAGTACTGTGAATTTCCTTCACGCTGCAAATTCTAAGAAAATATCACTTATAAACACTGAAACAAACAAATAAAAATGTATCCCTTGCTTGTTTGCTTTGAAGTAGTACTTGTATATAATCAAATGACTCCAGAAGCTGGCAGACTGCTTTAGGAACAACATCAAATGTGATTAAAGAAAATACTCAGTTGGCAACTGTTGGACCTTTATCACAGTTAAGGGTTCTCAGTGCTCCTGAAACAATGTGAGAATGAATAAATAACCATCTCTGGAAAATCTGAGGTGATCGTGTCTGTTTGGCCCCCGTCTTGCCATTCTGCTCAGTGACTTTCTGCATTTCTGCAGGGCCTTTTACTTGTGTATGTCAGACTTTGCAAAGCTGTACGGATGGGGAAGCTGAGATGCAGAGAGGAGAAGGGATTTGCCTGAGGCTCTCGGATCAAATGTATTCCCAGTACTGGTGGCAAAAATTGCAAATAGCACGTTTCTCTCTAGGCTCGAGTAATCTGTTGTCGTGTAGGCCAGCACTATTTATTTGTGCCTGGGCAGTCTCGAAGGTGACCTACCTTCGGGGGTGGGTTGGTGGCTCTTGGCTGCAGCGGTGAGGTGAAGCTTTGCCTGTGCTTCAGGCAGGCAGGCAGGAGCGGTGATAATAAAACTATGTCTGCCCAATTGCTAAGGACTCAGTTGGTCTTACAGAGGTAAAATGTATTTCTAGTGTGACTGCCCATCATAGACCTCATAGAATAGATGGAGACAAGCCTGGTTTTTTTTATAATTCTTTTCCCCCTCCAAAGGCAAACTGATCCTTCATTTCAAAAAGACTTGAGAAATCTTCTTTCTTATATGCTGCCACAGCAGAGCCTGTGGCTTTCAGCACTTGAATTCTGCCGCTTTATTTTGTGAAATATCTGTTCTTCGTTTCAGTTGTACACTGTGCTGTAGGACACTGTAGGCTCCTCAGCAAGATTCTCAGTCTTCTCCAGCATGCCTCTGTTATGGCTGACAGCCCCAGAGACCTTGCCAGCGAATTGGTGAACAGGGTACACAGAAGAGTAGCAAAAAACAATGGACCGGAGCTCTAGCAGACAAAGATGTGATTTCAAAGCTGGGACTGAGGCAAGGTTTCCTGAGCTTGGCAAAGGAGGCCATGATGGGGATTGCCTTGGAGCTGCTTGGGAATCAACGCAGGAAAGTTCATGTGAGCAAACCTGGGAGAAAAAAAAAAAGTTGGTTGTGCCTTGTGACATCCTCCTTGGAGGCTGGAGGTTGAGGTGGTGTGGGTGGTGTGAATGGCTCAGGCAAGGTGGAAGAGCCACCATGCTGAAGGGAAATGCATGTATCTTTTGTTTGGTGATTACAGGCTGCTAGTGTAGATTGGAGCTGCAGGGTCCTAAGTGGCTGGGTTTTCTGTGCTGATTTTTGCTAAGGGTGAGTAGTTGAATTGGGGCAAGTACTTCTAACTGCTTGCTTCCTTAAATGAGATGCCTCTTGTAAGGTTGGGTAGCAGGAGGCAGCAGTGTCCTGGTTACCTGGAAGCACATGAGTAACTCTAATCTGCGGTACAGTGCAAAGTAATATATCCGGCACCAGTGCTGTGCAGTGAGCCTTTGTGTTGGCACAGTGACAAATGGAGCCGATAGACTTGTGTGTAGGGCTGTGATCTGTCAGAAGGCTATCTTGATGGGTAGTCCTCATCCTGTTGCAGCTGGATGGCTGTGGGGATTACTCTGTATTGCCTGCAGGTGGATTTTTTGCTTGTAAAAACAATGAGTCATGATGTAGGAAGAGCCTTTTACACTGTTCTGGTTGTCCGATGCCCAGGCACTGACCATAGCTGTTGGATATTTCTTTCTCAGTAGCACAGGAAAGCTGGGGCTGTGGGGGTGGGACTGAAACTCTTCAGCAGGAGGATATCCTTAGGGCATAGAGCTGGGGCTCAGGCCAGGATCAGAGCAGCAGTGGGTAATGCTGCTGCAGAGATGAGTGGTATAAGCAGCAGGTATCAGAGCAAGCAGGGTGTTGGAAATCTGAAGCACTGTCTAGAAGGGAAACATCCATGGAAGGAAAGCGGGATGTGCAAGAAGGAGATGATAGAGCTTTTCTTGTTTGAGCTTAAAGGAGAATTAAGAGGATAATCTGCTGTGACAGCTGCCAGGTAGCTACTGTACTGCTGTGTTAGTGATGAACCAGTCCTTCTGTAGCACCCGTGGCTGCCAGCTGCTGATAGAGGGATACAGCCATGGATGGGCCAAGTGGAGACATCCCTCCATTTGGAAGAAGGAAGAACTTGGCTTATGGGGAAAAGGAGAGCAGTTACAGAGAGCAAAATACTTCTCTTCTGCTCGGAGTAGGTGACTTCCAGTTAAAGATAGGCTGCAGTGTTGCTTACACAATTCTGAAAACCTTCAAGAAAGCAAGAAGTAGCAACTGAAGAGGTTGGTTGTACTAATCTTCTTGCTGAGCTTTTAGGTGCTTGAGCCTCTGAGTTATTAAAATTATTTTATTTCCATATTTGAAAACTGAGAAGGAAATTACTGTCTTCCAGTTGCATTCTCATTATCTTGCAGTTGCATTCTCATAGAGGTTGACCTTGCTTCCAGCCTGAGAATGTGTTGCCAGTTACCTCCCCTTTTTTTTTAGTTATTACTTGCTTTAATTGCCTTATCTTTTAGTCCTTGCCTTAGTAGGGTTTCTCCCCATCAGTCGTGAATATACTTGGGCAGGTGGTAGGACAAGCCTTTAAGCTTTACATGGTGGTTGTGGCAGAAAAATTACTAGTATTCAATGCTTTGGGGGAACGTGTTACTTCCTAGCAAATTGGATGGACCACCTTTTTTTCTTTCTATAATTAAGCCAACCCTGCTGTGGTCTGGTGGGACTTGCTCTGACCTGAGGATCGAGAGGTCATGAGTTCCCATTTCCCTGTTTGGCTCTTTGCAGCCATTGCTTTAGGAATGAGGAGTCTCTGCTAGCTTTGGTATTTGACTGCCACTTAAGAACTAGACTGAGAGGCTGTCATAGGGCAGCTTTTCTTAAGTGACCTACTTCTTTCATCTGGCAGTGACATCTTACCCAACCAGCAAAGCTGCGTGTGCCAAATTATGTCCTTGTTTGGTAGCTCCAGAGTCCAGACCACAACCTTTTCTTAGCATGGGAACCAAACACTGGAGTCGTGGTTCCCCTATATTTACCTGCTGCCTGGCAAATAATCAGGGGAAGTGCACGCATCTATTGTTAATAATAGGTCTACGCAAGCTTTCACATACATCTCGCCTAAGAGACAAAGGTTTGTGCTTTGAACATGAGAGCCCACAGTTCACACCTTGTGATTTACAGCTTGTGATTAGAGAGTCAACTGTTTGCTTGCTTTTTATGTAGAGAAAACAAAAAACAACAAAACAAATCAGTAGTTCAACAATAAGAAAGTATCCTTTAAAAACATGTTTGACCACAAAAGCCTGTTATGCACTTACAAAAGAAAGTGCTGGGTGTTTTCACAAATGGCTGCCTGTGCTACTGGCTTATGCCATTTCTGGCAAGTTCAGCAGTTAAGCAATCTTCTAAGCAGCGGTGGAATGCAGAGCAATAATACAGCAACTCCCACTGATGGAGAGCTTGTTTAAACTATTTAAAGACTTAAACTGGTCAAATCTCTAACTTAAGTCGGAGAAAAATGTTGAAATGTGTTAGCTTACAGAAAGGAATGCCCTTTTGAATCTAGCTGGACATCTTTAGCTTGAAAAGAAAATCAGCAATGCAGGTAGATACCAAATCTGTTCTGCGAAGAGCTGTTAGTCCCACTGGAAAGATGCCTGAAATGAAAACTTCTCGAGCACCATGAAGTACCACTGGTGGATCCTTCCCCACAGGGAGATCCAGGAGCAGAAAATGTGGATCATCCATCAAGCAAGTTTCTTGAGGTCTTTTACTACTTTTTCATCATTTCTAGTGACAGAGCGCAACCAGTGTTTGCTGTATCAGTTGGTTTAGGGCTGGTTTTCCTTTGGGTTTTTTGGGGTGTTTTGGTTTTTTGCTGTTTTTCTTGGGTTTTTTGTTTTTTTTTATATAGTAGATTTGGGGAAAAACATAGCTTGAGAGAGTTCAGTACTTCTGGAAAATAGGCACACTAGTCTGCTAGGAAGTGTCATAATTAAAAGCAAACTACAGTTGTCAAAATAAATGAACAAAACAGTTTATGGTACATTAACTTGTTTGCTTACTTGCACATAACCAAATTCTTTTGGATTAGCAATTGGTCTCCCACTCATTAGTGAGAATTAATTAGATTCTATTGTGATACTTATTGGCAAATTTGAGAACAGGAAAAGAAAAGGAAACAAGAATTGTTGGGACGAGGACCAATACACTGCTAAGCACTTGTTGGCTTGATCTGAATTTAAAGGCATAATTTAAGCTTTCCTTTATGACAGGGGAGAACCAGCTGCCTGCAGCCCACCAGGACAGCAGTGAACTTGCTGTTGTGTTGTCAGTCACAGCCCAGTTGCTCTGTGATTCAGGTTTGATTTTTTGCAAGATGTCAGAGGTAGTGCGGGCCTTCTTGTGCTGCCAAACCCAGGCCACTGTCTGCCCTTCCCCTCTCCCTGTGGTGTTGGGAGGTGAGCGGCGCAGCTTGGCCGTTTTCGTGTTCCACCCGTTGGAGCTGCAGCTGCCTCCACTGTTACTCATAGCTTTCCCAGAAGATACAAAATGAAATTGGGATGAATCTTGCCAGCTTCTTTGCTGTCTGTGAGGCTGTGAATAGCATTAGTGAAAACTGACCGTAGAAGAAATTCTCATGTTGCTGTTGGGAGAGCTAATGGCTGTGTCTGAAGCATTTCCATGCTGCTGACATCGGGAACAAAGCACTGGTTTGTGTCACAGTCAGAAGTTGAATCCCTGCAACAGAGGAGACTTCTATCTGTGTGTGAAGGTGGCAGAGGAGATGTTTTAGCAAATGCATTAATTTTTAGAGAATGTATGGGGTGGGCTTCTTCCCCCTCTGTATCAAGGAGGTTTCTCTTGACTGGTGAATTTTATATGAGTAAGAGGTACAGGAAAGAAACTGCGTAATTCGTTGAACTGTGTTTTAATCAGGTGTTAGCACTTTGCTGTTCCACATCTGTGTCTTCCTAGCTGTCTCAGCAAGTTTTTTTGGATAACAGTAAAACACGAATCATGTCACTGTTATCTTTTCTTGCTTCACCAAGCAGGACTCAAAGGAGGAGGTCAGTTACAGTGATATCGAGCCAAAGAGCCTCAGAGGTTTTTAGCTGAGAAAAGGCCACAGTGGCAAAGATGCTGATGAGGTGATGTAGCAGAAGCTGCTTAGTGTTTCTAGCATACAGAATGCCAAGGAAGAAGCCATTTTTATCTCCTACCTGAATGTTACTTCTTCATCTTAGGTAGCAGGTAAAGAGCTTGCTCCTCTCTTTGTAAAGCATTTCTTGATCAGTGTCTCTGTGCTTGGCATAAATGTTTGTAGCATCTGTGGTCAGAGTTATAGTCCTTTGTGCCAAGCTTACCAGGACAATATGGAGTCAGTGCTTTCCTGTATACTCTTAATTAATCTCATCTGAAATGTGCTTCTAATAAATCTATTAAAAATTTTGTCCCCAAACTCTCACTTCTATTGGAAATATGATTGCCATATATATTTAGTGATTTTTTTTAAAGAAGTTTCTTTATTCAGAGACTTAATAAGCAAAACCAGATTGAAGGAGTTGATTATACTTGGTCTCCAGTGCTCCATTAACTATGTACTGCTGGCAAGTTTGGAGGGTTACAAATAGCTGTCTTCCATGCTGAACTCCTTATTTTCAGGGTATTACAGCCTCACTCTAAAATGCTGAAGTACTTCCAGTGGTTTTAGAAGAGATGCAAGTTAATTTTAGAACTTGTGCTAAAGCAGATTGATTAGTAGCTTGGGGTAGCTAGAGCATGAGGAGTGATGGGGTGTCATAACTCTCTGGAAGAGTCATCTGTGTCTAACTGAACTCGAGATGATGTTGTATCTCAAGCCATTCTGTGATCACTGAAGGCTACAGAGATGGATTTTCCCTTTGTTGTCATGGTGAATCACTGGGTCAGCTCCAGACTGGAACTTGCTTGGGCCTTTTGGTCTGTAGCTGAAAATTTTTTCAGGGCTGCTGGAAATTTGGTTCATTTAGCAAGGCTTACCAGCAAAGCCAAGTGCTCTGTTAAGGTTAATATCCCTGCGTAAGAGAAGGTTTCTTGCATTATTTCCATGTGAGTATTTTTATTTTTCTGTGATTGATGGTCAGCACTTAACTGTCTAATTGAAAGGTTGGCTAAGCTAGGCTTGTGAAGAAAGCATCTTTGGTTACAGAGTGCTGAATGTTTGAATGCTCAGCTGTCAGGTGCACTGCCAACCATTAAATACAAAAATTTAAATTAGGTACCTTTGTACTGAAAACAGTTCGTAAGGAGTCCTGAGCTCAGGTCCTTGAGATAAATTGGGCAGAGGAACAGTTAAATATGAAGTTCTGACATTGTGCTGTGAAAACGCTGAAGCTACCTGTCTTGGTCCAATCAATAAGTGGAAGGGTAGAGGTGAGACCCTTCTAGGGTATGCGCTGTAGCATCAGCCTTTTGGCAATGCTTGGACTCAGATGGGCTTCTATTTTTGTGCTTGTCGTTGAAGACTTAAACATTGAAGAAGGACATAAATGCAAGAATATTATATTGGGATTATTCTAATAAATGCCGTTGGAGTTCAGATTCCTAAAACCTATTCAGTAGGGGCACATCAGTTCCTGTCTTAACCTAGTCTCTAGCATTTTTTTAAGCTGACGTTGTTCTGTGTAAATAAAAACCAAAACTGAGACCAAACTGATTTTGAGGAAATTATTAGACCCTGTAGAATTGAGCAGAGTGCTGCTGACTTTCTAAAGTTGTACTTTCAACCTCTGTCCCAGGAATATCAAGGTGGACTTTGCACAGTCATTTTAAACCTTGCTGTGTGCTTTGAGCTTATGTGCAAGAGTGCGTGGCGTGTTCTTCCCTTTTTACCCTTTACCCCCTCCCACAACTTATTTCTACATGATTGTGCCTTATTGGATATAAAGTAAACATACTTGCTCCAGAAGGCTCTGCGATGCAAAGAAGAATAGAGATCTGCCCTTCTCATGGTGATAGAATGCCTAAATAAATAGTTGCTAGTGCGAGCAAAGAAGCTAAAGTAATGGTAGTTTAACCAGCATATATATTCAAAGAGCTATTGGTATTAGAAGAAAATGAGCAAAAAATAAGTCTGCCCCTTCCTAATGTTTCATGGTGGGTAGAAGGGAAATTTTTATCAATTTTCCACTTTTTTTTTTCCCCACCATTATTTGTTTTGAGAATTCTTATTGAATGGCGTAAGGGGATTGTCATCAACTGGGTATGCAACTAAAAGTATTTTTTCCACCCAGTAAAACTACTTTTATAATTGTCTGTCTCGTCACTTTCTTGTGGTGAAAATAGCTGCCTTCCTGCAGAAGGCTGGAGAGTGCTGCAATATGAGATCTTGCTTGCAGAAAAATGTGTGCCTTTGTTTTAAAGACAGCAGTAAAAGGATTTGTTTTGGGTGTTAAATATGTCAGCATTGTAAAAAGCCAGCAACCCACTTTGTTTTTAAATGTTTAAATAATTGTTCGTATGCTATGCCTTCTTGAATTATGATTACTTGTACAAGTCACAACTTGGTAAGAACCAACCCATGAATGAAATATTATATTCAGGGGTTTGTTTTTCTGCTTTTTTTAAATTTGTGAATTGTTTTTTATTTTTATTTTTTTTTAAAAAGGCTGGCTAAGAGAGGCCAGCTGGCATTATTACAGAGTAATACGGGAGAGCTGTGAGCATTGAGGAGGCACAGCGTGACGGAAGGCAGCCAGAAGGATTAAGGTATTTTAGAACTTCTTTGCCGGAGGCTTAGTCTGGTGGCAGAGGGAACACGTAATTCCCGCTTTATTTATTTTGCTTGTGGCACGAGTGAGGGAAGGGGTCGGAGTTCTGCCGCTGCTGTTTGCAGGATGGGGGCAGCGGAGCTGGTGCCGGGCCATTGTGGAAGTGCAGATGGAAGAAACAGGAGGGATGTTTTAGGTCACCTTTTTCCTAAAGCTGTCCTCCTGTGGGCCTGTTGGCGTAAAAGGATAGTGAACGGGGCCGTTCGAATGGCAAAGGTCTCAAGGGAAGATTTGGAGTAATAAAAGCACGCACTGCTCGCGTGCACCACTTCAGTATTAAGGCTGGGTTGGCAGAACTCTGCAAATATTTTAAAGTATTATCACTGGACATTCAGCGACGGCTGTTGCCTCTTATCTTAGACAAATGTCCCATTTAACCTGTAAGAGGGTAGGCTACCTTTTATTTATGCCCAGGTGTTTTTTTATAAGCAATAAAAATAAGGCAGTAGGTATTGATATTTTTGAAATTTGATTTTGTGGAAATTCAGGAGAGACTTATTTTGTTTGGATTGAGACTCAACCCTCAGCAATGTTAGTCTGCTTCAGGACTTGGTTTTGTATTGCAGACATCATTGATACCAACTTGTATGTGTGTATACACATGTACATATTTACATGCTTATAACATGCTTATATATACACATACATGTATTTATGGATGTATATGGGTATATATATTTACTGAAGGCCCACAAAATTAATAATAAAAAGACCTAAACCCTAGTTCAAAGTTTTTCAGATTTATTCTAAGAATCTGGATGTGAAGTTGACGGTATCGTGTTAATACTTGCACTGACAGTATCTCTTAAATATTCCCCATATTCGGTTTTAAAATGTAGGTATTTGTGCCTCTTATCTTCTGCGGCCACTGTTCTAAGAAAGAAAATCAACATTCTTCGTAGCTATTTTACTTTCAAGGTATTGAGCCCTTGTGCCCTAATCTCTCTCGGAAGGGATTGTAGGAAGTGAAGTGCTGACTTGCTGCCTGTATTTAAATCCTCTTTGAGAACTTTTAATCTTTTTAGTTAATATTTTTAAGTCGGTTTGCAACACAGCGCTACTCACAACTGCAGAGAGACTTGCGTTCTAGGAAGGCAAGCACAACCTGTTTCATGATGATTGAGATCTGGATGCTGGAGTATTTAGTAAGCCCTCAGGACAGGTTGGCTGGACCTTAGGAACAGCCCTTAAATACACATGCATTCACCTTGTATAAAGCTGCTCCTCGTACTTCTGGAAATACCTCGTTCACAGTGGGTATGCCAAAAGGCTTAACGCTGGCATTACATAGTATTGGGTTGACTAACATTATTGCCTTAGCTGGTCTGAAGTGGACTAAGCTAAATGTCACCCAACCCTTCCGGCACTGTTTACAAAAGTAATTTGAGAAAACTTAGAGAGCTAACAGGCGGTGCACACATCTCAAAATGGCGGCAGATGAGCGGAGTTGCACAGGGACACTAATTCTTTGCATTTCTGAATTGGGAAATGCTTGTGTTTTCCCTTGCCATGGTCAAACTTTTTGGAAGGAAATCTTTCACTTCTCCCATATTTCTGGGATATTCCTGAATCGGAGCCTTGAGTGTTTTATTAAACATATTTGCTGAATTTCTAGGTCTGATTGAGGTTTTTGAGTTGTGGGTTACTGTTTGTTTTTTCAATTCGTGTCTGTTATGTGGCAGAAATACTTCTGTTCTTAGTATATGTGTACTTTATAGCTTCTTAATATTTTCTAAGCATCCTTTAGTGCAATTTGGCCAGAAACATAACAAACAGCAAATGCTTTTATTAAGAAATTTTTTCTTCATTAAATTGCCATAATTGGTCCTAGATGAGCCTATACCTTGGCAGGAGAGGGAAGAAAATTGCAGCTGGCAAGATTAAAGCCTAGTCTGAAGTGAGTGTTGATAAGATAGATTTGAAGAGGGAGGCCATGTTGTCACTGTGGCACTGTTAAATCTCTCTCCCAAAACAATTGCATGTAAAGCTCCACCTATGTGGCTAATCATGTTTACATTGTTGAACATTTCCATAGCACAGCAGTGCTTGCGGTGCTGCTTTAGATTAGATTAGCTGCATACTGTGTTGAATAGATAACATTTTGAGTAACAACGTGTCAAATGATACAGCCAGTGTAAAGTGACTGAAGCAGCATCTTCCACTCTCTTCCTTCTGCCTTTCCCAAACCTGCAGGCCTGTCTCCAGGAGGCTATTTAAACTCATTAGAGTCAACAGCTTAGTAGGGCTGACCAGAAAAGGTGATCTGAAAATACTTTTTTTTGTCTGTTGGAGAGGGAGACTGTTTTACTTGCAGAAGACCATTAATTTTAAAAAGTAGCAGTACCCAAAATTCACTTTATCTCTTATAAAGGGTGTGCATCACTGTTTCTGTTGCACAGCAATTTTGTGGTCAAGCCCTGGATGTACAGTCCTGCACAGAATAAAATCTGGAAATAGGTTATTAAAGAGAAGAAATGTTTTTCTTGCCTAGATGTTTAGGTCCTAATTAGAGATATTTTTTTTTTATCTGGACAGCAAGGGAGGTGGTACAATATGAGGAAGGTGCACTTCTGTTCATGCAGCAGTAGCACGTGCTTTTGGGGATATGTCTTTCTCAGATGGCTGACATGGGGATGTCACTGTGTTTGCACGCCTCTCTTCAGAGCACATCTGGTACCTCAGCAGATTGTGGATGCCTGTTGCTGTATGGAGGCAAAAATAAACACTTGTGGCAGTGTGCATTGCTGGACAAGGTGAGTTTGTTTTCAAGGCACAAGCCTCTATACTGCTTATTTTTGGAGGTGGGGGAAAACTTACTAAAATTAGTTTGGAAGAACAGATGCCTTCTTTAATAGCTTTACTGACCGCTGCTCAGATGGACAATTGCCACTGGTTTTCTTCTTAGTATCTTCACAGTGTCATGACTCAGGCAAGCAGATACTCAATTATTAATGACTTATCTACAAAGAAAAATAATTAAAAACAAACCTAAAGCAATAGAGCACTTAATTAAGAGCTGGTGGTGGAGTTTCTGCTGTCTCTTAATGGAAAGCTTCCAAGAACAATTTTACCTTCCAGAAAGAGTACCTGCTTCAGCCTGCCTGATTAAAATGCTTCCCGCATAAACCAGAAGTTGGATCATACTTTTAGGCAGGCAAATAAACTTATTGATTAGACACTAATTGGAGTTGTGCAAAGCGGAAAGGAGCCTATACATATTTCAGAGACTTCATGTAGAAACCTGCATTAGTGTTGTATCATAGATGATCCCAAGAGCAGCTTATAGGAGGCCTAAGGAAACTTTGTCCCAGAAATGAGTTAAGAGATTTTGGTCCTCTGTTACGGCATCTCATGGTATCCTGTTGACTTATGAACTCCCTCAGGCATTTCAGCAATGTCACTGTTACTGTCCTTGCTGTAGTACTGTAGGTTTTGTTGATGTCTGTCCGTTTTCCATGTCTTCAAAACCAATCTGTATTAAATTTCCCCCAAAATAGGACAAGCCAAATGTCTTAAGTAGAACTGAGGTTTTTTGAAAATGCAAGTTAGCAGTACTTACTTGTAAGGTGAGGTGTAAATCCCTCATGGAAGAGCTGTGTATGCAGTGTGTGCAAATGGGTCTGTTCTCTCCAAGAGGCTGCGTTCAGGCTGCCTTCTGCCTCCCTCCCTGCTTCCCTGGCATTTCCCCCCCAGCAGGTCTCTGAAGCTCCTCCAGTTCGGAGAACAGAGCCCTACCAAGTCTTACAGCAGTAAGACTTGCATGAATAAAAAGCTGTCTGGGTCTCAAGAATTAAGTGGTCTCTGGGGGCAGAGACCATGATCAGCTGTCTTAAAAAAAAAAAATAAAAAATTAATTATATAAAATCAACTCATCGCAGCTGAATTGAATTTCTAAATGTGTACCCTTGCTTCTTTCCTTCAATGCTTTCTTCCCTACCCTGTGTTTCTGTGGTTTGTTTTTGTTTCCATGCTAATGCTTGGTGTAGACTGTCCTCGCTTTTGTGGTCTTGTTGTCCTGTTCACCTTCCATCTGTGAATGTGTCTGTAGTTACCAAGGCTGCATAAACAGCAAGTGCGCTAAGTAAGTGTCTAAATGTAATTTGGTAGCTTGAAGTAAGGAGCAAAACCAGCAGGATGTGACCAACAACTGCTTTGCAAACCAAATTGCTGAGTTGTGTTGAATGGAGTCACAGTCCTTTCTCTTTTTTTTTTTTTTTTCTTGTCTTAAAGTGCTGGCAGTTTCAGTACTGGAGGATTTATTTTCCCTGTAGTCCTCTGTACGCTGTGTTAGCTGACAGTAACTAGCTGATCAGGTAAATGATCTCAAGTCCTGTCCTCATGTCATTACTGTCTGTGGTGTTTTTGTTTCACTTTTTTCCCCTCAAGACATAATACACCGGAGGAGGGCTTTAATTTAATTACTTGGGAAGAAGAGTCGGTGAGTGGTCACTCAAGATCTTGCAGAGCGTTTTAACCTACAACTCGTTAGCATGGCTCGAGATGGAGTGATCAGTGAAAACTGAGCAGGCAGCCTTTTACAATCAGTGCAATCATCTGCTTTAATTATGTTACTTTATGTTCCCTATACAGAAGTAAGTAGCCAAAATTAAATTTTATAAGGAAGCTGTTAATGAATCTTAAGTCACTCAATTTCTGCCTTTTCAGTTAAATTAGAGATAATAAATAGCTGAAACCTTGGCAGTGTCTGTTGAAAACTTGTCTCTGGCTGAACTGTGCTTCCTCAGAGAATTAATGAGCAGAAAAATTATTTAAGCTGCAAGTTTTCTGTCCTTCCTGCTTGAGTTGTGTGGGTGTCAGAGGCTGGACGGTGGTGTGATGTCCTTTAGATGGATGAGTAGAGAACAGCGTTGCTGAGGCATGGGGCTCCTTCTGGTTTGCGTCAGTGATGGGCCCAAAATCAGCAGCAGAAAGATGACCTGCGAAAGGGAGAGTTAGGCCTTAAGTGTTGTCCCTGCCTACAAGGTGGCTTTGGCAGCAGTGGTATCGTGCCATTCATGTCCAAGTTGTCTTTCCAATTCCTCATTCAGTGTGTTTAGTTAACAAAGTTCTGTTTTCTCTGAAGGCTCAACTTACCCCAGTCTTTTGGCACATTCAGGCAATCAGTTGCCACAGATAGCAAAGCAAGCACCTTCTGAGCGACTTTGTCAGAAGACGTGTTGTATTGGCTTTCCACAAGCTATCTTTTTTTTTCCTTTTTGTTTTTTACTCTAGCTATTCTTTGAAACTTAGGTATTGATCTATCAAAACCTGTATACTCTGAGTTTCTGTAAACCACCTTTGGTGGGAAAACTGAACAGGGCTGCTCCTGCTGGTATATGCATTTTGTCGATTAAAATGTGGCCCTTTATTGAGAACAGCAAAGACTAGCATGTTCTCCCTCGCCCGAGGCAAATAAATACCTTTTGACAGCTAACTTGCTAACTGTGTATTTGTGCATTGTGTTAAGCATGATTCCTGACGTACCTAATTACCTTGAAATAGCAGATAAACATGTCTTTATACTGACTTGACCAAAAATATTTTTGTTGCAACTTTGATTTATAAGAATGTGGCATTTTTTTTGAACATATTCTGTAAGTGCAGCTGTATTGTTTGTAATACAGTTTTGAAAGGGGATTGTTGATGTTTATACCCTTAAAACTACAAGACAAATTTTGGTCCATTTCAGAAATTCATGTGCATGATAGAAAGCAGTCCAGCTGAAAGCATGCAGTGTGGCTGCTTCTTTTCGTATGTAGGATGTTTATCAGTGTGGTGGGATATTGGGCATTTTTTTTGTCTCTGTGTTTCTGTTACTGAAGGTTAGGAAGCTTAAGGAAAACATCATCTGCATTTTTAACCTTGCTGAACAGCCAGCCTGCTCTGAAGCTTCTGATTAGTGCAGAATTTGATCAGAAAGCATGATTGAGAGTAGCAGCTTGTCACTGTGTGTGATTAATGACAGCTCCACCTGCCATGGAGCTTCCTAAGTGGTAACAGCAATCCAAACTGGAGTGTCCTCTTCACTGAGTCACAATTTGGATTGCAGATTTATTCCCTCATCTCCGCTCCCACCCCCACCCCACCCCACCAAAAGTGTGAAGCCGAAAGAAATGATCAGAAATACCTGTAAAGATTCAGGATTACAACAGCAAACTACTGGCTGGCGTGTTGAAATAGTGCTGCAGAGAGTGGTGCAGAAGTATTGGTTGTTTTGGTTGTGGGTAGATAGAATATATAAATGAGTATGCTGTGCTGCTCCCAAAATAGGTACTGCTAGTGCAATTCTGCTGCACAGAATTACTTCAGGTGCACTCACTGTGCCCAGGCAGGCAGTCCCACCAGCTATCCAGGCTGCTCTGACTAGGTTTTAGCCATTTTTCAGGCTAGTTCTGTACTAATTCTCCATGAGAACTCTTATTAGGGTTGGGTGGGGGTTTTTTTGCATTTATTTCTCAATACTTAAGTCCAAATTTAACATCTGCTCCCCAGCACCTCTCCCTGCTAAGCTCCTGTTTGGCTTACACTCTGACCAAAACCTGCACAGCAGTAGGAGCAAGCTTGTATGTCCTACGTGGCTTTTGAGAGCAAACCAGTCCGGTACTATACCCGGAGAAGTAAAGGTATCTGGAATATATTCCTCAGTAGTTGATGATTTCTGCATGAATGAAGTCTTGCAGATATACTTAGTCATCCTGATTGATCTCACTAATACTATTCTAGAGCAGAGCCTTTATCATTGCTAGTTGTGCAAACCACAGCCTAGATTATAGGGACCTGCCCGGGGAAAGCAGCTATCTCTCTGTAATTGGCAAAGAAATTAAACCTCTACTAGAAATGAAAGTATCACTGGTGGTAAATAATGTGCTTCAAAATTGTGTATCAGGGAGAGCCTGCTCCCTTGTTCTGATGCCTCAGGTAAACACTGCACATAAATGATGCTTACAGTTTTGTAGCTGACATATCTCAAATAAAAATACTTTAAAAAAAAAAAAAACAACAATTTTTTTTCTGGCATTCAGCACCAGCTGCAGGTGGTTTGTCCTGGTAAAGCAGGTGACGGTCATGGGGTTGCACAGGGTAGCAATAATGTTTCATGGTAGGAAGCACGGGCAGGCTGGTGGAGGTCTGTAGCGATGCTGGAGGTCCGGAAGAGAAGAATTTGAGAGGTGGCTGTGGTGGATTGCGAGGGTGACTCAAGCACATTCTAGCATTGATCGCCTTTCTTAAAATAAAAGCTGCTTGCATTTGTGGCAGTGAGGGTGGGATTCGTCTCCCCTTACTTCAAACATCTAAGTTTAAGCTCCTTGCCCCAGGGTGCCTGCACAGTCAGGAGAAAGAAATAGATTGCCCTCTGAATGTGCCTGTTTTGAATATCATAGGTGCTGAGCTTAAGCTGGGGTTAGCTTCCCTTTTGGCTGGTTTGTGCTTGTGACATATTCCCTTATTGTTAACCTCATGAAGTTCAACAAGGCTAAGGGCAAGGTCCTGCACTTAGACTGGGTCAGTCACTGGTATCAGTGCAGGCTGGGTGATGGACTTGGGGGTGCTGGTGGGGGAAAAGCTGGACGTGACCTGGCAATGTGCCCTTGCAGCCTAGAAAGCCAATTGCATCCTGGGCTGCATAAAAAGTGTGGCCAGCAGGTCGAGGGAGGCAATTCTCCCCCTCTGCTCTGCTCTCGTGAGACCCCCGCTGCAGTCCTGCATCCAGCTCTGGGGTCCCCAGCACAAGACAGACATGGACCTGCTGGAGCAGGTCTGGAGGAGGGGCATGAAAATGGTCAGAGGGCTGGAACACCTCTCCTATGAGGACAGGCTGAGAGAGGTGGGGTTGTTCAGCCTGGGGAAGAGAAGGCTCTGGGGAGACCTTATTGAGGCCTTTCAGTGCTTAAAGGATACTTATAAGAAAGATGGAGAGACACTTTCTACCAAGGCCTATAGTGACAGGACAACGGGTAATGGTTTTAAACTGAAAGAGGGCAGATTTAGATTCTTCATAAGGAAAAAAATTTTTTACAATTCAGAGAAAACCACTTTGTCGGTTTGTGGTTGCACTGGATGTAGGGCTGCTGCTGCCTTCATTACAAATTCAGCCTGAAATTTTCAGCTCTGGCTACCTCTGCGCTGCTGCTTGCCTCCAGCGAGCCTCCTTGGTGCTCTCTGCTGGGTAAAAGCTTGATACTTCATTTTAAACAAAAATATCAATTTCCAGTGCTTCTGTTTTGAATGCAGTAGGAAAGAGTGTGTGTAAATACTTCCTCTGGATTGTTCCTCTGACTGCTCTGTGAATTAACATCAGTGTTTTGTCTTTAAAAACAAACAAACAAACCACCTAACACGTTATGTTGTTACATGCCAGTAAGACAACCTAATAGGACCACTGCATCCAGCTTTCCCCTCTCTCTCTACTTATTGTGGGAAATGTTATCAATTTAGCTAATGAGGAAGCCAAACACAATAACTTACAAGTATTTCTTTTTTGGCAGGCTGGTGTCTCTACAATATACAGGCCTGTCTCTCCTAGTCCTTTTGTTTCAGGAGATGATACACTAGTTATTTCCATTTCCTATCCTTACTACAGAGTCTAAAGAGCAACATCTCTTAAAATGCAAGCATAGAACGTAACGTCTGGAGAAATATTTGATCTGATTTGCCTTAAAAATATGCATTTGTGGGGAAGGAAATGCTAGAAGATGTTTGCATGATAGGATCTCTTATGTGCTTTTATTTTTAGGTCGGCACGACTAATTATATGAGCACATCAGCTCATCCTTTGATTTGAAGTGTTAAGGAAGTATTTCTGTCCCTAATTGAATTTGGGGCCAGCAGGGAGACAGACTGTGGCTTGGCCCAAAATACCACAGACCTTGGTAAAAGAGGCAGCGAGAACCCAGTCCTACTGAATCTGAGTCCTGTTCCCTACCAAGCTGTTTGGAAACAGGGTGTGCAACTTCTTAAGTGTGCAGAGGAGCATGGCTTTGAGACACCATGGGCATTTGTTGGTCCTGACAAATTCCAAGTGATCCTGGCTGTTACCAAGGCCGTGTAATGGAATCATCTGGCTTGTGGCACTTCGCTATGCTGGTCACTTGCTTGCAGTGTGTTCAAGGGAATTAAGCTCAGAAGAAAGCAGTTAAAGGCTTACCTTATTCCCTGCAAGCTAAGAGGATACAGCTGGCTACTTGCCTTTCCAACACATGGTGACTTGTTATGGTGTGATGACTTGATCAAGAATCTGAGTGATCAGAAAAATTAAGTCATTTATACCGCAAAGCTAATAATATTTTTATAAGTGGTGTGATCGTGGTTGTGGGTTTTTATTCCTTTCTGGGTATTTCAGTTTGAGTTGTTTATTTAGTTGATACTGTATACATTCTTGGTCTGTAATTTTGATCTCTGTCTTCTGTGATACATAATTCAGTTACTACCTAAAAGGCAGGAAGAGCTTTAAGTGTACTGTTGTTTACTTCTATCGAAGCAGAATTTTACCCGCTGACCTGTGAAGGGCTCTTAAGATAAAGTTGGTTTTGCTGTACACAAAATGCTGTTAAACTTAGATAAATCTAAACAAATGAATCTGTATGTTTTGAAGTCCAAGTAATGTGTAGAAAATGTAGCATAAGCATATGTTTAAGTTGCAAAATAAAAATTAAAAGCCCTTGGTAAAACTGCTTAGCCTATAACTCTGAAACCAGATGCTTAAGTTGTTTATAAGCAAAAAAAAAAATTAGCTTTATTTTCTAGAAGGTGGAAAGCAGCAAGTATTACCCTAACTGCTGTCAGAAAAGTGACTGTAAAAAGGTGATGTCTTGCTCAGCAGGTCTGTTTCTAGCCTGTACTTCAGGGTCTATTTTCCTTATTTTCTTTTCTTCCTACTGATGAATGCTTTTGCTTTTGTTGGTTTTGCAGAGCTAGCACAGTGTTGATCGAGGGGGGCTGGCAAATGCAACAATCAGAATTATCAGCTGCTTTGCCAAATTCAGCATCGCTGACAGCTGTGCAAGCCTGTTGGGGACAGTGGGAATGCGCAGGTGTCCCTGCGCATGGGCTTGGCCTGCAGTCCCAGTATTACTGGTAGTGATGGGCAATGAGAGAGTCCAGGATGACTCAGGAGTGTATTGCAGGATTGGCAGGCGGGAATGTTGAAAGAATGTCTTTTATTTGTAAACTGAGGCTTGAGATAGAAGGATGGAAGCACAGTAAATCTGC
>JAVKLA010000017.1:21606685-21640295 GCA_034782735.1 Sagittarius serpentarius
TCTCCCCCATCCCACTGGGTGGGGAGGGAGTGAGTGAGCGGCTGCGTGGTGCTGAGTTGCTGGCTGGGGTTAAACCATGACATGTAGGTATGAAGATTTTTTTTTTATAAGAAATAAAGCTTGCTTGATGGAGGATCTTTGTAGCCTTAATCAGTTAATTGCTTGATGAGAACTTGAGTTACTAAATCAACTACTTGAATATCCATGAAGTGGTTACTGAAGTCCTTCCTGGCAGCTCTTCTGCGGACAAAAAAGGACTGTTAAGCCGAATCCAGCACTTCTTACAATCAATGAAAAGGGTGTTTTATGTTTGTGAACTTTGGCTCGGGTCCTACAGCACTAGAAACAATGAGATGATTTAACAACTCGGCATGTGTTCTGCTTGTTCCCTAAAACCCACTGCACTACTTGGTTTGGACTATCTTAATTTTACTAATAAAAACCATATTGACTTTATATGAGATTCTTGTCTGTGGTAGTATCTCCATGAGCTTCTAAGATGCCAACAAGACAGAGTTAGAGGGAACTCTAATATTACAAACTGATGTAGGGAAGAAGAAAACCCAGAATGGTTTTCTGGTACTGACCCCTGAAATTTCAACATGTCCCCTGCAGAAAACTTTTTATCTCCAGTGTTTACATATCTGACTCTGTGTTTAGTTTTCCCATCGAAAATAAGTAGCATGTCCATGTTCCAGCACTGTTCTAAGTAAACATGTCTTTAGTATGCAGAGTGTATCTGTTCTGGCTAAAGAACAGTACAACTCCTCTTGTATGTCAGTTGTTCAGGTTAAGTTCTTAACTATCTCTTGGAAGAAAACACACAACACAATAATAAAACAAATGGAGAGCATTGTTTCTTCATATCTTTGTGACAGGCAACATCTTTCTAATAGAATTACCTGTATTAAATTATGGATAAACTACATAGCAAAACTAACACAAACGTCAGTATTTTACAGCCATTTCTCCCTCCATGTGTTTCCCAAATGGCATTCTTCTGTAGATCTTCCTGTAGTTTCATCGTGGGACAAGCAAAACTATACCCCCATGCAGCAAAGCCCTTGATTAGGTTGGGATTTCAGTGAAACGAGTGGGAGTGAGAAGCTCTGGATCCATTTTCATTTGCAGCCCCCAGGCAAATACTGCAAGAAACTTCCTAGCACCTGCTAAACTTCCTGAGAAAAAGCTTTTCTTGGTGAATTAACTTGCGTATTTGTTTCATGTGGAGGTCGCCCTGGAATCCTGTCTGGGCATAAGTCTGTCACCCCGGCAGGTTGGGAGTGTGGTTCCTGGGCGGGGGTGCTGGGGAGATGCTGCGTAGGCTCCCTTGGGGCAACCAGAGCCTTTGCCCAGCTGTTTGGAGATACCAAGGAAGAAAACAAGATCAATGCTAACTAGGTCCTGAGGGGGCTTTTGCTCAGCCCTCTGCTTCAGGGAAGCTGGTTGTTGTAAAACAGTCTTCTGGGTGAGAAGCAGCAAGGGCCCAGGCTGCTGGGGTGGTGGGTGGGAGCAGTGGGGTCCTCACAGAAGAGCTCTTAAATGTAGATGTGCCCTTAGCTCATTAACTCACCTCCCTAACTTGTGTGTCTTGCAAGACGTGGGAATATTTCACAGGAAACAGAGCAGCTGATCACAACAAACATGGGGTTTGGGGTTTGAGGGTTTTTGTTCCTCCCCCAATACCGGCTGCATTAAGTTGCCAGTTAAAGCAGCACAGGCTGAAGTGCTGACTGTGGGTTAGGCCGTCCAGGTGCTTGCCACTTAAGACCCTCTTTAGGCTCTGTATACCTGAGGTTGCTTTATATGATGTAAAGGTTAAATTTTAATTTTGGCTTGATTCTGTATGGCTGCATCTATATTGGTAAATAGGGCCAGGGCTCGGCTGGAGTGTAGTTGTGCATTTGGGTCATCTTCGCATGCTCCTGGGCTGGGTTTTGGCTGAGGGCTTTCCCTGAACCATGCCCAGTTGTGGGCATGTCTCTGGAGGCAGAATGGGTAGAAATACATCTCTGGAGGAGAGTTTGGGCATGTAAGTGGGAGCTACACTGCTCCAGAGAATTGGCACTGACCTGCTAATGCTATTTACTGGTGTAATATTTATTAAGGTGAAGAGCCTTTTTGTTCTCTTCTGGTTGGTTTTTTTTTTTTTTTTTTTTGGATGCCTGGAGCTCATAAGTGTGTGTATGTATGTACAGATGTATAGTATGAGATGGCAGAGCTGTTTCTGCCCCATATGCCAGTGCAGTGGTGGGGAGCGGGCTTGCCTGTCTCCTGTGCCGCAGCAGGGAGCAGGAGAGCCTCGCTGCTGGGAGAGGTGGAAAGGGTCCTACATGCATGCTCACATCTCAAACTATGCCTTGATAGCCTGATGGTTATAGCTGCCTCCTGGGGGCTGAAGGTGGGATTTTGGATCTCAGACAGTGGAGGGGATTGAATGAACCACGGATGTCTGTATTTAAGGCAAGTGCTTCAACCACTGAGCCTTTGAAGGGAAAGGGAATGATGCTTTTCAACTGCTTAAGGGGAAGAGGTAAAAAAAGCTCCCCCTTTTTATTGCTCTCGGCAGACGGGAAGGGAGATGAAACAAAGAGCAGACTCCAGTAGGGAGATCATGCCTGGGAAGCTGAAGAGAGGGTTTTACCTCCCCGCAGAGAGCCAGATTTTAAGATTGGTTCCTCTCTGCAGCATTTCCCAGGCTTACGCTGGACTCCTGCCTGCCCAGCATCCCATCTTCCGTGAGCCCTGCTCCTGGTGTGCCTCGTGGTGCCCTGTGTCTGACAGGGAGTGGGGGCACTGCGCTGCCATGTGGCATATTCCTTGGTGGTTCCCATCTTCTGCAGCGCCTTCTGTAAACACTGAATCGTCATTCATGATCTCATCTGTGCTTAATAACTAAGAGTATTAAGACTTGCTCACACAGTGTTTTAAAGGTGGTGTATAACTACAGGTCCATGTGATTTTGTTTTTTTTAAACATACTTTTTCTGATGTTAATGTTTATTTTTCCTTAATGCACTTGAGTTCCAGTCTGAACTGATTCTGTTGTTTGGTCAGGTTTAATGCAGGGGCTTTGGAGGGTGCTTTTATAAAATACTGGTGGGTTTTCACCCTCTTCTGGTACTGTATTTGTCTCTGATGCTTACAGTTCCATGAAATACAGCCTTGAATTGATGAAATTAACTTTTCTTGATCCAAGAGATTAAATGTGGCTGTAAATTTTTAAGTAGAACCAGTTGCTGCAGTTCCCCATCAAAGAAAATCTTGTGGACTTGAACGAATAAGACTTAGGGAGAATGTTCTCCTGGGGAAGCTGATTAGTTAATACTTAAGTAATATCTTTTTCTTTCCTCTCCCCCTGCATCTCCAGACCTGAAACAACACAAACGATTCCTAGATCAAAAGAATGCTCGAGTCCCTTTTATCGGACAAATATCACAAACGGTAGGCACTTGCTTTTCACTGGAGTAACAGCACAGGCTTTCCCGATTCCTTTAATAAACTTAAAGTAGGTCATAATACCCACCACTGCATCCTTAAACTGGTATAAATCTTGATTTCCAGAGTTTTAATTACAGTGGCTGCTCCCATTAGGTGGTCTTGTTTCATGGCACGATGCTAGACAGCTCTCTTGCTCTAAGTCATTTATGTGGACTGTGGGTATGTCTGTCAAACCATAATGAGCAATGAAAGAATGAAGAATGTTAATTTAACTGATGCTGCTTTTGCTGTTAATGTAAGTACCACCAGCTGCACCTCGTAAACATTGCTGTTTGCTTGCCTGCGCATCGCCATTCAGCAAGACCTAGTGTGATTGATAGAGGCAGAATTAGACTGATGGCTTGCATGCCGCAACTTTTCTGTAGCACTACTTCTGTGAATGCTTTTTTGTTGCAAGAGACAGCTCCTAAATTTTAATTGCTTTTCAAACTAGCAAGTGCTGCTTGTGTCAAATGCTGATAATTGGTTTATGACATAGCGGTATTATAAATTAAGAAGAGGTCAATGTAGATAATGTGCGTATTACCTGCTGGAGGAATGATGGCTGGGTAGAAATGACACTTAGGAGATGCTCACTTTGGTGTGCAGGGGTTCTTGGTGCTCACACACTGCTTCTTAAACAATGGGCCCTAATAGGAAAGAACTGGCTGCAACAATAGTGATGCTCAAAGTCACTTTATAATTGGAGAAATTACTGAATAATGCGAAACTCCACAAATGGGTTTTTTTCCAGCCCATTAAGCGTTCATGTAAACCTTCAAAATAAAGCTGTATACCTCCTTTCACCTGTCAGTTGTGGTGAGCGCTGAGCAAAAGCACATTTTGTTCCTCTCCGGTGGGTCGTTAGGAGGGTGATGAACCCCAAGAATTTGACACAAGCCACTTGTGCTCCAGTGCCAGCTCATCTAGAGGCATCTCTCCCTCCTGCCCTTGCTCTACTGATTAAGGTGCTACTGTACCTCTTAGTATGAAGCTGCTTCTCGTTGACATCCTGTCCAACACTTTCTCCTTTGCCTTGATGGTTTCTGGAAGTGTTTCTCATCTCTAGCCTAGTTCCATTCTCACTTTCCCCTGATATACCCAGTTATCTTAGAGGTGATTTACTACACGTTTCTGTTTTTACTCCAAGTGTATGTCAGGGTGAAATGCTCTAAATCAAAATGACTGCAGTCTTTTAGGATTTAAATTATTTAAGGTTTGAAACAAGGAATACTCACTTAAGTGATTGATTTATTATTGCATATAATTTATTTCCATAATATTCTCCAGTTAATAATAATTGCAATGTTATCACTTGCAACTAAATACCTTAAATTTCTACACTCTTTGCTTATCATAATAATATACTCTTATCTCTGCACATTATTAGGTTTTAAAACTTTATATTCTTAAACAATAAATACTGTAGCTTTATTAAATTTTTAACAGATTAATTAATTCATGGCAAGCCATACTTTGGGTATTTTTCTGAACACCTACAATCAGTGAAGCTCCTTGTTTTGAGTAGAGATGGGAGAGATGCAGAACGAGGCGGAACTGGCGGTTGTGACTCAGAGACCTGGTGGTTACGGCACCGAACCGCAGGCCTGGGTATGGTCCCTGCTCCTGGGATACGCCTGGGAGAGATGAGAACTGTAGTGCTCCCTGGTTTCTTGTGTGTGTCCTACCTACAGGCAGTATCTTATGCTGCCTCTTTTTATAAGGGTTTTTGATATTTTATGCAGGACAAAGTAGGGTGGATCCTTTGCAGTGTTTGGGTGCTGCTTCATTTAATTTCTGGATTGCAGAGCTAGACTGCAGCCTTGCTACTCTGACTAGCACAGTTCTGGTACGTATGAAAACACAACAGTCTTGAAAGCTTTCAGGACAAGCAGAGAAAAACCCACACCGAAGTGGCCTTCAGATCATTAATACCGTGGATGTAAGCTCGTAAAGCTTGCCAAAACCGTGTGTCGGGTACTAATGTCCTCTTTTGGTCACAACCTACCTCATAACCTGTGTGTATCTAGGCTTTAGAGTTTTTCAGTTTCACTGATTACAGAGAGTATTACATATATGCAGACTTCTGGTGTCTGTGCACTTAGATGCTGTAATGAGATTTTTCCAAAAATGTTTTCATGTACTTCTAGGGACTTAAACTGGTTATTATATGGCCCCATGCCTATAAGGCTATAATATTAGGCTATATCTTTCTCTCCCACTTGATTCTCTTTTTCCTGCCTGTAAGTGAGAAATTAACTTTTCTTGGTCTTATTTTCAGTGAATTGGTCCCAGTAAAGAAAATACTTTCTGAGTAACTGCTGGCTATGTTGAAAAAAACAAAAAATGTAATTCTGGACAGCCGAGGCTGAAAAATCTGACTTCTTGGGAAAGGTTACAGAAGGAAAAGAAAAAAATAGTAGCACTTAAGCAGTTATAGAAGTAATAATATAGCTATATACTTGAGCTTTACCATGTTTAAATACACAAACATGCTTGAATTGACCTCAGATGGCAAGGAGATCTTGCATGGATATTTTTTGTATAATTTCAAGTTGTTATCCTTTTACTCATATCCTGAAGAGAATTCACTGATATCATTTAACATTTTCTTTAAACCTTAGTCTGTTTAAGCCCTTATACTAAACCTAAGTTTTAATACTTTGTTTTTTAAATTAAATTTGAAATTACTACATTTTAATCCCATATAACTGAGAAATATTTATTTTAATACAACTTAGTATGAATTTCATTATGCTTTCTTAAGGGAAAAAAACATTTTACTCTCTTGTAAGAGTATTTCCATTTAGTGGACATCTAAAACTATTTCATTTATAGCCACTAAAAAGAAAAATATTTCTTCCATAAATCAAAGGATCATTTTCATGGGCCTGACAAACAAAATGCCATTAAAATTTCATAGCGGCTTCAAAACATGATGTTTCTATTTGCTATCTCATTCTTTTTGGTTACTTTTTTCCACCCACCCGTGAATATGTTGTGAGCAAACCAAAGAAAAGACTGTGTGGGTGTATTCAGATACTATTTCCACTGCCATAAAGTGCATCTTCAGCAGAAGACCTGTCTTCCTTCTCAGTGTTGATTCCTGATCCTCTTTCCATTGGCCCACCTAAGCTTTGGGTGGATCTGGTGAAGCAAATCTCAGTTCCTCAGTTCACATTGGCATGCAGCACTTTTCCAGCGCCTCTTTCAGCAGTGGCACTGAAGGCATCTACAGCTGAAGCCTTGTGCTGTGGTATCAAAACCTACTTGGCAAGAAGCAACAGTGGTTAATAATATGTCCTCCTGCCACAGAAGTGATCTGAAACTCACACCTGAATACAGTTTGGGGAAGTAAAGAAGGGATAAGAGACCAAGTGAGTTATGGAGGGGTGACATCCTTACCACCAGCTATTTCTTTCATCTAGTTTCAGAAGAGGCTGCTGCTACGTTGAGCACTGCAGTGGTCCGTAATCTGGTTGTATTGCTAATCCCCAGATAGACACACAAATATGTGCTGATTTTTTTTTCTCCAAGAAAAAAAAAAAAAAAGAAAAGCTTCTTTGCTTTAGAAGTTAGGAAAACCTTGGGGCAGTAAGTCTAACTGGGTTTTGTTCACCTCAGTTTTTAGGCTGGAGATGAGAAAATGAACAAGGAGATGTGCCAGCCTTCTAGCTCCTCCTGTAACCTGTGGAGTGTCTGGATAAAGGGTAGCATATCTGTCCACATGGAAGCCATAAAGTCAGGATCAAATGCCTGCAACTCCCAGCTTCAGTACCTCTCTCATGAGCTGATAACAACATTTCCTCTTCTTTCTCTCTGGCACTGGTGTAAGTTTTGCCATAAACAGATCTGGTGTGTGAAGCACAAGAGTGCTTCCGTAGATTAAATATTCCATGTTTAAATTTGAATGGGTGGAGGAAATTAACTTTTTTTGTACAAAAATAACTTCAACAACGTATTATCTCATATTAGAAATAACTTAAGGCAGGTTGCACTAAGCAGTCAACAAGTAATATTTTTGTTTTCAACGACTCTGCTTACCTCATGCTAATTTTCATCAGGATTCCAGGTAATATACTACTAACCATTGTTTTCTCACCTAGTTTGCTCAGTACTGACAGATAGTAGATGATCCTATTACAAATAGATTTGACACTGCATCCATGAAAATGTGAAAATTGGAGTCTCTCATCATTATTTAAAATGTGTGCTCACTCACTCAAATGAGGTATAAGAGTCTACTTTGGAGATAAAGTAGGCCAGATTGCTCAAAAGGCTGCTTCAGTGTCACACAGGTTAATGTAGATGTATTATGTATTTATATAGCCTATAGGAGGATAACTTTTTAGCAGATTATTTGGACTGAATGTGCTCTTGATCAGGACTGTCATTAATAACCCATGGCCACACTGTTCTCATGGTGAGAAGTTACCCTTGCAATCACGAAGATTAATTCTGGAGCTGTCTATTGTAGTTTGGGAGAAAGAGTCCGAAGAAACAGGTGCGTCGTGTTAAGTGCTGAACAGAGATCCGTATAGACTGAGCTATAGATTAAGATCCTGTGCTATCCCTGACATTTTGAGTAAAATGGCCATTTTTTCAGCCACAGTTCTGGAAATTGGAACAATACAGCTTTTCTCTGAAGGTGAGGGGTGCTCACACTACCTGCACCTTAGTGAGGGCCCAATGCTGAACTGTAACCTCCGTGCATGAGCTATCAAAGAGAAATAGACTTTTTTCCATTGGCTGTTAGGTCATACCCACATTTCCATGAGAATTGCAGTAATGTAGTCAGAAGTTAGTAACTCTTGTGATGACACACCCTGTGGGATTTGACGTAAAGGAGGGAAGAATTGATTAAACATGAGGCAATAAGCATTTTCTTTTATACTGGTAGCTTGATTTCCTCATTTGGTGGGTCATGAGAGACCCAACATATTTGAAGATCTTTGGAGCATGGACATCTTCAGTTGATTCGTCCTGGACTGTTACAAAATTCCATTATTTTGCACAGGCCTTGCAAATCTCTGAATCAGAGTTGTTGCAGAGGCCATGCAGCACAGCAAAACAGTTCTGATAGACCTTTTCCTCCACAGTGTGTGCCTGTAGCGTGGCGTTCGGGTTGTGTGGCTTGTGGAAGTGGTCTAGGACCAGACAGTTGTCTGGACTAATGACATGAAGGCAGTCAGTGTTTAGAGAGTCTCTGAGTTATGCATATGACAAATGAGGACTGTAAGAGAGGGCACTGAGTGAAGAGAATCTGAATGGAGGTGTTGCATGAGATGGAGAGCTTGTGCTTGGAAAGTACAAGACCAGAGATCTGGAGCTGTGGAGAAGGCTTTTGTACTAATCCTGACATGACTGTTAGGCCATGAGGAGAAAACTGAGGAAGTAAACAGCAGCATCCCTGGTGCTGGAGCCTGATCATTGTACCTACTCTGTCATCAGCATATTCTGTGTGTCAAGAAATGAGTGTGCGATAGTCTTATTCAAAGCCTTTGATGACAGGCTGCAAGGACACTGCCTGGGGCTGTAAGTCAAATAACAGTAGTCTTCTCCATGGGTGCTATCTGACTTTTTAAAAATGAATACCTTCCTGATGGCGCCAGTGCTGGTTTGTTAAGACACAAGCAAGCTCTCTGCTATCTATGTAGCTGCTGAACTCGCATGTGTTTTAGTCAGGCCTGTAAACAAGTGTGTCAAGGGAAGCACTGTGGTACTTCACCTGGAGTATTCATATCTCTCCAGATATGGTCAAAGCATCACAAAGATGCCAGTAACTTAATGATGTGAAATGACTTTCTGTAATGCCTCATCCAGAGTAGTAGTGTGGAGGCTGTCCACCAAGCTTATTGAGAAAGCTTGCTAGTTGGGAGGTGCTGGAAGTAGTACTGATATGCCACCCACCAAGCATGCAACTGAAGATATGTGATTGCCAGGAAAATATAAGTCCTCTAGGAAAATGCTTTCCCTCCACTTATCTCCACTTATCTTATATGTGGGCATCTGGATGGCTGCAAGCAGTGCTGACTCTTCGTGGGGAAGGTTAGCTCTCGGGCTACCCACTGATTAAAGTTTCTCAGCACTGTATGTAAAGAGCCTAAACCCTATGTTTTTATATAACCTAATTCTTAAATTAAATCTAGCAGCTCAATTTTAACAGCATGATCTCGTCATGCAATTGAATGACTTGTGTGATGGTCATACATGCTAAAATCAACAATTTCCATCAGGAGAACAAATTCTTGCTGTGAAGGAATTGCTTCTTTTTCTAATTATTCTCATGGAATCAAAAGTTTGATTGACGGTAACATGCTCACCTCCCACACTTCCTCTACTGTCTTTGCTTGCTTTTTTCTCTTTCCTCTAAAGGGGATCTTTTGTAACTGATCTGTTTATTCTGCTGTTTCTTTTGGGATGACAAATTAAGCTAGCGATCTTTTTTTTAATGTTGTAATTGGGAGGTGGAGAGAGGAGATTAAGAGCTTCATGATGCCAGTGTGCTGCTGGCAGTCAGCTTTGGAAATTTGGTTCATTGCTTTGGAAAAGTGGCCAAGATCTGTGCCTCAAAGGTATGAGGTTTTAAGTCTTGTCATTCTAATATTGATTTGGGGTATAACAAATGGGACAGTTGATAAAGGATTGAGAGAGAAATACAACTAATGCCAATCAACAAAAGCTTACAGATCCTGTTAAGCTAACCTGATATCTATTAAGTGTTTTTAATGTGATTGCAAGTTTGATATTTATGACTTCTACAAGGCATTTGACTTGGTGACACCATTTTGGTTAAGAAACTAGAAGAAAATAATTCAATAATTCAATTTTGGCATGTGTGAGGGATGGGAATTGAGCTTGCCCAACTTCAGCCATTTACAATTTGGTGTCCTACTCTAAACTAGTTCTCCTAGGCTGCCTCTGAAGTCAATGGAGAGGAGGAGAGAGGGCTGTTACTCCACCCCTGAACTGACAGGGACATGAGCTTGTAGGACAAATCTGTTGTGTTGCCTGTGTCTGCAATCTTTGTGTACATCTATAGGAGAACTTCAGGGAGGCTGTGCTAAATCTGGGTCTAACCACACTGGAGACACTCCCAGAATATTGTGTTCAGGTCTGTCTGCACCTCAAGGAGGTTGATGAAATAGGGAGAGATAGTAGAAGAGTAATGATGGTGGCTAAGGGGTGGAAAGACATGACTTTAAGCCACTGAGATTTCTTGCAATCATTTGTTACCCTAATCCAAGAGAAGGAAAGAATTTATTAGCTTTTCTACATGGGAAATTTTAAGAAAGGAAGAGTCTTCAGTCTGTTGAACGAAAATATAGCATGATTCGTTGTTTAGAAATGAAAGCCAATAAACTTCATAATGGAAAAATCCAAATAGATTTTGACAGCAGGAATAATTAATCATTAAAACCTTTCACCAACACAACACCCCCAAGGCATCGCTAGAAATTTGGTATCATGACAAGTTTTTTGTTTTTTTCTTTTCTTCCAGAACAAGGCAAGAAATTGAGTCCTGTGCCTTACAATATGCAAGAGAATTGGACTAAGTCAAAAAGAGACCGCTAAGATTATCTAGTCAGTAAATAGTGTGTTGGTCCCTGTGAAGAGAAGAGGGTTTTGCATGCCATGGTCAACTTGTCAGTCCAAAATGAGTCTGAGAGAAAATGCAGACTGTATGTGGGGAATCAGAGGTGACTTCTGTCAATCCCACTATACCCAAAGGGTAACTCTAGGTAGACACTGGTAGCTTTTGGGATGCAGTACTGTGCTGGTCATACCACAATGTAGCAGTGTTATCTTGGCTGTATTTTTACCTTTCAGACTACTTTGTACCTAAATATTGTCCAAGGATGTTACCTTCTCATGGGGTATGGCAGTGTAGTTCAGATCCTAAGAGAAACAGTTGCTTTTGCCCTTTTGAGCACAGGCTGTTCTTTTTGAGCTAATGATGCTGTGCTCTCCTTTCCCATTTTGCAGCATCACACGCAGCAGAATGAGCTTTTTGGTTTTTCCCCTCATCCCTGCTGTCTCTGGTACATCATGAACCAAGTGCAGTTCCTGTTCTCCGCTCAGTCTGTCTTTGCATTGTGCAAGGCTTCATCTAAGACAAGGAGGGACACAGTCTGCTAAGAGCCAGGTTCTTACTTTGCCACTGCCCTGGCTCTTTTGCAGCAGCCTGTTCTGGCCCTCCTGCTCTCCAGCTGCCCAGTAGCATTCCTCCCACACTACAAAAGGTATGATGTGTCTGTCTTCACGTCACCTACAGTGGGTTATGTTACCCAACTCCTTGATAGTCCCCGAGAGTCTCACTGGAAGAGTAGGACTTTCTATTAAAAACCATCTGCAAATGGCAATCCAGCAGATTTGATGCTGTTTCTGCTTTTTCTATTGACTTTTTTTGACAAAAATCTGGAAAAGACCTTGAACTGCAGAAAGTTGGTTCATGATGTCAAAGAAGTTGAGTTTTTTCAGTCACAAATGCTGCAGTGCTTTGAATGCTAGTTTCTCCAGCTGCTCTGGTGAAGCAATGGAGTTAGGAAGATATGTTAGTCAAGCTGTCCTAAAACTTTTCAGCCTTTTAATCCCAATGCCTTCAAACCATTTCAGAAGAAGGTAGCTTTGCTAGTCTTTGCTTCGATAAAGAAATAAAAGACCTTTCAACACATGTACTTGCCTATTACCTACATCGAATCTCCAGCAAAGCCAGCGGACTTCAATGAGTTGTGAAGAAGCCGACTCCACTTTAGGGAAATCTACCCCTTTTACTGGAGTGTATGTATTTGTCTTCAAAGAAACCTCACTATTCGGGTGAACAATTTTGAACTGAACATTGCAGATCCATTAGAACTCTGCGTTCGTTTGAATAAGCAGTCTTTTCAATGGTCTCTTTTTGCATGTGAATATTTTGCATCTCTCTTTTGAACTCCACACATCTCAGTAGCTTTCCTTGAGCTTTTCTGGGGAAATAAAAATTAAACAAATTTACAATGAGTAAGAAATTCCTATATGCATCATCAGAGTCATCTGGCTGTGAGTCTTGCTACAGGAATACCACAGGAATTAGTGTTGTCTGGATAATGAAATTTTGTTTAACATGGTTTTGGGAAAGGATAGTGGAATACATTCTTTGAGGATGGCTCCTAAAGTGTCTGTCTACATCATCTTCTGGAGTTTTGTTCAGTTGGGCAGGTCTGTATGCTTTAACTTCATTTAGAGCATCAACTAAAGGCCGTTTGAAGCAGAAGATGAGACGATAGGCTATTAATTCTGGATGTCTGATCTTCTAGGTCTATAAACTCATTGCTAATCTATGATCTCTGTACATCTTGCAGTGTTTTAAACGTATTTTTTGAAAAAAGTGTAAATTATCTTGGCAAACTTTGTCATAATTGCTCATTGCATTTGAGTTTGCAAAAATAGCTTTGTTTATGCTCTGATATTTTTAATGGCATATTGCACTGTTTCCATTTAAACTTCGAAGTGACATCTTTGTTTTCCCCTTTTAAAGAGCAGCATAATCCAGATGCCTGTCAGAAGAGTTGATGTAGCATTTTATGAGTAATCCTTCTGTTTGAGGTTTTTTGTTTTGTCAGAAATGTTTGCCCAGCTCTTATAAAGCTCCCCATGAATATTATTGATGTATACTTCCTTTTAAAGAAGTGATTATCCATGCAGGAATACAAATTGAACAGACAGTTCTAAACCACAAATGTTTTCTCAAAAGTTATGTATTGTCATAGGAGGAGTTAATTCATAAATGTAATGGAACATGGGGGTACTGAACCAAAATTATTCTCCCTTTCCCCTTCCCCAGCTTAACTCTTTGAAGCATAGGCCAGCATTCGAGTTTGGGGGACTTCTCCAAAAGAATAACCTCAGAGTTACTGTCAGTCTGTCTAAATCTTTGATGAAGAGATGTTAATAGTTCCCAGCCTGCTTTTGGAGAGATGAGTGTGATTGCGAGAAACATTGAGTAAAACATACCAAGTAGTCTTAGGAATCCAGCAATTATCTTTTCAAACCTGGAGCTGTTAGACAGTACATCCAGTGATGCTCTCATTTGTTGCTGTTAAAAGATTCATATAAATAACTTGCACTTTAGGCATGTGCAGACATCCTCCCCTCTGGTCATTTTTCTCGGGTGATTCCTTACTCTTGGTGGCTACAGCTTAAATTCTTTTGGACCTTGATGAGGACTGGCAGCATTGCTGGGCTTTTTCCAAGCATTTCAGAATCCTTTTGGCTTGCAAATGCTCTGGGGTCTGCAGACCTTGCAGTGTTTTAACCTGCAAATTAGTAGATGGCTTGTTGTCAGTTGGGCAAAAGAGAGATCTGTAAATTCTGTAATAGATTAGGGTCAACATACACAATGGTGTTCTGTGGGTGTCATGGTGCAGAGCAGTCACTCCTTCCCATAAAGTCAAGCGGAGCTGTGAAAATGGATGCATCCTTCAGTTCCAGCCCTGTGTTTTATTTTTTCTATCCTAGCCTACAATTCTTGGCTGCAGCTTCACCCAGCTTCAGAGCCTGTGTAGCTTGTTGTGGGATCTGTAATTACTCCTGACTCAGACCACTTGCTTGGTTTCTGGCAATGTTAGGACAACAGGTCACACCAGGCATTGTGGAGATCTTCCTTGTAGAGCTGGAATGATCCCAGTCTAAATACACTAAAGATAACTGGGAGAGCGCAGCAGTAGTCCCTAACCTGCGCAGCACTGAGAGCTTTGGGTACGTCAGTCTGTATTTAACTCCCGTGTCTGTACGGCTTCCCAGTTGGGCTAAGCTCAGCTGTTTGCAAGGTGACTAGCTTTGATTTGTCAGATACACTGCCTATAAATACCCTTCTTTTATGGCTTATAAAACATCTACTTAGCCTGCCTAGTAAGTGTTTATACCTTATGTTGGAGTATATTGGAGTTTCCCCCCTACCGCCTCTTCTTATTTGCTTTCCTTTGCCTTGTTTATTTGCAAAGAGAGCGTGCTCCAGCCGTGCCTCTGAGTATTTCATTCCCTTTCTTCAGCCCATGCCCCAAGCTGTGGTACCTGATGTGGGGGAGGTTATGTTTGCAGTGCAGAGCAGCTTGTAAAGGGCATTTTTAAAGCACTTTGTGCTTCACAGTTGATTTATAGCTTGTCTGCACAGGCAGGCTTTCATAGAATATTTTTGCGTTAAACTTTTTCTGATTAATTAACCTACAATAACCGTCTCCATGTCCTTGGCTTTATCCTTTTTCCTTTCCAATTACTTTGTTTCAAGTACAAGTGAGCCATTGCGGGCAGGTGCTGCCTGGTGTGTTGCATCTTCACTGAGGTCCATGCTGTGTGCCTCTGCTGCAGGCTCTTGGGTGATCTCTACTGTGGGGGAGCTCTGGAACAGTCCCTCATTGCAGTACTGGGTTGCCACATGTTGCTGCCTGCTCCTCACCTTACTTTAGATGAGGAGGATGCTGTTTAAATCTGCATATGCTTCTCTTGCCCTGCACAGCTCTTGGTGGATAAGCTGATCTGCTGTATTACCCTTGGATACTTCATGTGTAAAAGAGAAGCTCTGAAGCAGTGTCTTGCCACATAAGAAAACTCTGGTTTTGTCTTGATGTCATATGAAATCGTTCTTTCTTGCCTTTTGGAAACCTCTTTTCTTCTTTACTACCTAAAGCTGAAGGATAGTGAGCTTTCTGTTAGCTGCTTGTGCTGTCACCGTGTCTCATTGCTGGTGCAGGGTAACTCTGCTTTGTCCAACCCAGAACTGCTGAAGTTCAGGGGAATCCAATTGATAACAGCTGCTTTCTCCAAAAGATCCAGAACTGTTTCTCACTGACCAGGTCTTCTAAGCCAAAGATAATTCTCATTATTCTGTCCCTTCATGATGATGCCCATGTAGGTGAGCTGACACCATCCTCTTATACCATGTTCTGTCCAGCCTCCTGCTAGTTTTACCCTGAAGAATGAGCTGCCTACTTCATGAAGGTTGCTACTACAATGATGCAATATCTAAAGCAGATGCTTGGTTTCCATCAGGTTGCTTCAAGTCATTTAATTTAGAAGCTTAGGTACAGTATAGGATATATGACCTTGTCTGCATTGAGGTTGTTAGGCTCCCAAGGAAAAATGAGGCTACTGCTATAGGCTTCTGCAAGGTACTTTCAGCTTCGTAAGTACTGATACAGGGAATTGAGGCTTTACCTTTACAGATAGTACACGGTGATAAGAGATGGCAGCTCTTGGTTTTGGTGTTTAAAGCTCCTTGCTGTGCTTCTGCCTCTCCCAGCTTTAGTATTTTATTCTAGTGGTTCAGAACTGCCTGGCAGGTGTTGCTCTCCTCACTGCCCCTCAATGGCAACTGTAGTAAAGTTTTGGTAAGATTAAAATCCTTTCCTATAAACAGCCAAGATTTTCTGAAGTGGGGGAAGAAAAACCCACCCAAATGCTAGTAAATAATGTAAACTGCAATATGTTAAACAGTAAGACCATTAATCCTGTCTTTGTGTTGCCTTGGGTAGTAATTTTGACTCTTCTTTGGGACTGCATGTCCAGGAGCAAGCAAATAAATTTTGAAGTTAAGCCCGTCTTTGTGTACCATTTTCATGGTGATGAATTATTGCTTTTCTTGTTCCTTTTTTCCTTCTGATCCTTCTTTCTTCAGATGTCCCATATCCAGCTGTGAGGTCTGTTTTGCCTTTCCCTATGGCATTGCTGTCTAGAGTCTGCAATACACTTGGTAAATATTCTTCATGTCTTTCATTATTGAGGTGGGAAAGAAAAAGGTTTCCTTCATGTAAAACTCTCATTGGCTTCTCAGGCTTCTTCCGTATCAGAAGCCCGTTCTGTTTTTTTATTACTGTCAAAGGCTGCTCCTCTGTTCTGTGAAGTCCTGGAACAAGAGTCCTGAGATGGTTTTGAAAAGTGGGTATTTCCCTAAGGAGGTCTTCCAGAGCTGCTCTGGCCTAGTGTTGCCCTTGGAGATGATGGGGTAACTATGGTATGATGAGTCACTATGCAAAGGAGAAATGACTCCCTTGAGTTTTTTCTTTCCCTTCCATAAACTGCTTCATGAAAACAGTGCTCTTTCCAACAAACAAAAAGCAAAACAAAACAAAAATGATTCTATTTTTGTTTGAGCTTTTTCACGAGGTCCATGCTAAATTCTGTAGTCATGTCGTGGAAGTCAGAAATACTCAGTTGAAATGTCTCAACAACATGTTTGAGAAGCATTAAATAGATAAATAAGGAGACCAGCTATTTGAAAAGCCTTAATTCCAAAATGAGTGGAGTCTGACCCTGTAAACAAAGCTGGCTACGGAGGAAGACGGAGCTCTGTATGACAGAGAGGAATGATGGGGGATAATGTGGGCAAGATGCTTACAAATCTGCCGGTTCCCCAGGCCTTTCATGTGCTTCTTCCTTTTATTATTGTGCTTCACATTTTCAAGAAACTAACCTTCAGCTCGCTAGTGCTTAGGCAGGGCTCTTTTTTCTGCATGAAGGACTAAAAATTATAAACATTTTGTCTGTTTCATAGAAACATAGAATGGTATGGGTCAGAAGGGACCTTAAAGATCACCTAGTTCCAACCCCCCTGCCATGGGCAGGGACACCTTCCACTAGACCAGGTTGCTCAAAGCCCCATCCAGCCTGGCCTCGAACACTGCCAGGGATGGGGCATCCACAGCCTCTCTGGGCAGCCTGTGCCAGTGCCTCACCGCCCTCACAGTGAAGAACTTCTTTCCTACATCTAATCTAAATCTACCCTCTTTCAGTTTAAAGCCATTACCCCTTGTCCTGTCACTACATGCCCTTGTCAAAAGTCTCTCTGTGGCTTTCTTGTGGGCCCCCGTTAGGTACTGGCAGGCTGCTATAAGGTCTCTGCGGAGCCTTCTCTTCTCCAGGCTGAACAACCCCAACTCTCTCAGCCTGTCTTCATAGAAGAGGTCTTCCAGCCCCCTGATCATCTCCATGGCCCTTCTCTGGACTCACTCCAACAGGTCCATGTCCTTCTTATGTTGGGGGCCCCACAGCTGAATGCAGTACTCCAGATTGGCTCTCATGAGAGCAGAGGGGGAGAATCGCCTCCCTCGATCTGCTGGCCATGCTTCTTTTGATGCAGCCCAGGTTACTATTGGCTTTCTGGGCTGCAAGCACACATTGCGAAGTCATGTTGAGCTTGTCAACCAACACTCCAAGCCCTTCTCCTCAAGGCTGCTCTCAATCTGTTCTCCGCCCAGCCTGTATTTGTTCTTGGGATTGCCCCAACCCATGTGCTGGACCTTGTTGAACTTTGTGAGGTCTGCACAGGCCCACCTCTCAGGCTTGTCAAGGTCCCTCTGGATGGCATCCCTTCCTTCCGGCGTGTTGACTGCACCACACAGCTTGGTGTCGTTGGCAAACTTGCTGAGGGTGCACTTGATCCCACTGTCCATGTTGCCGACGAAGGTATTAAACAGTGATGGTCCCAGTGCCAACCCCTGAGGAATGCCACTCGTCACTGGTCTCCACTTGGACATCAAGCTGTTGTCCATAGCTCTTGGAGTGCAACCATCCAGCCTATGCCTTATCCCACTGGGTGGTCCATCCATCAAATCTACATCTCTCCACAAGGATGTTGTGCAGGACAGTGTCAAATGCTTCGCGTAAGTCCAGGTAGACGACGTCCATTGCTCTTCCCTTATCCACCAGCGCTGTAACCGCATTGTAGAAGGCCACCAGATTTGTGAGGCACGATTTGCCCTTAGTGAAGCCATATTGGCTGTCACCAATCACCTCCTTATTTTCCATGTGCCTTAGCATGATTTTCAGAGGGATCTGCTTTGTGATCTTGCCAGGTACAGCAGTGAGACTGACTGGCCTGTAGTTCCCTGGCTCTTCTTTTTTTCCCTGTTTAAACAGGGGGTTATGTTTCCCCTTTTCCCGTCACCAGACTGCCATGACTTCTCAGATGTGATGGATAGTGGCTTAGTCCGCCAGTTCCCTCGGGACCCACGGATGCATCTCCTCACGTCCCGTGGACTTGTGTGCCCTCAGGTTCCTTAGATGGTCTCAAACCTGATCTTCTACAGTGAGCAGTTCTTCATTCTCCCAGTCCCTGCCTTTGCCTTCTGTGAGTTGGGCAGTGTGGCTGGAGCACTTGCTGGTGAAGACTGAGGCAAAAAAGTCAGTGAGTACCTCAGCCTCCTCCATGTTCCGGGTAACCAGGTCTCCCATGTCCTTCTGGAGAGGGCCCACATTTTCCCTAGTCTTCCTGTTATCACTGATGGACCTTTTCTTGCTGCCCTTGATGTCCCTGGTTAGATTTAATTCTATCAGGTCTTTGGCTTTCCTAACCTGATCCCTGGCTGCTCTGTTTCTTTGTTTCTGCCAGGCTGCCTGTCCTTGCTTCCTTGTTTGGTTTGAGGTTAATTTTGGGATGTCAGCTGGCCCTAATCCCATCCCTTTAAACTCTTTTTTTATAGTGGTCTGATGTGGTTTTTTTTCCTTTCTCTGTGTGATGGTGTATCTTGCCTTGTATCCAGCTCTCATTACAGATCATTTGTTGCAACACAAGCTGTTTGGTTAGCTAGTCAAGCCAAAGTTGCTATAAGCTTCATTTGCAGAAATATAGTAAGAATTCACCGGTTTTATTAAGCTCTCTTAAAGGAATAGGGCATGACTCAATGGAGCTTGTTGCTTGACTGACCCACGAAGTGACCTAGGATAAGTCATTTAGTTCTTCCGTGTGCTTCTGTTTCCTGTTCCTTTACCATCCTCACCTTCACCACACCTCTTTGGACTGTAAGCTCTTCAGCGCTGAGCCAGTTTTAGGTTTTCAGAAGGGAAATTACTTGGTCAGCTATTTAAATATAACAAAAGTCATACAAACATTCTGTAATAACATACTTGCAGGATAGGCAGATACTTTCCAAGGAGATGTTTTGCGTGGTGAACTTTCTACAGCTTGCAGGTAGGATTAGTGAAGTGTTACTCTACCACCTCTGAATTATTATAATTACACAAAACATTAAGTTTGTGTAAAATAAAAAAAATTTAAGCTGAGGTAATGGGAGCGAAGCACTGATTGCATTGTTCAAGGGAAGTGCACTGTAAACTTCAAATTAGGTTGTATCAACTCTAGTACTTGTATGTAGCTCTCTTGTCATTGTAAGAACCTTCCATGTAGAAACTGAAACTCCAGCGCTTAAAACATAAAATCAATAGGTACTGTTACATCCACTTAAAAAAAAAATTATATTGATTTGCAGATAATGACAGCAGTTCATTCTTGCAGGATTACATGCCACTTCCTGTCATAAAGATTGCTTCAATATATATTATATCTGAGATGGAGAACATAGGTATAAAACTACTTTGCTTTAATGAATAGTCATTTTACTTTGGGCATTAAAATGAGATATAGTTCTTTAAATTTATCTCTAGGGATTATTTTTATTTCATGGGCAAACCCTGTATTACCAAAGACTCTAGGACGCTATTAAACTTCTAAATAATTTAGATTGCCTTGTTTTTGCAAGTGCTTGAACTCATCTTCTCTTTGATAGCAACTAATTAAGCAACGTATCGTGCTCTTTCCTGTCTCTTCCACGTCCTTCATTAGAGGGTTAACACCATGTTATCTTGGGTATAAGATGTTCTTTGATAAACCTGAAGTATCTACCAGCATCTAACTCTCAGTACTTCGTAACAAATTTCTGTCACCTTCAGGGGATTAAATTCTTCGTGCTGATCATGGTGGTCTCCCATTGTGCAGCTATCTTTCTTGTGCTGTGGTTCATTTGAAGCCTGTTCTTATTAAGCATGGGTGACTTCATCTTCATGTATTAAAGTAACTCTTTTCAACTCTTTCTAGGTAATCTGGCTTCCCAGAAACCTCCTACTAAATGCAAGGGTTTGCAGTCCTGTTTACTGACTGTTACACCTGAGGCTGATTTTGATACAGATTCTGGATATTGCAGGGTAAGTGTGCAGATACCTGTGTTTTGTGGTGGTTTTTTTTTTCTTTCACGGTCTCTTACTTGCTTACACTAATGCCATTTGGGCTGTGCTTTCCCTTTCAGTGACTGCAGCAAGTTCCTATTGGAGCACGTGCAGCTGAGTGTCTGTGTTACAATATAAAAATAACATAGTAGGATGAATGCTGATGCTGTAAACCTGATCCAGGAGTATTTGAATTGGTGGTGTAACTCCAAGAGGGACCACAGTTTTTTATGTGTACAGACTCATAGGCCTATACCTTACAAAACTCTGAAAAGCTATAAGACACTTATTTGGGTGTAGTGAAGATTTTGAGTTTTAAGCTGACAAATGTGCATATATTTTTATATAACAAATGAAACTTCTTCATAATGTACATAGTTATAAATATCTGAAGTTTGCAAGATTGAGTTTAAATATTTGGAAACGGGAAATTAAAGGTTACTTAGTTTCTTGGGGCCATGGGCAGGGGAAAAAAAGAACGGATTCCTTCTCGTACCCAATTCTACTATGCACGTTAGAGTAGAAACTTCAATACTTCATTGTTGAATGACTTTTGGGATCTTTCACCTCACAGCTGCTGGAGGAAAGTGTAATTTAGCGGACACAGACTTAGTTTTTCTTTTATTGCCTCTTCCTCAGTCTTGATCCTGTGCTTCCACCTTCTCTTTCAACCTGCTGTTTTTCTTGCCTCACCCCTTGCTTAGCTTCTTGCAATCCTCTCTGGTTTGGGTTGGGTGTTTCTTTTTTTTTGTTTGTTTGTTGTTTTTAATGGAGGTAATCCTGGCCCTTGGTGCTGTTTGATACCTTTCTTGTCCTCTTGGCCTCCTTTGACCAGTTTTCTGGCTTCTCACCACCAGATATGTAGATTTGTGGGATAATTCAGGCTGCAAGGCACCTGTGGAGATCACCTAGTCCAAATTCCTGCTCAGATCAAGGTCACCTAGAGCAAATTGCACAGGGCCACATCCAGTTGTTTTGAGTATCTCTAGGGATGCAGACTGCAAAACTTTGTTGGGCTCCTGTTGCCATGTTTCACCACCTCATGAAGGATATTTTCCTATCTACAAACTGATTCTCCATTATTACAGCTTCTTTCTTCTTGTCATATCTCTGTGCCCCTCCAAGAATAGGCTCACTCTGTCTTCTCTACACGTTCCCTTTGGGGAACTGGAAAACAGTGAGGTCTGTAGGAGCTCAGGCTGTGTTCCAGCCGCCAATACTACTCCACTGGACTTGCTCCAATATGTCAAAGCTTTCTTGTTCTGGAGGTCTCACAAATCCTGTATGAAGGGGAAGGATTGCTTCTCTGGACCTGCTGGCTGTGCTTTTGCTAACCCAGCCCAGGCTGGATGCACTTGGCCTGTGTTGCAAGGGCATGTTGCTGACTCAAGTTCTACTTGCTGTCTGCCAAGACCACTAAGTCCTATTTTTTTTCCCCTATTTTAAATCTGTTTAATCTTTCTCACACACTGTTGTGCAATCCTTGCTTCCAGTATTTGCTGTTCCTTCACAGGATTCCTTATTGAACACCTCAGTATCCCTATGTCGTGGTTTAACCCCAGCTGGCAACTAAGCATTACACAGCCACTCACTCACTTTCCCCCCCACCCAGTGGGATGGGGGAGAGAATTGGAAAATAAAGTAAAGCTCGTGGGTTGAGATAAGGACAGTTGAATAGAACAGAAAGGAAGAAACTAACAATGACACTAATAACAATAAAGTGATAATAATAATAAAAGGGTTAGAATACATAAGACAAGTGATGCACAATGCAATTGCTCACCACTCGCTGACTGATGCCCAAACCGCGCTCCTCCCCTCCCCACCCCCAGCTGGGCATGATGTCCCATGGTATGGAATACCCCTTTGGCCAGTTTGGGTCAGCTGTCCCGGCTGTCAACCCTCCAGCCTTCTTGCTGGCTGGCCATGAGAAGCTGAAAAGTCCTTGACTTAGTCTAAACACGACTTGGCAACAACTGAAAACATCAGGGTGTTATCAACATTCTTCTCATCCTAAACCCAAAACACAGCACTGTACCAGCTACTAGGAAGACAATTAACTCTATCCCAGCCGAAACCAGGACACCCCAGTGCATCTTGATTGTAATGTTCCTGGCATCCTCCTCTCATAAATGAGTTTGAACTATACTTTAGAAACAATGAAAACCCATTTTCAACTCTTTCACTCTTGGAAATGGGCGTATTTCCCTGAGCAACTCACTTAAAGCTTTCAATGTAGCTTTGATAATTAAAAAAATCTTTTTCAATTCCTATCATTAGTATGTTCCCAGTAAAACAGGAAATTGTGTGTATGCTTGGTTGTGTACAAGTGTGTACAGGAGGATATATTTAATTCCTTTTTTCTGTGCTGCTAGTACACAGTCATAAATAGTGTGTATAATAATACGTATATGAAACTGTTGCTGGAAAGAGAGTCTGAATTAGAATAAGCCTTTTATTCTACATTCCTTGTTTATGTTTGTCCCTGCATGTGTGTGTAATGCTGCAAATTGCAGATACCAACAACTGTAATTGTAGTCAAATGAAACGTTCTCCAAATTCTTTTTTTAGTAGCCCTCATGATGAATATTGTATCTGTTTCTCCTGTATTTTAATAGAGCATGTATGTTGGGAGATATGCCAGAGAATGGACACTTCAGAATACAGTCTCAGCCTTAGCTTAACACACTGATCAGATGGTCCTTGGGGAAGGGAGACATGCTCCTGCAAGCTTTGCTGGCTGGTTTACTTGTAAGTGGCCTTAGGGGGGACGGACCAAGAGAGCATCAGTAGTTCAGTGCTCAGATCATAATTAATAGTTTGGCCAGGGTGGCTGGAGCTCATGTGCAAGTTCCTCGGTTTATGTCTACCAAGGAGGGGAGCAAAAGAAAGCATTGAGGGGCTGAGTAGAGCAGAGAGGTTTAAACATATTGAGTCAGGGGAAAAATAGAGCAGAAAATAAGTAAGAGAAGTGGAGAGGAAAAGAAAACATACAGACACGAAAATGAAGACTTTAACTTGCAACAAAGTGTTTTGTTTTTAATTCAGAGAAATGTTGTCCAACTCCTGAAGAAGTAGTTATACCAGAGCAGCTCATACAGTAATGAGTGACAGTTTAATTCACTTTCTGTGGTGGGGAATGTCTAGCAAATCTGGCTTGTGATAAGTTGCAGCATCGCCTAGTCACATCAACATGAAATGCTGAGGATAGTCTTAAGCTGAATATCAAATTATTGCAAGGTTATTCTGTTAGGTTATGGTATGCCTGTGAGTGTTTCTGCCACCATGGCTGTGATCTGGTTGTAACGGAAGAAATAAAACAAATTAATTCGGAAATGAGAAGCCACTTGTGTCCAGGCTTCCTCCTGAAGGCTTCTGTTATCTCTGGGAAGTTGTTTGAAATGGGCTTTAATTCCAGGATAGACTTGTCTCCTTCTGGGAATAGGCTGCATGTAGGAGTTGCACATTTGCCTGTCTTACTGTTTTTGGATATTCCTAGCTCAGCTGTTCCCCTTAAAAAGCCTTTTAACTTGCTTAGTTTTTCTGAAGGATATAAAAAGTATTTATGCACGTTGTCTGTAGCCCTGTATATCCCCGACAATTATGTGTGGTTGCAATTTTTGTATTCCAACTGAGGAAGTACTTAACCCCAGTTTTTTCTGATTCAGACTGAATTAGTTTTCACCATATGCAGCACCTCTTACGAAAGTGTGGATGGGGAGGAGGAATTTGAAATTGAGTTGAGAGCTGTTTCGGTGATGCAGTTATTTTAATAACCATGGGTCTCTCTGCACAGCAGACTGATTGCTTTTTGGAGTATTTCTTAGGAGGAGAGAGGGTCAGGAAGGTATGTAAACTCAAAGCGAGACCTCAAATGGTCACGTGCGTTCAGGAGCTTGAACAGACTTATTGCATTTTGCTTTTCATTTTTGTAGTTTTTAGGTGGGTGAAAGCAAAAAATTTGGGTTTGTTCCATATCATCCTTTTCAGGAGGGAGGAGCAAGCTGAATGAAGTAGAAAAAAAGCAGTCACAGAACTCTGGGTCAAATTTTTTGTATGAATTTGTGATAAGCTTTGGGATGCAGCAGAGAAACCAAGGAATAACCTCACTTGTCTTTGGTATGTTATTCATAGAATAATACAGTTTAGGAAAGACCTTGGGAGGTCCTCTCGTCCAACCTCCTGCTCAAAGCAGGCCAACTGCAGAGGCAGAGCAGGTTGTTCAGGGCTCTGTCTGTGTCCAGGCAAGTCCTTTAACACCCCCGAGGACGGGGACTCTGCAGCTTCCCCAGGCAGCCCTTCTGCTGGTTAAGCACCCACTCTGAATTTTTCTTCCTTATATCTTACCAGATTTTCCCTTGTCGCAGCTTGCACCTGTTGCCTCTTTTACCGCGTGCCCTGGGAAGAGTCTGGCTCGCCATGTGCTCCAGACTTTTAACCATCCACTAAAACATGACAAACTGGACATCTGCATTCATAAAGAGCTCAGGTCAATGTTTGTCAAGCACCTACACATCAGGCAGTATTTTGTGTGTGTTTGAGTCCATTTAACAGCATCTGTGTTGGGGTTTTTTTTGACAGGGCTCTGGCTGATTTTGCTGTGCTGTTAGGTCAGGGAGCAAGGATGGAGTGAGGCACAGGCAACGTTCATACTAACATCTCTAGAGGCACCAACACAAAAATACTTACGTTTCTGCCCATAGATAATATATGTCAGGTAGGCCTGGATTTGCTCACGGAGCTCGGAGTTGGATATGGTTCCTGTTCCTATCTCTGCCACAGCTGCCTTTGTAATAGTTGTGCTTCCATGCCGTTAGAATGGAGATTATATACTCTTATTCACGAGGGTGCTGCAAGTCCTATGGTAACTGTTAAATGCTTTTACTTCCTTGGGAGAAAACTGCTATAAAAAAAGCAAAAAAATGTATGTTTATAGTATAAACTATATGCTTGTAGTTATACAGGGTTACGTTAACTCCATACTCTTTGTAGGTTGCTTTCAAACCAAAGTAGTATGCTTTTGTAATGCGTTACGTTACCGTACAAATTGGATGCTTTTATCCAAATTACTTGTTGGGAATTGAAGGAGACATACACAAGGGTTGCTAGGATGGCCTCATTTCTCACATTCAAGATTTAGAAGTGGAAACAAAGCTTAGAAACTTGGGATTCTTTTAAAAATGAAGTCCTTTTATAGAAACAGTTAAGTATTCTTTTTGTCAGCTTTAATAATAATGAGTTTTTGGTGCTGGGATGAGCGATAATTGCAAATGGCAAAAAATCATCAGAACGTTGTTACTCAGATTGCAGATTTTATTAATCGTAAAAGAAATTATTCACCTAGAAAGGCTGTTTTATAAGTGCTCATTTACATGAAGACTTGCTGCCTAATTTATTTTGTTTAAAAAAAAAAACACAAAAAAAACCCACAAAAAACCGCAACCAAAAAAAATGACAAACTTTGTCCTGTCCTTCAAAACCTTGATTATTTTGTCTTTCCCATTCAGTTTGTTTATAATGTCACCTGTGCTCCTGCTTATCAGTGGGACCAGTCTTATTTTTGCCCCTTCTCTCTCACGAATGTATCTGCTGCTTCTTGGATTTATTCCATCAGCTGAGTACTGTGCATTTCCCCTGCATGTATTTTCTCCATAACTAAAAAGGATGTTTATCTTTTATGAATGACTTCTTGGGTAGATGAGTTGTTTGGCCCTTTACATGTTTCTGATCTCATGAGGTGTTAGGATTTGCAGATGTAAATTAAATTTTCATCCATTTTCTCCCACTTCTTTTATGTTGTTTTTAACATGAGTCTTGATGAAGTACAGAAATTGAGCACATTCTTCATGGTAGGAATACAGTTAGTCAATGAGCCTGCCCTGGGAACTTAAAACAGGGTACATACTGTAGTATCTCTTTCATTGGGGTGTGGGATAGTAAACTCTTCAGGGTATGGGTACAGCCTTTACATGTTTCTGCTAGAGAATTCATACAGAGAGCATTGCTACAGCATGAATATTCAACAACTGCCTGCCCCTTATTCCTTATGCTGAAATATTAATACAGCCGTGATTCTGTACCTCATCTTGCCGAGATCGGGTGCGTGTAGGTAATCCTACTGACAATACCCTGCGTGCACCCAAGCCTTTTTGCAGGGTCATGCGTTTCTGGACCATGCTAAATGCCAATTACTCTCAGTAATGCAGCTGGATATACAGCTGCTGTTGCTAAAATGATGATGGGTTTTCATGCGGAAGGTGAGGAGCATGGGCTCTGCTCCGGCTGCGTGCTGCCGGGTCTCTGTTTCATCCTGCATAAGGACATTAGCTCCAAGGGGGGAATAAAGCTACTACTGACAGTAGCAAAAGTAATTTCAGACACGCGGCTAGAGAAGTACTTTACTATAATGCCCACTGTTACAAAGCTCTCTTTGAACTTTGCTGGTACCAAATTTGAGATCCTTCAGCTGCCATTCTCATCGCTTGGGCCTTTTCAGGATCAGATGGCAAGCAACTTGGTGGCAAAAAGGCTTCAAAAATGCAGGATTCCTGCGCTCTGCCATGTTCTGGGCTGTGACTTGAAAATAGGATTTCACAACTGATGTTGCAGACTTCTGAGTCTATTTTCCAAACTAATATTTAAAGTATGCCACACCAGTTCTGGTCTCAAAGTTAGTTGTTGAACCTATAATGTGTTTCAACACAAAATTATGCAGGCTAAAGTGAAGATTGGTATGGCAGTGGAGCAGAGTCTTCTGTTTTGCGTATATTTGAAAGCTGAGAAAGCTTCTGCTGAAATCAGACGACACAGCCTTGTCAAATTGTTCACGAACGAAAAGATTGCTCTTGGATGGAATTAATTTGCAGTATCTCATTTACCATCTTCGTTTTGTCATGAATTTCCCCTACTCGGCAGCCTGAAATGCCAAGTGAAAAAGTGTTTCAGTGAGAGATAATATAATATATTACGAAAATGTTATTGATCACAGTATGCTTTTACTGGAAGAAGACTTTTTCTGACCAGAACACAAGGGACTTGGCCTTGTTACAGTAGGAAAATGTATTGTAATATGCAAACAGGATTATTGTTAAGGTCACAGTAACTTGGTTTTTACATTCCACTTCCTTTGGAAGTGAGCTTCTCCACAACTAACACTGTTAAGCTTGGCTACAGTAAGAAAAATTTCAGTTTTAAACTTTAAAAAAAAAAAGGTTACAGCAAGTTTTTTTGTTTTATGATGGAAGGAAATGAATGCTGTTTTCCCCATCACCAAAGGTGAGAGCTTGTAATCCGATAGGCATTATTGTAAGCATTTTGTTTATGATGATGGACTGTACTGTGGTGATTCTTTGGACTGTACTGTGGTGATTCTTTGTCAGAATCAATTAACACACATTTTTTCATCATACATGTATTTTATGCATGTTATACATGTTGCACATTTTGTTTTAGAGTGGCTTCCACACACAAGGACCATGAGGCACTTAATTTTCTCACCCTAATGTGGGAAGATCAGCCAAGTGGAAGAGTCCATGTTGCTCATAGACAGCTTATGTGGATATATGAACATCATTACTCTGCAAAGCATGAGGACATAAATTTGTGATGGGATGTCCAGTATAGGCAACTTAGAACAAGGACACTTTTAAACATGTTTGATTTAAAGAGGGCTCCCACTGCATAAACAGTAGCTCAAAGCCATTAAGGTCCTGCTTGCAGTGAGATTGCTTTCTGCTCAAGGGGAATTTCCCCTCAAGAGTAAGCATCTCATTAAGATGATACTTCTTAAAGGTATTTTGAGCTATTTCTAATGAAACTCATCCAAAACACATTCTGCAGAACTTAACTCTTTACCAAATCTTCTCTGTGTTATTTGGGTTATAGTATTATGAGCCATGTTAATTTAGACTGGAAACACAAACTCATTTGGAATAAATCGGTGAGGGTTGCACTGCAAATCCAAAAATATTGTATTCTCTGGGTTTGTTTTTCTTTTGTCCTGCTCCACTTCCAACATATTCCTCCAGTGGTTTTCTCTGGTTTTTTTGCAATAAATCTCCACTTCAGTGAATCTGAAGATACAAATCTGACTACAAAAATTCATCTCCGGTACGGAAGCAGGTTACTAACCTGCTCAAGGTTTCCACATGGCAAAATAATTTCTTCACTTCAATCAACCATTTCCTACACAGGCAAAGCAGTGTTGCTACAATTGTTGTCAGTTGTTTATATCGTGAAATTTAATTATATTTCTTTGCTGCTTTTTCTAATTTAGTTTAGACAACGAGAAGTTGTTAGTGTAAGTCAGAGGAACAGATCTTAGTTGTGTGAAAGGCCTGTTCCCCTGGTTCCCCTTTGCAGACTCTTCTAACACATTGACAGCCATGTGCAGGAGAGAAACCACCTGTGTTATTAAAGCAAGCAGTTCATATTAAGAAATGAAAGGTTTAGATTCTGACTTTTAAGGGAGTAAAAACCAAAACAAAACCCATGTCCCTAGATTCCCCCCTGCCCTTTAGCTGCAAGAATTTGGTATGGTTTATTTAGCACAATAAACATGACTTGAAGTGCAAGTGTGGTAAAGGTTACAGAGGAATATTGTTAGACTTCCTGCAAGAGTAAATCAGTTGTTTGTACTGCTTAGAATGTTTAAAAATGTACCAAAAACCTCTCTCTTTTCCTCCAATCCTTAAAGAGAAGGGGAGTTACTACCATCGCTTCACTTCCTAGTCCCCATGGGACCTCAGTTTAAGACAACTTGGCTCATAGGATCAACTCGGCTAGTGCGGATGTCTGCCGTGTGGGACTTGTGCTCCTAAAGATGGTTTATGTTGCTGCGTGTTTTCCTCCCACTTGGCAGGAAAACGATGCTCAGCCTTTGTAATTCTCTTCGTCTTCCCAGGATGTGCCAGAGCTCACCCCACTCACAAAGTATCTCTTGTGCGGGCATCAGTCTCCAAAATGCAGTGGCAGTTCAGGATGGCTGGTAATGTCTCCCCATCAGCTGTGTTCGGTAAGAATAGGTAGAGTTTCAACATGTGTTGTTTCAAAACAACTCTGTCAACACAGCTGTTCAGCATTTCCCTGCAACCTTTTGTGACTAGCTCTCCAGAATGCTGTTTAAAATACCACTGGAATCAGCTAAATCTGGCCAGCCCTGTGGATGAACTTCAGTACTTGGTTTGATGTGCCTGAAAAGATGAATTATTTAAACATAAATCCATTTAGTTTTCATGTTCCCTATCCTCATGAACTGAAAGATGAGGGGAAGGGGAGAGAAAAAAAAGAAACCCCATGGGAGAACAGTTTGTGCTGCTTAAATCATAGCTAAATTGTTTTATTTGGTTTTGAAATGGTTCTTGTTGGGCACTGTAAACACAAGGAAGGTATCTTTCACTTTTACTGCATTTTGCACTGAGTGTGAAAATACAGTGGTAAGCAGAAAAGACGACAATCTATAAAATTCCTTTGTGCGTTTGTAGAAGAGCTTGATATAATGACATGAAAGATATCTCTTAATCTATGTGTCTAATTGTAATGCAGTAAAGAAGAGCATCTCTGCTTACAAGTACATGAGTGAAAACATTTACGCTAAGTGTTTATGGGGACACAAAGAGGCAGTTCTTAAAGAGCGCAAAAGGCTTTTAATTTTTTTTTCCCTGCTTATAGGAGTTTTTTTAAAAAGCCTTTTGCACAGATGAGTTTAAATTGAAAGATGCAGAATATCACATCTCTGACAGCAGTGGGGTTGTAGTGGGAAGATCGTGGCCAGATTTGAATCTTCCCTTGCTCTGTCGTAAGCCTGCTCGTGAGCTGCTTTACAGCTCTGTGAAAGGCAACTCTACACAGCTTGGATTTGAATAATAGAGTTGCCATTAACGTCCAACATAAAAAAGATGATTGGTTGTATGCTTGATTTATGGGAAGCCAGAAGTGGTGAAGTATATGGTACACGAGGGGATATTTATGCCACTAATGCTTAAAACACAGCCGAATGTTCTGTGCACTGTAGATGCTTTCAAATGGCAAAACCAAAGGTGCATATAGCCATAAATCCAGTTATTCTGATAGTTGAATGGCCCTAGATCAGGATCTGACTGTGCAGTCTCTTCAACATGCAGAGTAAGTCTGGTAAGCCCCTGTTTAGTTACTGCCTGTTGCAGGATTATCAGCTTTGAATCAAAGAAAATAATTTCAGATATGTTAGGATTTAGGGTATATTGTTTCATCTTCATCAGTTTCTAATGCAGGAATTGTTTTTTCCAATTTATGTGCAAATAGGCTTCCAAAATCTGTTGCTGTGAACTGAAATTTTGTCAGACTTTTCTTCATCAAATTACTCCTGTTCTGCTAATAACTGTCAAATTGCACCTCAACTCAGCATTTTCTTGATTTATCTTGCCTGCAGTAGCTAACAGTAGCTCTCTGAGGTGTATCACTTGGCTGCTTTGCAAACAGGGTGCTCGTAAGATACTCAGCTGTGCATTTAGGTTTTTTGAAATGTTACAGCAATTATATTTGATTTTTGGAAGAGGAATTAATTGTCGAGTCAAACTGGATGAGTTTTTCAAAAATGCAGAGGACTTTTTCTCAGATGTTCGTAAGCTGAGCAGACATATTACATTCATCATTCTGTGATGCCTAAAACACATATTAGCTCTGTGTTTTTAGTCTCTTCTTTCTCAAACAAAATGTTAGTCTGATCTTTCTGCTGAATAATACCTTCTGCTTCATTTGCACAAATCTGCCCCTTCCCGTGTTTCTCCAGCAAAATACTTTACAGGGACGGAGGTACTGGAGAGCCCTTGGTTTGCAGCTGGTTACTAGCTCCCATCGTCTGATGATGTTAGTGATAGTTTCTTCTGGCCGCTTCCTTTCTAAGGCAGAAAGGTGTTACTAATTAAAGAACATTTGCTGAGCTTGAGATTAATTTTGTCAGATACAGAAAGTTTACCTGTATTCCCTAAATACCATTTTGAAACCAATTTCTATATTTGAAGCAATTTATGTCTCAACCCAGTATTTGGGAAAAACAATTATTGGGAAAAAAATCCTAGCTGGCTACTAAGCCTCTCCAAGCAAAGCATGTGCTAGCCTATTTTAACTTGCTACAGAACTTATTTTGAAAGAAGGTGTTTAATATTAAGAAAACGTAGATGAATACCTGTCTCGGTGTGCTGTGTAGACTTGAACCAAGAAGATCGGTGCATCCAAATTATAGCAGCTTTATCTAGTGTGAATGAGATGCTACTTACGTTTTCAGGTAAAAGAAATCAACAACTATTAATTTGGCAGAATTATTTATTTCTTACTGATGATATTTTCAGTGTATCTAATCAGAGCACTCATGAATAGAAATGAAACAATTTAAATAGAGGCAGTGTACATTGTATGATCTTGTTTTCTCAAACTGTTCCATAATGCAGTGAATAAATTTATATGTTCTACTGAAGACACTTCTGCAGAAATCATACACAGTGCTTTCACCTCTATTATTTAATACGACTGTTTTATAACTTTTGGAAGATGGTTATTTCTGCTTCTGCTACAGGCATCTGGGAAAAATGTTCATTTTGGGGGAACAGAAGGGAAAAGTAGTCTTAGAGAGTCTGAAAATCCAGACAGATGCACCAGGAGCAATTGACTGAAAGGCATGCTAGAAAATGATGAAATGGTCTCATTCCACACCACTCCTCAACCCCTTGAATAGAAAGGTCCAGATTTACAGAAGGTAAATTAACGAGTGAAACGAGGTTGGTCTGAATCAACATTTGACCTCCTTGGAGGCCCAGGAGGAATTGCAGCTGAGCAGAGCGAATGCTCATGAAATCACATAGTGGCACTTGAATTTTACTCTCAATCATTGGATAAATTTGGGACAGTGTGCGAGAGGGGCAAGTTCTGGGTGGCCTCACCGCTAAACAGCTGTTGACTGTCCATCAGGCCTGTGGGGAAGCGGATGGGCTTTGCAGAGATCTGTGTTCTCCTTGACGTGTTGTACTACGGACTGTGCAGTTTGGGATGGTGATGGCCGAGGGTGACAGTGATGAACTTTGCAGTTGTTGCTGAAGGACAACGCTCTGTCATAAGCGAGCTGGGGCATCTGGCCACGTGATGCTGTGGTCTGCACTGGTTAAAATGCCTTTTTAATAAAATTTTCTGTCCAAAATGCAAATTTGTTTTTTAAAAGATGGTATTTATTTTGAGGTTTTTTCTTTTTTTTTTTTTTTTTTCCCCCCTCCTGGGGAGGATTCTTCTACACACTCCAGATTGAGTATTTTTTATGGGGAGCTTTACTTGTCCTTGATAACTAAGAACATAAATAGATCATATAGGTGAATCTAAACCAGTTGGAAATGAACCAGGAATTTAAGGTGTCTTATTCTTCCTACTGAAACGATGCAGATACTAGATGCCATCATCATTTTTGTTACAGCGCCTTTGAAAGCTACGACTCCGCTTTGTTCAGGCAGGTTTTTGGTAAGCGGTATCTCCTAACTCAAACCCACTATTTTAATAGGTTTTAGATTGCAGTAGTTAGTTCATAGGTAGCAGAATACAGACGCTTGCTTTTCCTCAGTAAAGCCCTTCTAGGACTCTTCAGTGTAAGCCATGGCATGCATTTCACTTTTCCACTCTTCTTAACTCTCCTAATCCTTGGGAATGGGTTGTGGACAGTGAAACTGGCTGCTGCGTTTATGATCTATCCTTTTTTCTTTTTACCTTTTTTTTTTTTTTTTTTATTCTTGAGGAATTTTAATCTCAAAATGAATTCCAGCACTTACATGCTCTTAAAAACCTTACTGGCAGCCATCACCTCTTAATCTTTTTACATTTCTTGTGATTAGCAGTGCTTTCTAATCCTAATACCAGACCCAACAGCAACTGTTAACTGCACTTCTTGTTTTACAGCTAAATCTAATCCTTCTAGCAGTCTGAGGCCAGCATTATATTTATCACTCTGAAATTACTAACTGTAAGATGTTGTGGCAGTTCTTGAGGGTTTTTTTACTTTCTCTTTCCTTGTCATGGATTGATAAATGCAACTATTAGTATAAGGTTATTCTTTTTATATATGATGGTTTCCAGAAAAAGATTAAAATAGGTCCTTTTCCCCCCCTCTCTCTGTCTCCCCCCCACCGCACCCCCCCTTCCTG
>JAVKLA010000017.1:21640395-21662725 GCA_034782735.1 Sagittarius serpentarius
AAAACATTAAAATAGTTCCTTTTCCCCCCATCTCTCTGTCTCCCCCCCACCCCAACCCCCCTTCCTGGTCTGGGAGAAACAATTTGCTTTCTACCTGAGTTTATGATTAGTAGTGAGATGTGTAGGTGGAATACGTTTTAGTGGCTTTTTTTCCCCCTCTTCCTTTCCCTCCCCCCCGCCACCTATTAATACATCTGTTAGTAAGATAATGCTATTAGGTTATGCAGACTGTTCAGTGTACAAGGAAAGATAAGACAGCCATCAAATCCTCATAGTGCCCCAAAACATCTTTCTGTTCTGGCAAAGGGTCCATGTGTGTTTGTCCATGAGGCAGCAACAGATTTTATATCCAGTCACTTAGCAAAGAAAGGGTAAAGAAATTGCTGTTATATATTTACTGGTGTGGGGTTCTTTTTTTCCCCACCTGTGAAGTTGTGTGGGTGTTTACAGTCTCTAAAGGAACTGCTATGATTTGCATTAGGAGAGGGGTAAAGGGAATGCTGGAGAACTGCAAACTTGCTTCTCTTTGCTGATTTGATTTTTATTTTTTTTCCCCAAGGGAGGGGCAGGGAGGGCTTTAGCCAGGATAGTATATAATCCCCCAGATGACCCTATTTGCTTAAATCCTAAAATCATTTTTAAGGTGGATAAAAAGAATGGTGAAGAGAAGTGAGGTGCAGAATAAGAAATAGCACTTTTCCATAATCACAGTAAGTAAGAGCTAACTGTGTCTTCTGCTGCTTGGGTCTTTCCACGGTGTTTTTCTCAGGTGTGATTTTCTTTCCTCAACCAAAGAAAAGACTAGCTGTGTTTGTTACTGACAGTGCTTGAGAAAGTCTTTCAGATTTTAAAGCAAGGTAGGAAGTTTTTATATGTGTGTATATATGTGTGTGTGTTTATGTATTTCAAGACCAATGGTCTTCGCTTTGTGAAGATCTCGTCTGCAGATTTCAGCGTCCGAAAGTTCATCTGTTTTCTCTGTCAGTGGACTAATAAGAGATGGTACTTCTCCCTGTGCTTTTTGCCTTGCTTGTATGCTTAGACCATGTCAGCTCTGGCAAAAAATGCTATTTTTGTATTTAAAACAGGAACAAAAATGGAAAATGATATGTAGTTCAAAACAATCAAAATGTAGCTGTGCCCTTGCCCTTCTGACCTTACTAAATGTGTAGTTACTTAAACTACTTTAATCCATTACTAGCAAGATTGTCAGGTGGTTAGAAGAGGAAACTGGGCTTTCATCTCGGCTCAGAGTTGTTCCCCACCTCTGCTCAGGGGAGAAAATGTCAATGCCTGGGTATTTGGGCTCCCTTCATTTCGTGTTGAACAGCCAGGAAATTTCAGAGAGCTGCATCCTCCCCATGCACGTGTGTGCACACCCACACTGCCCCTGCCTGCTCTGGCTGTTTCTGGTTTCCCAAGGTGGTTTGGGGGCTGCTCACGCCTCTTCTAACTAACAGTTCCCTCTCTTTACCTCTTCCTCCGTTTTTTTTTTTTTTTCCCCACATGCAAGAGTTCAGCCAAGGTCCCTGTTGAGTTTGTACAAGCTTGTAAAATGTTTTAGCTGTGATTAATTTAGTCTTGACTTTCCAGAGGTATAAGGGGGCATAACATATGATGAAATAGAGCTGCCACCCTTTAATTATTTCTCTGCTTCACACCTTTGAGGTCCTTCTTCCAGATAACTTTAAAATGTTCAGGGTTGGGGCAAAATTCATATAAAATGCACAAGTCAAAATTAGGCTTTGTAGTCAAATGCCTGCGGGGGGGCGGGGGGGGGGGAAGCTGGGACACTGGCTGGGCTCTCCCTGGCCGCCTGGCAGGAGACACCGATCCCTACTGCTCTGCTCAGCTGCAATGCAGACGCTCAGGGCTGTGGAAGGAGGGGATGAAGTGAGAGCTGATCTGGGAGCTGGCAATATTCATCCTGGGTCTAAAGTTACATCTCAGGATTCCTCGCTGCAAGCACAGGGCTCATGGTGCAGAAAGGAGAGGTTGGTGAGTGGGGGGGAGCCCTAAGTTTTAGGGTCCTAATGCCTTTACTGCCATCTTCAGTGGGAAACTGGCTTAATCAGGATGTATTGCAAGTTAGGAAACTATGATGATTAAAAATTGGGGTGAATAATACAAGAGAAGTGTGGTGTAAATACGCAGTGTAGGGGGAAGAAAAATTTGGTACCCTGCATAAAACAGAAGTCTGGGGTGACATTTTCAGACTTAACTGCAGTGTGGCTGATGGCCATGGAGACTTTTGAGCTTGAGTGCTGTAGTTTTACACTCTTTACTACCTTTTCTCTGGCTGAATTTCCTAAAGAGAGAGATTTCCTGAGGCCGGCCTGTGTGACTGTTCCCTCTGCATTCAGTGCTTCTGTTTCCTGCACAGCATCATACCTACATATGATATAGAAAAATCACTCTAGATTGTAAAGATGAAAAGGGAAACATTTATCAGGCATTTCTTTGTATCAACAAAGAGAGAATATCTGTTCCTTTGAAGTCTACTGACAGAAAGCTATGCCAAGAGTTGATTAATGTAAGAAGTTGGATCTTCCACCATCTCTTGCTTTTAGTTGCAGTTTTGAGCTCCAACTACAGAACACACATGGTGGGAGGCAGGCGATCCCATTAGCCTGCTCTTCCTTCAGTATATCCGGTGAAAACTTTTTTTTCTGGTATGTATTGTAAAAATCAATATTCCAGTTGATGGGAAGGAAAGAGAGGTATGCAGGTTGATACCTAGGGATCTGCAATCTGTTAGGTGTGAGATTGCTTTCTCTCTGCAATGGTTACAATCTTGGTCTTACATACTGCCTAGAAATTTTGGGTTTATATACGTAAGACATGCTTTTACATTTTATGGTATATTTCAAAGGGACAGAACTGATCAAGGCTGCTATTGTGAATAGTAGATAGTTCACTCCCATAAAAATTGCTTGTATAAGTAAATAGTGTTCTAGAAAGTGACAGTCCTAATCTCTTACATCAAATTTTATTCATTCTTTCACCTCTGTAAATGTAATTCCTTCAGTAGTTTTTGAAGCTTGGAAACTGATAACCTTCAGGCTACTCTGTACCTTAGAAACTTCTCAACCTCCCTCAAAAAAGCATAAGCAGTGACCAGTGAAGTTGAAAGCAAAGAAGATAGTGATTAAAAACTTAATACAAATGTGTGGAAAACAGGGGAAGAATCTCAAGTTCAGAAGACACTAAGATTCAAGAATAAGCAATTTTAATACTGATATGGCCCTGAATCCCAGCAGGGCAGCAATAATTATAGACATAGCAATATTTACCTGAAAAATCTCTTTCCTTACCAATCCCAGTTGTTGATGCCAGCTCAGGTGTTTGACTGCAGGACGGAGGTGGCTCTGACTGTCAGCGCTGTGGGTCCTGCAAGTGGGACGATGAATCGATATGCAAAGCATGTTTTTAACTGCTTGAAACGCAGGAACGCACTGTACCTGACCACAGCCTATTTCAAGGTCTGTCAACTTTGAGGATTCAGCAAGCTGGCAGTGTCTCTTTTTGAACATGCACATGAAAATAATTGTGAATGATTAATTTTAATTACGGCTGGCTGAGGGTAGATCCTTGGCTGTGTGGACGGGTTTTTATTACTCCGTGCCGAAGAGCTGTCTGAGCTGGGAAACTCTCAAACTTATTGCGGTATGAAAGGTGTGCTCAGGAAATAGCACGTCTGCAGGAGGCTCTTTTCCCGTCGCCCGTAATCACTTAATGGTGGTGTAGCAGCTACAGCAGCTGCCTGTGGTGTGCGTGTGTGTGCATTAGTGCAGAAAGCACTTGAAACTGGGAGGAGGGAATGGCTGGAAGTGAAGACAACCGATAGCTACTCCTGTTGCTTTATGGTCTCTCTTCCACTTGTAAACTGGAAATGAGAAGAGAGGATGAGTACACCGATCTGAAAGGACTGTTTTTCTATTTTAACTTTAAAATGCGTTCCTTCTACCTTATTTGACCACAATTGTGCAGTAGTATTTTAATCTCTCTCAGCATTTAGATTAGTTGTCCTCCAAAACAGTCATGTTAGACTTGCTTAATGTACCTCCTGTAAAACCTAATCCAGGGATAGTGGATTATTTTTCCTGTATCAGAGATATAACTGAGACAAAGACTGATCAGAGGCTGCCTTTTTGAAATCTGTTCGGGCTACCCGACTTCCTGTCATTTGTGTGCTGTCTCAAAGGCTGTTGGAGAAAGAATAGGTTTGAGCCTCGTCTCAGCTGTAACAGCTAGTTTCCTAGTCACTGGAACATCTTTCCTCTCAGGCGTTAAACCAAAGAGTCTTTGTTCCAGTTTAGGAAGATATATTTGTTACTAAGGTTGGAGTATGATTTTAGATAGACACCCAAAAGACAAGAGGAGGTCTATCAGGTAAGCTGTTGGCCTGAAACTCTGAAATCCACAGGTGAAATCATGCGCTTGCCTTTACTCCTAGCTTTCCCAGTGGCTTGTGTTTTTGACCTTGGTCAAATCATTTGACTTTTTTTCCTTACATTTTTGCGTTTCTATTAAAAACATTCATCTGCTGGGCAGAGACTGAATTTTTTTGTTTATTCCTTTTCTTTTTATATTCTTGCACAATACTAACAGAGGAACTTTCAGTTGGGAGTGTGTAGATCAGAATTGAAATTGCATGCAAAAATATCTTTCAGTCATTAAAAAAAAACCAAAAGCGTCCCTAATTTAGAAATGTCTGCTCATGGAAATATTTATTCTCAGCCAATGAAATTCAGTTTAGTATTACTAGACTTCAAACTATAAGAGCATGCAGATCAGCAGCACTGATTTATGTCCCTGCAGACTTTTAAGGAATATTCTTGATCCAAGAGTGATTTTTCAGAAAGGTTTCTGTAGAGAAGGCTTACTGCTTCTGATTTGAGTGGAGCTCTGTAGACGGCTGAACTTCAAGCCCTAAGCTGTTTATATATTCCTTAAAACTTTACCATTTTCTTCTATGTAGATATTTATACAGTCCTTATCAACTTGATGTAACCTTGGCCTTACAGATGGAGGCAAGCACTATGTTTCCCAAGGAAATTGTGTGAGGGTGTTGGGAGTGGAGCCCAGACCACCTGAGCCTCAGACTGGTGTTTGGACCATAAATACTGCCTTCTTCATTGCCCAGAGGGATGACTAAGTTGTCCTTGTAGCATACTGTGGCAGTAAATTTTCCTGCTTAAACTGATCATAGTCATGCGCGCAGCACCTAATTGGTTGCCAAAAGCTGGCAGACTGGACAACACCCAAGTCTTGTACCATCCTGTGGGAATGGTTGGAAGATACCGGTGGTTTTGATGGTTAGCGAAGTAGGCTTGTTTTATCCTCTTCCTTTAGCTGTGTTTTCAGTTAAAAGACAAGATACCATGCTCAAAGCAATCTGCCACTGTATTATTTATACAGTTTCCTTTTGCCTGGATAATAATCATCTGGACCCTCTTTTAATTAAATTAGCTCAAACAATGAACCATACGAAAACTGCATTGGGACTTCAATGCAACTGCTGCATTCTTTTGGGTAGACTCGTGCAGTATTGTGCTTGGTTTGGAGACTGATGGGGAGGCGAGTTGTTGGGCTTGCAGCGGGGGAGGCATTTCTTCATACTTCAGTTTTCTTGGACCCAAGTCTTTAAATTGGCAATTTGAACAGGAGTAGGCTTTTTAATAGGCTACGTCTCTTTTTACTGTTTCTCAGAGGAAATAGAACTTGGAAAAAAGTGCTTTCATTTGAAGATTTTTCCTGTATTTCTATGTATTAAATGAATAAATGAAGTTGGTTGTTACTACTGTAGTCACTCAGATCATAACTGGTCAGTGGGAAATCTGCTGTTAATTAGTGACTTCTTTTTGGTCATCTTTAATTTTTCTTAGCTCATGTATGTTTTTGTTGGTGTTGGTTTTTCATAGATCAGTACAATTTTTGTCTTTTCCTTCCAGCAGTAACTATCTATCCTCACATTTTGTACAGCACCCTTTACTTATTTCTTGGGGTTTTTTTGCTCCCTTCCTTTTTCCTTTCTGTATCGTTAAAACAAAGATCAAAATACATGCTTTCAGAATATGAGAAAAAATAGGGAACAAATTGCAGAAGAGGAAAAAGTCATGCGTACTATCAAAGTATGTAATTCCTTTTTGCCTTTCTTCATGCTTTCCTAGTGTAACATGACTCGTTGAATGACCTGTAGTTAGGCAAATATCTTTTCTTTTTTTTTTTTTTTTTTCCCCTAGCATTCTGTATGGACTAAAGGTTAAGTAAATGGTCTTTTCTAAACCATATGTGGAAAAGGTATATTGTGATGTTATCAGCCACACTTGTACAAGGGGAGTATTTGTTCCTGCACAGTTCAAGCAGTGCTGCAGGTACCAGGAGCCCCTTCTGAGTCATGAAGAAATTTGCACACAAGATTTTCTGGTAGTCTGCCTGTCTGTTTGTCAGGAGATGACGGAGAAGATGTGGAAGGATTTTCCCTCATGAGTGGACTGTGCTGAAGCCCCAGCTGCTGATTTATTTTTGTCCATGTGCATTTTGTTACGTAAAACATAAACCATAGAGGCAATATTTATCCTAGCTGCAGGATTTTGCAAAAGAGCAGATTCAATTTTCTCTATAGCTCTGAGTTGATAACGACATCAGTTACCGTCCACTGAGTGAGCGGCTGCGTGGTGCTGTTGCTGGCTGGGGTTAAACCACAACAGTTCCTCACACTTCAGCCAGGAACCAAAAACCAGCAATGTAATTTCAGCGCAGAAACCAGCAGCAGTCAGAGGTTGACTCTTAACCATGCTTGCATGTCCCAAGCAAGGATAGAAGTGTTTTAAAGAAAATAAGTCAACAAAGTGCAGTGGTTTCCATCCAAAAATACTTCTGTACGTACCTCCCAGGTGACAAATTATTGCCTGTGGTCATGACTGTGCCTCTTGAAGCTACATAATGGTCTCCAGGTCAGTCATGGACAGGTGAAAGTACAAGGGAGCTAGGGGATCCAGCTTAGCTGGAAACAACACACCTTTATTTCAGTGCTAGCTGCATGGCAGCGCCAGGGTTGTGCACTGGAGGTGGTGGTGCATGAATATGGAGAGGACAGCTTGAGTCTAAAACATGACATTTGGGGGTGGCGGCGAAGACTTTTTCAGGCTGTAGTGCCATTGCTTTCCTCCCAGGTGAAGCTAGGGAGTGTGTGTGGGTCATACCCATTGGGGGGGGGGGGGGGGTCACTCACGTAAGTGCCCAGTGCTGATGACAAGAAGGGCAGCGTCCCTGTGCTGCCGTCATGCTGGGCCTCAACCACACGAGTCAGCTGCTTGGTGCTTCCCAGATCTGCCAATCGCCCTCATGGTCTTCCTGAACTGACTCCAAAGTAGCACTTGGATTAACAAATAGTCATGTGTTTCTTGCAGGAAACCTTGAGTGACCCTCAGAAGATGATTATGATTTTTTTTTTCCCCCCCTAAAAAGCTGTTTTGATTAAGTGGCCTGCCCTGCCGCACACAGCGCAGCTATGTTGTTGCTTTTGTTCGTAGAATAATCGCTGGGGGGTTGTGTCTGCATGCACACACAACAGTGTCTTCTGCTGCTTTTTGTACTGACAACACTAACTGTAGTGAGAAGAAGCTGGAAAAAAAACCCCAAACAAACCCCTAGAACTCACAAAAGAAATAGAGAATCCACATTGTATTTTTAACAAGTCTCATGTTGGTTTGTTTTTTTTTAAGGGGCTGATTTCTGATTGGTTTTGTCTGTCACTACTTTGAATTACTCATCACTTTCCTGTTAGCGGAGGATTTTGCAAACTGGTAGGTTCGTATTAACATGCTAGGTTCATATAAATAGGAAAATTATGCAGTTTTTGTACAGTTCCTTTCCATCTTTCTTCTGCTGTTTTCTTTTAATTAATCTGCAACAGAGTCCAGCTACAACAGATAATACACTGCTTGTCAGGTCAGGTGAAGGTAGTTCGGTGCAAAAGGCACTTTAACAACATGTGGAAAAGCTTCTTTGCTAATTGGATTGCAATACATGTATTACTGCCCACTTTAACTCAACAGAATCATTTTAATCTGATTTCCTCACTGTTATTTTACACTTAGAATTTGTGACATTCAACCTTTTTTTGCAAAAAATAAATCTTATTTAATTATCAGAGACTCACAGAACCGCTGAGGTTGGCAGGCACCTCATCCAGCCTGACCTGAGGCTGCCCTCGGTCTCCACGTGACCTGATGCTTGGATCATAGAGTAGTTGGGAAAATCCAGAGTTCAGTGATCTTAATGGTAGAGTACTACTTAAGGTTAAAAAAACAACACACCTTAGTTATTTGTATGTTTAAATTTTGGTTTACACACAAGTATCCTCCTGCTGAGCTAAATGGAAATGTGCATGTACTCCTGTGACCTAGGACACTATTTAGTCACTGTCTCTGTACACTTGTAAATGTAGAGTATCTTGATTTTAATAGAACCATTTATTTTGCCTTTTTTTTTCCTTTCCCATTGCTGATTCCCTTTTCTACCCTGAAGAGAATTATATTTCCTACCTTTGAGCTCTGCTGCTGCAGCAAGTTGGAAAACAGGATGCTAAAGGCATTTGTTGGTACTTACTGAGTATGTCTATGTTCAGTCACAGAAGTAATTGCAGTGTCATGCAATTATACCCAGTCTAGCTTGATATATACAAATATACCAAACCAGGTTGTTCAAAAGCTGATAATGCTCTGGCCACAGTCTGATGGGGTTCGTAATAAGCTAGCACAGCCTGCTGCTGCTTGAGCTAATTTATGGTGCTTATATTTGCCTTGCAGCCATATGACCATGTCCTTTACTCCTGCATGACATGCTTGTAGGTGGGTTGTTTTATTTATTCTTTTTCATAGGAAAAAAGCCCTTTTCTTAATATTTTGTGCTTTAAAAGGCCTTCCCTCTGAGGAACTTAGTTTTTGGTTCAGACCGGAGTAAGGTTAAGCGGTGACCTGGTTCACTGAGGAGCGCAGCCGCTTCTGGCATGGATCTCGTCACCTCCCTGCTGCAAGGGTCCTTATGCAGAAATGACTGTTTTTCAAGAGAGCACTGTCCTGTATTTTAACTTATCTCACTTAAGTCAAAAGCACTTATGCACATGGGGAAAGTTGGGGAATGCATAGCCACTTTTTTGAATCATAACGACAGTAATACAGGGTTGTCATGTGAAGGAAGTGAGAAAAATAGGTAATCGGGTTGGAATTATCCAGGAATTTAACTCTACGGGGATCCTGACTTACATGGTAGGTGGTATTTGGTTTTCTGCTTTCAGTGTAAGAACGTGCTTTTAGCAGCCCAATAACCCTGTGCTTGGGAAGTGGTTTCTGTATTGTCTTATGAAGGAAACAGCAATGTAAAATGCCATGAGAACCAGCTTTTTTCGCCGGTAAGCAGTTAATGTTACTTAAAAACTGCTTAGTGCGCAGGATTTGACAGCCTCACAGAACGTGGCAGCGTTGGGGCAAACCAGGCTCTCTTTATGCAACACGATACACTCTCAGCGTGCCAGGCTGAGAGGACGCGTAGCCATTGTTCTAATCAACGTTACTGTTGTACGTGAACATACAGCACCACTTCTTTTGGTCTTCTGCAAAAATCCCAGCTCGTGTGTGGCAAATTGTTTTGACAGTTGGCTTTCCATTAGCAGCAGGGAGAATAGCGAAGAGCTACCATCTAGACCTACTTGCAGAACTATTATGGCAAAAAGAATAATCTTACAGGAGAAGTTCCTATTTCCAGGACCTATTTGTACATTCTGACTCCTCTCCGTATAATAGGATTACACATTTCTTATCACAACCACAAACTGGATGTGTGCCAGCCATAAACTGTGCACAGTGTAACAGTATGATTGCAGGCGATCTTTTTTTTTTTTCTTTCTCTCCTTTTTCTCTCCATTCCTCCTTTTTCTGGGTTAAGGGGAAAAAAAATCATATTAGTGTAGGATGAATCACAGAGCGTCACTTAAAACATTACTATAGCCTGATATATAGAGGCAAAACCACTTGACCAATGGAAACTAATTATAGACAAGAAATGTGCCTTAGGAGAAAAAGATATTGATGTTTGAAGTGTTTCCTTAATGCATACATTTGAATCTGGGGGGAGAATTAAGATTCTGTTGCTTTGAGGGAATCTTCATCTATTCATATGGTAAACGTGCGAGTGACACCTATAGCTGAATGATTGTGGACAGGCACTCATTGCATTGCATTACTGTTTTACTTCACATGTGGGTTTGATTTACATAGTGCTCTGGCAGTAATTCAGTCTGCTTTGCAGTGTACCAGACTGTAATATACTGAACAGATAAAATAATTTTGGCCTGAGGTAGCTTAAAGCTAAGTAAATATTGGAGGGGGAAATCTAAGCATGTGGTGACTACCTTGAAATAGATCTAAAAAAAAAAAAAAAGGAGGGAGAGGGGAGAAGCCCACCCTCTTAAAAAAAAAAAAAATAAATAAAAATCATAATATACCTAATCAGAAGTGGAAGTCTTTTATGGTTCCTACGGTTGAATGTTGCTCTAGCCATCTGCAGAGAAATGTGCATTCCTGGAGTCTGGCCAGACTTTAGCACAGTTTTGTGAGGAAAAGACGACCCAGATTGCCCTTCCTCAGCGTCCGTACAAAGCACATTTGCTAGCTATTTTGGGATTGTTAAACTTTGGTCTGGGAAATTGTAATACATCTACCGGGATGAGCCACAGCAGCCATTTTGAAGGTTCAGCCTCTGTCAAAGATGGGCTGAACTACGAACAAATATGGCAATGTTAATGGCATTTGGGCTCTGCTCTGCATCTTGAGGCTGCAAAAATAAAGATTTCTGTCGCTTGCTCGCCTCCATTTCTGAAATATATTCTTGCAAGCGGTGAGGTGGTCATCCTTCTCTTGCTGTTTGGACTAGCTTGCAAATTTGGGGCAGAAGAATAATTTTAAATAGTTTTGTTCCTCAGTCCTGATTTTGGAAGGACAAAGCTTTGAAGTTGTTTGCTGGGCTAGGTCAGCTATGAGTTCTTGTGTTTGTCCTGGATCCCTCTTTCAGTGCATCTTTCCCTCCCTGAAACAAATACGAACTTAAGAAATCCGTGTGTAGGACTGCTGATTCAGGCTGTACTGGCAAGGATGCTAACCTGAAGGCAGCCTCAGCCAGCAGTGCTTTCTCTCCCCTTGCTCACGCAAGTCAGGGTGGAAATGGTTTGTGCTAAGTAAGTGCATTTGTTACCTTGCTGAAGAAAGCCTGCTTACTGAGTTGGTAGAAAAAGGAGTATTTTTAACTGAATTTTGCTGGCCATTTGCAGGAGGGTCAAGAAGTTTTAATCAGGGTAGAAGTTCCTTGCTAGGCACATGATATAGAAAGGGGCTCTGTTCAGGTCGGATGGGAAAAACTCAAGTCAAAGCTATGGCCACTAAAGGCACCGAGTGCTTCTCAAGCAGGTGCAGGTGGCATCTTGGCTGGGACGGCTGCCGCTGTGTTCTTGGCCTGCAGACTTTTATTTATTCTGTTACAGAAGAAACTTGTCAAATGGAGTTGTATTAGTCATGGTTGGGAAGAGGGGTTTTTGGAGGGGTGGGGAGGAAGACTAACACAACATAAACCAGTTCCCCCTGGGAGGAGTTTTGAAGACTTCGAAGTTCTCTTCTCCCACCCTGATCCTTAACTATATTGTGCCTTTTTGAGCTGTTTGAAGTAATTCTGTAGGTTGTTGAAGTTCTAGTCACACATCCATAAGCTTTCTCTGAACTTTTAATGTGCGAGGCTCCAATTACATGTGCCGCTGGATTCTGCACACTAAATATGGTTATTTCGGTAATTGATTCTAAAGGTATATGTGCGAGGTGGATTGATATATTTAGTCTGTAAATTGTATTTAGAAATTGGCAAAAGTCATCTGCATTTATTTCAGTATTCAAACACTGTTTCATTCGTTTATTTTTAAAGCCTGGGAAGTGAGTGTTTAAAAAACCCCACCACCAACAGAAGAGAGTTAGCATGAAACTATATTGGGAATTTAATGTACAAGTTAGGAAATTAAAAGTTTCTGCAATAAATGCAACTCTGGCATATTACAGGTATACTGCAACATAAATTTCCCGGCTTCTACAACAACATTGTATTCTGAATATGTGCAAGATGGTTGACGTAGAGTGGTTTTGAGAATTACAGCCTTGTTTTTCCTAACTAGTTCATTTAAATTCTCAGCCTTAATGTTCTGTTAACCTTCTATTTTCTTGCTAATCTGCTTTAGGAAAATAAACAAAGTAGAAACCTTAAGTATCTTGCAACTCAAAGTGATATATACCTGGAGGGAGAGAGATAAATTTAGATTGCAGTAATTTTTTGTGGCTTCATCAGTGTCGAATCCTTGGCCACTGATGTTAATGTTAAAACATTCCTTGTCTTTACGGAAACTATCAATGGACCTGTTGGATCTGGTCTCCCTGAGACTGGGAAAAAAGGACAGAAAACAGTTACTCATTTGGAGAGACTGTAAAGCATTTTTCTGTGTCCCACATGGCTGACCTCAGCCTTTGGGGGTGCCGGGAGCGAGGAGATAGGTAAGATTGCCCAGGTGCAGAGAGCAAGGTGGAGCCATTGTCTCTCAAGAGGCAGGGTGCATGGAGGGGACTACCCTGTCCCACCCAGCCTGTAAGGGTCTTCCTAAGCCTGCATCCTCATTGCAGATACATCCCCTTCTTGTTGACTGAACACGTGCTGGGATCGCTATTCTCTTACAATACTCACACGGTGGTGTGCGGCATTTTCATGGTGTGGTATTCATTTGAAGGGCACATTAAGCCTTCTGAGGGGTCCTTCCCTGCTTTCCAGAGCTACAATAAATCACACCCCTCTGAATACTGTTGGAGGAAACTCAGTCCATCTTTTCTGGACTCATACCTGCAATTAATATTTATTTCAGTGTGTTGTACCGTTTCCCACCAGCACACAGAACTGATGAGGTTTGGAGTCACTTCTGAATGCCGGTCACCTTTTGTGTGGCATCAAGCTTTAGGTGGTGCTGGGAGAGCTGAGAGCCAAGAAGAAGAAAGTTTCAGAAGTAGCCTGTACAAACTATTAGAGGCCACTAGGAGATGGAAAACTGATTTTGCAAAATAAATCTGTTATATTTCTTATGTAATGCTGTACTAGTCCCTTCTTAAAATCTCTTGTGGTGAAGCACTTCTATCATGTCCTCACCACCTGCTGGAAATCCAACACAAAAACAAGAATAACCAAATCTTAAGTTGTAGCAGCTGAACCTGTTTCAAATAAATCGCAAAAGCTATTGTTTATCATAAGTGTTATCTGATTGCTGGCAGAACCTGTGTTTATTGCTTTTGTGTATTACAGTCTCTTGTAATTTGGACAACTAAAAATTGTATTCCTTTTTCCATTGTACAGAGAGATTTGTAAGTAGGCAGATGTCTATAATTATACTTACTGGGACTGGAGAGCATATAAAGCATTAAATGAAATTGCTTGGTTTTAATCTGAAGTAGCATCACATCAAAGTTTCCACTTTTTTACGTATCCTGGAACAAATATTTTTCTCATTCTTTGAATAACATTGGAGGACATTTAGGGACTGGTACAAAGATACTCTGTGCAGATTGTTTTCATATACTTGATGTTTTGAAATGTTTGCACTGAAAGTCAAATATTGGGTGCTTATTGTACTGGTGGTCATGAAGGAAAACTATGGAGTGCAGTCTGACAAGTGTCAATGACTATCTAGAGTGAATCTTTCATTTCAGCACAGTAATTGGGTCTTTTCCCCCCTCTGATTAAAAAAACCCAACAAACAAGCCAAGTGCAAATGGATCTTACAGTTCATTTTTTTTTCTGTTCTGTCAGACCTCTTTAGAGCTCATTTGTTTTTTCTTCTTTTTCCCCCACATGAGGAATGAAGAACAGAAAACCCCAAGTTACATATAAAATCCCAAGCTGCAGCTGTAAAGTCACAGCTCAGATATATTCATCTGTATATTTTTCAGTGCTCTTGGCTTTGTGTGTTATTATTTCTTTACAGTTTATAATACACTAACTTTTTCTTTGGGGATAGAAGAATATGCATATATTATTTACACCTTTTGATTTTGTCAAATAATGTCACACTTCATGCTTTCAGAGCACTCAAGAACCCAATCCTCCTAGCAGTCCCAAGAGTCAAGAACAGGCAAGTGTGATCCATCACATGCAGGCTTTCATTTGATAATAAGTGAACCTCACTGCTGCCCCGTTCTGATTTTGTGTACTGCTGGTGATGGCCAAGGTTGGGTGGTCATGGCATTTCTGCTGGCTGCCTTAGTCATCCATGTTTGTACGATCTAGACCCAACGAAGTGAAACCATGAGAATTTGAGATGTTGACTCGAGAGCTGCCTGCTGTTGGCCAGGAGAAATGGTTTTAGTTATTGGTAATGCCTGCATGTTGCAATCCCTGTAACACAGGGAATGAGATTACTCACCAAAAGAGGTGTTTGATCTGTGATTTTCATCTGTTAAAGCTATATCTGTGCTGAGGAGGTCACGATATGTGTGTTTGTCTAGGTAGGAACTAACCTTGGTGCGAGTGCATGCTGGACAGTCACGAGGGCAACACCTTTAACCTCTGCAAAAGCAGGGGAGGGAAGGGGAGGATCGGTTTTGAAAAGACCATTTTGGGAACACACTGAAAGCACTTCTCTGCTTTTGAATCAAAAGCAGCAGAGGGTAGGCTCTGTGAAAGAAAATTTTCCTCCTCAGTTTCATGACCCAAATTCCTTTTAGCCCAGAATGCTTCATCACGCTACAAGCTTTGGACCATTGTGTTTGCTTGTCTCAAAAAGAGATATTTTTATGGAACTTAATCTGAATGTTGACTGTCTTATAGAATATGTATGTAGGAGCATAGCTGACACAATTTGAATACCAGATCTGTGAAATCCGTTTTTCCAGTATTTGTTCTTCAGACCCACACATACCTTGTAGTAACACAAATTATATTGAATAAATGTGATCATGATGCTGGGTCAAGAAAAATATACCAGGATGTCCAAGAGCAAAAGGAGCAGGTTAGTTTGAACTCTTACCAAGGACGACGAGCCTACTTGTGTCTTTTGAAATTGCAGCTCCTCCTCTTCCAGCTAAAGCTAATGGTCTAAGATGGATGCATGGCACAATGATGATATCTGCTGAACTGGAGGGAATTCACTTCGCAGATGCTTATGCATCTTGTCACGCCATAAAAATGAAGTGGTGCTTGGTGAATAGGATTTAAAAAATGACAGACTTTTCAGGTACGTGACAGGTATGCCAAGAAATGTAAGATCACAAGACGCCACGTAGATGGAGTTCTCCGCAAGGTCAGGCAGCAGCTGTCTTACACATGCAGTCCAGAGACGCCCACAGATGTCTGCTCTTTGTCCCTTGCTCCATACTACTAGCTACTGAATTTATCCCAGTACTCTGGAAGAACATGAAGACTAAAAGCCAAATAAGAGCATGCCCTTGGGAAAGAGGAGCCATCATAGACATTGCCAGATCTTGAGGCTCCTGTGACGGCCAGGAGCTGACCAGAGGTCCCATGGTAGACCTGGGGCTGGACCTGCTGTACGCTGCTTTACTGTTTGTCCTCTAGAGAACTGAAGAGCAGGCTGCTACCTCGCCTCTTCTTCTCCATTTTCAGTGTTAAGGACAGGTTTTTCCTTTTCCTTTTCAGTTTAAATTAAAATTCTTGCATGATTTCAGTCTTCCTTCTGTTTTGAAAGGCTAGATTAGAAAAGTAATTTAAAAACTTCTTTGTTGTATTGGCTAAAAATCTCTTACACTGTTTGTTTTTCTGGTCTTTTGCATCTGTGTTTCTGCCTCTCATCTGTGCACCTGACCTGCAAGGGTGGAATTCGGACATGGTTTTGAGTGTCTCACCATGATGGTGGGGTCACCACTGACGGCTCTCTGTTAACCTGTAGCAGTAGTTTCTCATGCTGTAGATGAGGAGTAAATGTCTGAAAAGCAAATACAGTTGTAAAGCCCAGTGAAAGAGATATTAATTTCCTCTTTCTCAAAATGCATCATCATTCCTATTTCAAAGATAAAGGAATCTGTCCATACAAAACAGCCATCTATTTAATTGTGTTTCTGTCAGGGGCCTTGTTTGGAAATGTTGGCTATTTGTGACTTTTCATAGAAAATACTGTCAGTAACTGCAGGAAGCTTTTCTGTGTTACACAACCCAGTTGGCTCAGGCTGGGTGATGTCTTTCCACTGAGACTGCTGTCAAACCCGTGGGTGATGTGCGGGCAGCGCTTGGGGGCTGGTCAGCAGTCACTGGAGGCCACTAATTCACTATCTAGACACCAGTAGAAACATACGGAAATGGGATCCTAGATGGTCTGTTTGACTATACCTTGAACAAGACTATTCTTTCAAAGTATTTCGGTTACATCTATATCCTACAGCCACAATGACTGTCTTGAAAACAGCAACACAAAAGGTTCACCAAATATGTGACTGCTATATATGTAAAAGATATGTTTACTATTCTAAAAAAAATCCATTATCCTTTTACTGCTGGGACGGCTGAAAAGATGGACATGTAGAAGTTACTGCTAAATCGGGCACTGGTTTATGTGGTGTGTCTGGACTCGCCTTGCCCAACATGCTGGAGAGATTTAGGCTTCTTGGAATGCGTATGCAGCTGCCTTCCACTGGTTGATAGAAAATTATAGCATTAAATGTATCATTAAATCCACTTTTCCTCATATCTCAAAGCTTCAGGTGTTCATGTCTGTCTACTCCTAACCCTTATTTTAGGACTTCCTCCCAAAGGCAGGTTCTCTGCTCCTCTGACCAAAAAGCTGAACTGGCACATGATGTTCTTTTCTTTTATTGTTACAAAACAGTGCCAACAGTTGAAGTGCAGAAGGTGACAGATGGTTTGGTGGGTAAAAGCAGTCAGTTCATTGGTATAGAGGTTCAAAGGTAAAGCTTGGAGGCAGCTGTGGAGTTTGGGAGTTCAGAAGAGTTTAGTTAAGTGGCTCCTGTCTGGGTTGTATTAGTACTGCAGATGTAGGCTTGGGAGGCTCCTTCCTTATTGTTCAGGGTGCTAAAGAAACACTGACAGGTCAAGGAGAACTCATGGAAAAGGTGGGATGACCTAGGTGCCCATCCTACTGTACCAAAGCAAGTGGAGAGAAGCATGTGGCAGAGCTCCCCGGGATTCAGGCAAGGCCAGGAGGTCCCCTGAGCCTTGGCAGCACTCCCGGCTACAGCCTGCGCCACGCTCCCAGGGCGCTGGAGCAGCCCTTTGGGTGTTTTTCATGATCAGTAGCAATGTTTTCCCTAGGCCCATATGTTTTCCCTTTTGTATAGGGCTCTGCTTCCTTGCCTGAGGAACAGTTGCAGACATCTATTTCCCTCATCCTTTCTGCGCCCTTTTCTAAGCTTCCTTCCCTCCGCAAGTCTTTGATATATTCCCTTCCCTTCCTGATCTGAAGACTGGTAAGCACAGCAGGTGAGGAGTGTTAGTGCTGCATCTGCTGCTAATTGGGCTCCCAGGCTCATTCAGATAGCACTGGCAAGTGATGTACTGAGTTAATCAGGAGCCGGGGTTTGTAAGATAATGTTCATATTATGTAGGGTAAGCAGAGATTTGCATGTCAGCTTTTAAAATTGGAGCTTACCAGAATGAGACTGGCTGCTGCTTTGTGTTGTCAGTCTCCCCGTGGCCCCCATTTACCTGGGGTGTCTCAGCACCTTTACTCTTTATCCTCGCAGCAGCCCACAAGCATGAGTGGTGCTGGTATCCCCAGTTAGGAGATAATGCCTGGGAGTCCGGGATTTAGGGAGGAGGTTACACAGTGCATTGCATTTGGTGGTGGTGCTAGCTTAAGCAAATTCCTGGCTTCCTCCGAACAGCAGCAGGTGAAGTGCTGATGTGTGTTTCCTTCTGTTGCCCCTGCTAGGAGGGCAACCATCCCTGCTAAAGGGGGCTGGAGAAGGAGGTGGAGAGAGCGAGCCACGTGCATCTCAAACAGCAACAGCTAACTCTGTCCGAGTGCATCTGGCACCACCGAGGAGGTTCTTCCACCTGGCTTGGACAGCACATTGCCTTTGCAGCCTTCCTCCTGGTTGCTTATTCCAGCCCCTAGGCCACCACGGGCCTCCCCAGCCTCCCCTCTTCTCCTGCAGTTTTGCTGCTGCAGCTGATTGATTATAGATCCTTTAAGCAATCCAATGCAAAATTGCTCTCCTCCCTCCAAAATACAACAAAAAACTTGCTTTTAACATCTTTCTGTTCAGTAATTCGGTTTACAGGGTAAACTTGGGTGCTTGTGGGCTCTCAGGGCAGCGCAAGCGTGGAGGCAGCAAATGACAGGCAGGGGAAGGCAGGAACTTCTTAGGCTGACTTTGCTTTTGAAGCCAAGGTATCCGCTAACTACAGCTTCAGTGTTTTTGCCTAAGGTCATGCAAGAACGCTTGGCAGAGCAAAGAACTGAAGTGGGTCTCCCTAGATCCAGGTTACCACTCTAACCCCAGGACTGTTTTTCTTCCAGCACTTGAAAATGGTCTGAACCTCCCATGAGGTACCTTGTGAGAGGTTTTTAGGCAAAGATACTTTGCTGCTGTAAAAAAGCATGACTGTTTGCTTTGTAAGGGGAAGCTCTTGTTCCTGTTTCCTTTCTGATGTATGTCTTCTGTTCTTGGCTTGCTCACTTGATGATATCACTCCCCATGCATTGGGCAAAAGCTGTTTTCCCTCTGTTCAAAGAGCCAGGAGGAGCAGCTGCTGGACTGACTCTCAATCTCTTGTTCTTCCCGCACTCCTGTGGCATGCCAGTGGCAGCTAGGACCAGGGAGGCGCGTTGAGAATGGAGACGAAAAAGTGAATTTGCTGTGTCATCCTTGAGTCGCACTAGCCAAGAAGTGGTTTGCTGATGTTTGTTGAGGAAGGATCCAGAGTTTGCACAGCGTGTGCGGGGAATTGCTGATAGCTGGATAGGAAGCACTCCCAGGCTCTTTGTCAAAACCACCGGCGTCAGAGAAGGTGGAAGTCCTCCTCCTGCGACACGGTATGGGAAATGAGTTCTTAGTACGTTTTACCTCCTGCCACAGGGTGCCTGTATTGTAGGTGCAGGTACGCCAGCATCCTTTTGGTTGCCTGCATGCAGTGGAAAAAACGTACGAGCAGTTCATTTCCCTTCCTTGCCTTCCTTACAGGCAGCTTCCTTCAGTCAGGTATTCTGACCCCCACCTTTTTCCAGAGGACCATCATCCGTTTGGGTCTTCAGTGCTTAACTCTGCTGAATTTATGTGTATGGAAACACTTAAATTTGCTCCTCTTTTTTTATGTCCTTTTCTGACGATATCTCATTCTTTTTTAAAAATAGATAATTGCTTCAGCACTATCCGCAGCTCAGTCGTGCAGGTGCCTGGGTAAATTATCCCATGCATGCATCTAGTATTCACTCCGGCAGTCTTCCATAATTGACAATTAATTTGTGAATCTTTTTCCATGCTGTTCTTTCACCTTGAGTGCTGGGCGTACTGGATCTCTGCCATCTCATATTTCTTGGATAAAGTCACTGTGGCTTCTTGTCTTACAATGTCTGACTCTGAGCTAGTGCAACTTGTTGAAAAAAAAACCAAAACCTGCAAAATGCAGTGTGCGTTGGAAGGTTCATTTGAAAAGGCTGAAAGTTGCTCAAGAACAGTCTCTGTAAAACAAAGAGAAGGTAAAAAATCTTGATCTATCCAGAGGAACTTCAAGGAAAGGTATTTACCAAATAATGCAATTAGTCAATGCCTTTGTCACAACCGTTGCATTCTTCATTCTTTTGTTGTGTGAAGAGGGGATGATATAAATCATTTTCTGGGATGCCTTATGTCCATCCCATTCAAATGTATGAAATTCCACTGCGGTGGTGCTTTGATTTCTAACCTTTAAAAGTTATGAGCTGTGACAGAGAAAATTATAAACTCCCATTTGTTTTGTGTGCTTGTGTGGGGAAATTCTGTCTCAGTCCAAGCACCATGAAGCCTACAGTGCCTTAAACTGATTTATGAAGCCTTTTCCTTGATTTGCTTGCAGCTGGTATGTGTAAGTCCAAATTCAGTTACCACACCTGCAGTAAATCAGCAATATATAAATGTTTCCTAACTTGGGAGAAAATCCATTAGTGGTTGAATTAAACCTTTAAAAGACTCTTATTTCCTGAGTGTTAGGCTACTATAACTTTTATGTGTGATTTTAACACATTCTGAAGTGTTAGGCAAACTACAAAGAGCCGCTGAGTATGTAGGTGACAGTTGTTAATGTATTTTAAGAACAGTTTGCTTCTAATAAAAAGGGCTCTGTCATGTAAATGTTGATGTATCAGCTCTAATGAGGGGGTTATAAGCAGTCAGAAGTTGGTGACTTGGTACGTTTTGTTGTTTTCTTAACTGAAGAGACCATCTCTGCCTTTGTAATACCATTTAGGTTTCATTAGGGACAAGGAAAAAGCTTTAGAGAATGACAGGAGAAATGAGCCAGTATTTGCTAATAAACGTTCCTCTCCTCCATCTTCTCTATCCCCTTCTTCCCTTCGCAGTTGTCATGGTTTAACCACAGCCAGCAACTAACCACCACGCAGCCCTTCGCTCACACCCCGCCCTCCCGGTGGGATGGGGGAAAGAGTTGGAAAAAAAACCCAAAACTTGTGGGTTGAGATGAAAACAGTTCAATAATTGAAATAAAATATAATAATAGCAATGAAAAGGAAGATAACAAAAAGAGAGAGAAATAAAACCCAAGAAAAGACAAGTGATGCACAATGCAATTGCTCACCACCTGGTGACCAATGCCTGAGCAGTGATCTGCCCCTCCCAGCCAACTCCCCCCAGTTTATATACTGGGCATGATGTCCTATGGTATGGAGTATCCCTTTGGCTAGTTTGGGTCAGCTGTGCTGGCCGTGCTCCCTCCCAGCTTCTTGTGCACCTGCTTGCTGGCGGAGCATGGGAAACTGAAAAATCCTTGACTTAGGATAAGCACTACTTAGCAACAACTAAAACATCAGTGTGTTATCAACATTATTCTCATGCAAAATCCGAAACAGAGCACTGTATCAGGTACTAGGAAGAAAATTGACTCTATCCCAGCTGAAACTAGGCCAGCAGTCAAAGGGATCTGAGCTGGGAGAGGAGGGTTATCGGAAGCCTCCGTCCGTACCCGCAGCTGCAAAGGGTGAGGATGCCTGTGTGTATGGCCATGCTGTAAGCTGCATTACCCAACTGCTTGAGCGCGTCCCATCTCAGCAGAAGGAATTAGGGCCATGGTCATGGAGTGGGCTGGCTTTTGTGGTGGTAAATCGGGCCAGGCACACAGTACCCCATTAGACCTGCCATCTAAGCTGCTCATTTGAGCATTTCCACTGCATTAAAATGAGCCAGAGCTTAAACGGTTCAAGCACAGTAAGTCTTGGGTAACCCATGTAACTTGCTGGCATGCTGTTGGCCATATGGATGCCACTTGCATGAACCACTGGGCAGTGGCAACATTTGGAGGCCTATCTTACAATTTTGTCTTCTTTCTACTCCTGTAGTTGCCTCTCTCCTTCCTCCCCTCTCTCTTTCCTTCCCTCTTGCACCTCCCAAAATATATTTCAGCCAACATATCTGAGCAGGTACAGAGAAGTAAACAAGTTGCATCACTACACTAAATTGCTTTCTCTCCCCTTTCCTCCTCAAAAGCACAGAAGGGAATAGAAAAGGAAGATTAGTTGTGTCAGAGCTCCATCCTGGTGCTGTTCCCATGCCATGGATTGCTCAGAGCTGAGCATGTATGCTTTGTTTGGGATAAATAACAGTGAAACTCTGTCTCAATTTTCTCTGCAGTTTCTCCCACTTGCATTCATTTTAAAATTTCATTCCTCACTCTCATTACTGTGAGGCCTGCCGTTCTGTGCCCAGGGGAGTCAGGTAAAACATTTTTATTTACTTTTTGTTTGGTTCGGTTCCACTTTTAACTTCCTCTCTTCTTTGAATTTTTTGTGTTTTGTTTTCCAGTGACTTTAGGAGGAAGGGGGGGCCACAAGGAAGGAGAGGCATTTATACCATGTGTGAGACGCCTTCAAATGTAAATCCATCTTCTTCAGCATTAGACTGCTGGCTCATTCTTTCCCTATAAGGTCATCTCAGTTTGTGCTTACTGTCTCCACCACTGGTCGTAGTCTTGGTCTCAAAGACATTTACATAGAATCATAGAATCATAGAATGGCTTGGGCTGGAAGGGACCATCAAAGGTCATCAAGTCCAACGCCCCTGCGGTGAGCAGG
>JAVKLA010000017.1:21662825-21677486 GCA_034782735.1 Sagittarius serpentarius
TCCAGCCTGGCCTTGAATGTTCCCAGGGATGGGGCTTCTACCACCTCTCTGGGCAACCTGTGCCAGTGTTTCACTACATGGAATGAAGAGCACCAGGAGTTGAGGAAATTTTGGAATTCTGGATTGGATTGTTGAGATTATTATTGGATAATCCATTATTTGGCAGTTTAGGCGTACTAGTCAAGCTACAACATTGCAGTCCAAAAGTCTTAGCAGCAGCAGTGGTATAAAGACTTCACCCTTCTTCTGTGTATTTGTTCTCCCTGCAGCCTTTTCAGGCTGCCTGTTCAGTTGTGCTGATGCTGTAGTTTGAGAGACATGTCATGAAGCAGATTATCAACTGGTCTGGGCTAAAAATAATCCTTCAGCATGGGGAAGAGTGGTGGGGTTTTTTTTCTGCCTGCCTCAGTTCACCATTTTGCAGGATGACCCCACAGATGGTTGCAACAGCTTAAACTGAGGGACAGCATGGTGGTTTGCAAGGATGGGAACAAGACACTAGAGGTTGGGGAGTGGTGGGAACTCCATAAACCCACTTTCCCCCAGAAATTGTGGCTTCCCACCTGGCAGCTGGGTTTTGATCCACCTTGCTGCAAAGGTTTTCAGATGTTTCCACCATGCATCTCTACAATAATTTCTGCTCTTGCAGCAGCTACCATATTGGTATCTCGGTGCCCATGCTCTGTAGTCGATATGTTAATGCAAGCCCACCGTTGCTAGCAGTTGCTGTGGTTGCTGAGGCAGAGACACACATCCCATTTGGCCGCTGTTGATCTGAGAACAGTAACCTTTGCAGAAGGCCAGAGCAATAATGTATTAAACCACAGCCACTAAATCTGCAAGAGCACATCTGTCAAAACACCCACATAGAAGAGGTAATACAAGCTTCCTCTTCTGCAGTGTTACTCAAAAGGGACATCGGCTGATAAAGAATTTACACAGCAACTTCCAAATCAGTGACTAAATGGCTTCTGGGGTGAGGATGATGAGTGTTTCCCTACCTGCGTGACAGATAAGTGAGGGTGAGGAGGAGTTTGCAGAAGAGGCTCGGGAGACTGAGATGCTCTCTGCCTGTTTGTAATGGAAGAACCATGGACAAACCCATGTGGGTTAGCAGACCACTAGACTGTCTAAACACTCTTAAGGGGCAAAGTTCAATCAGCTTTCACTCCAAAGAGCATTATCAGTGTATAACACTAATCCTATGTAACGGTACTCTAGCCTGACACAGGTACCGTGAAGTAGATTTTGGTGACGTAGATTGCCCTTGCCGGTTGAGCAAAGACATTAAGATGCTGTCAAAGTCGACAGGCCAAAATACTTTCTTAAATTACACTGCTCTTCTGATTGGTGGCAGTGAGTCTTTGCCCCGAGCGGTTATCAACAGTTAAGACGCCGTGAACTGTGTAATATTAAAATTACTGCCCAGCTATTTTTGATCCTCTTGACTTTTTTAGTGTTTGGTTGTAGCATTTGTTTTATTTTTCTGAGGGGTTGTTTTTTTTTCCTTTAGCTGTGACCAGTGTGCCTTGAACTTGGAAGCACTCTGCTTAGTCAGTCAAGTGTTCGTGTCCCTGTGTGCACCGTGCCAGACTGGGTCTAGGGGATGGTGTAGCCTGCACTCAGATAGTACTGGGTCAGATTTCAGCTCTTCCAGCCTCTACAATATCATTTTGGTTTTAATTTTAAAGCATATGATAGAGGCAGGAGGGGAGTCAACTTAAAATATTCACAGATACTCAGACACCCAGGAGGGCTGTAACGGAGATTTCCTAATCTTCCTCTTTTCAAGGAAAGAAATAGTAAAAATTCTGCAGGTCACTCAAATCCTCACTCAGAAAACGACAGATTTATTGTGGCTAAAGACATCCTGCTGTTAGGGTTGCTGGGAAGGAGAGGGTCCAAGGTTCCTATTCATGCATGGTAGTCCTGTTTTTCCCCATTTCTTTCTTTTATTTTTCCCACCCCTTTATATCGCATTACCATGCTCTTGCCCCCCCCCCCCCTCCCCGGCCGTGCGTGCCTTTCCATCTCTGCATATTGTGTTGCTTTTCCCCTGCTGTGCCACTCTCTTGTGTGCAATGGCAGCAGCAAAGTAAAATCGACTGAAATGCTGATCTCTGAAGCACTGGCACACAGTGCTTTAGAGATTAGGATTTTAGTGCATTATACTCAGCTGCTAGCGGAGCAGAGCCGTGTGACAAGGAAACACAATGCCAGAGCCAGGGGTTCTGACTTGGAGCTGTAGCCCCAGTCCCTCTGGGCAAAGCACTTCGCGCTTCTCCTGCAAAACGTTTTGGTGAGCCTATGCTTAGAGGGGCTTGAGTTTACTCAGGAGATGAAGAGGGATATCAGGAGGCAGGCTGAGAGCCTTTGCATCCAAATCGTATCAATTATTAAGAAAAAAAAAATCTTCAAAAAAGTTTATGGCTAGATTTTTCCTACCTATTCTTCTGTCTACATCCTCATTCTTTCTTTTCCTTTGCTGTATATAGTTTTTTTATTTTCCCAGAAGCTAAGGAAGATAGATCTTTTTCCTCCTGTTCCCACAGGCTTGCAAGCTCATGTTGCTGCTGTAGCAATTTGCTCCAGATTCCGGTCACTTCTTTGAGGTTCTCGGATGATACAGGCATTTTGGGAAATGCAGTCTAGTACAAGAAATAAAAGTAGGCTTCCTGCTTGTCTAGTTTCTGGCAAGCCTGGCTGGGTTTTGCTGCAAACTTGCCAATTGCCACCAGAGCCACTACTTGTGTGCAGGTTAGTCTGCAAATACCCAGGGCCAGTTCTGGAAGGTAGACCACAGGAATTTTTTATACTTCAAAGAAAGCCATGCTAATTAATGCCCTCAGCTAGTGTCTGCTCTTCACTGATTTTTAAAGAATCATTACTTAATGACATAAAGCCATTTTAAAAACTTGGTAACCTCTAATATCTTTATCAGACATCAGAAAATCACACATTTTTGGGTGTATAGTTTTTTCCATTGGCTTAAGGCCACTTAGTTATATAAATATTAACGCTTTCTACTGCTAGGTTTAAATCCTATTTAAAAGTGCTTCTATTCTGTATTCAGAAGGGAAGGAAATAATATCAGGTACCAGAAGAAATTCTCTCTTCTGGAACAATGAAATATTTCTCCGGCAGAGGCTGAGGTTTATGCTGCGTGCAGATGTTGGTGAGCATCTGTCTCTCTCTAGTTCTTGCTCTGTTCAGAAGCTCTTAGTGCTGCTTGCTTTCAGCATCCCATTTCTCCTCCTCCTCGGTGCCATGCTTGGTTCCTCTTCCCTCTCATTTTCTTGTGACTTTGTCTGTTGGCACCACTTTCCCTCCCGGCTTTCTGCTGATTTTCACTATGCCATTTTTTCCCTGTTGTCTTCTGGTTTTACTCTTTGGCCTTGACCTGACCTTCAAACCTGAATGAGGTTTCTCTTCTTTGAAAATGGCCATTTCTTGGACCTGGGTGTTTTAGCATTCTTTCTTTTCTCATCTCCTCTGATCACTATTTTATTCCATGCTGTAGGTTTCTTTCCTGCATATTCTGTGACTTAAACATCCTGGTCTATTTTTCTCCTTTTTGGTTGACATAACTTCCCCTTCACAGTCATCCTCAACCAGGATTTTCCCCTTTTTCCTCTCCTACTACCCTGTTATTGTGAAGCCATGAGGCACAAACTGCAGATCCCCCACTGGCTTCCTGCTTTTCACATTATTGGTAGCTACTTTTAACCACAAATTTACTTTCTAATCGCATGCAGTCCTGCATTCTCAGTGATCTCCAGTAACTTCTCTCAAATTCGCAGTCTTGCCCACTGCACTGACAGATTCAGAGAGTATTTCACCTAGCTGTAGTTCATGCTCTGCTCTTTAGCACCTCTCCCAACCTTTTTTTCTTTTCTTTCCCTGCTTCTAAATTTGCTACCTTCCACTTACCGTCCTCTTTCAACCTGTCGTCTTTTCTGTATTTTCCATATAAAAGCAGAGTCTGATAGCTTTGAAGCATCCCACAAGAGGCCATTTGTATTTCTGTTGTCTCTTTTCCCTTGTAAACATGAGAAGTCAGCACTCGCCTTGCTGGGGTTAGGCACAGTGGGAAATAAAAAATGAGAGTCCTTGAGCTCCAGTCTTCCTTAGCATAAGTTGAAACACACACCTGGCTGCTGTGCATGCAGACCGGGAGTTGCATACACACGAGCCATCCCGTACCCCATCTCTGTGGCTACAGACATCCCGTCTAATCACTGGGAAGCACTGAGCCTGTGAGCCCACACTTGAGCCGTGCTGGCTGCCTGTGATCTGCTCTTGGTCCCCTCTTATCCCCCTGGATTCTGGCTCTGAACAGCCTCCCCTGCTTATCATCTGTCTTTGAGAAGATGCTGAAAAAGTAGCCATAGGAGGGGAAGCAAGGCAAGAGAGAGGAAAATACCAGAGGCAGTAAAGCGGCAGAAAGGTCAACAAAAGTAGGGATGAATTACAGCCTTTGAGCCGTAGCCAGGAAAAACGCACCGGAGACTGTGATGGGTGTTTCTCCAGAGGGAGGATGCAAGCCAGAGAGCTTCCAGCACGTGCTATACCTTGTAAATAAATAAACAAAAAAGTAATGTGCATATGGCATATGGGCTGGTTTGTATGTGCTATCCCATCTAATGTGTATCTGACCCATAAAGCTGTATCAGATCCAGTGCAGGACCATTGCTATGAGGAAAATGTTCATGGTCAGGCTGGCGGGGCTTTGCGCATCCTGATCTAGTGAAAGATGTCCCTGCCCATGGCAAAGAGCTTGGACTAGCTGATCTTTAAAGGTCCCTTCCAACCCAAACCATTCTGTGATTCTATGAAAACCATCATGCCAAGTCAGCTGTATTTTAAGAGGGCCTAGTTCGTAACAGAAAAGATGCTAATATTGGTTTTGTCTTGCATCACAGGGAAAGTATATATAAAGAAGGTCCCAGGTTTTTTCTTGTACCTCAGTCAAGCTCAGGACCCCATGCACAAACAGCGAACCTCCAACACATGCACTAAAATCTCATAAAGCGTATTTGAGTCACTGTGGAGCAAATCTGTGTCTTCCACAGGTCTATGTGATCAAAAAATGGCACATTCTCTTAAAAATATCTCTATACCACAGTTTCTGTGAGAAGCCTAATGCCCTGTATTGAGGGCTGCTGTGTGGGCAGTGCTGGTCCCTGACCTGGGGCTTCTCTTTGTACAGGAGAGAAAGGAAGGAATGAGAATAATTTTAATTTATTTATTTTACATGTATGCTTTCAAAGGGTAGCTGGGCAATATTTGGGCCAGGTAATGATTGCTCAGCACTGGCTCTGTTTCAGTATTCACTTCTGGCTACCGAAGAGTGGTTCTTAGGGTTCTGCCCTTGGTCTCTTAATTTAGGTGATGCTTTGGGAACACCCTACGCTGGCTGTTAGTGGTGCAGAGCTGGTGCTTTCTCCATACTGGTTGCTGCTTGCTGCCAGGACGGCTGAGAAGCCAGTGCATCCTCTGACCTCGGGCCAGCTCAGGAGCAATTTAGTAATACCAGACACAGCATGGTCTAGTGGCCTAAAATCCTGCGAGCCAGGGAATAATCTGTAGCATGACGCTGATTCTCTCTGCACCCGTCAGGTCCTGCCGCCTGTTCTGCAGTGGGAACCGGTCGCTATATGGCTGTAGCACGGCTGCGCAGCCTTTAAGCTCACTCCTGTTTGCCGGTGCCCAGGGCCTGATTTTACAGGGCTCTTGCTGTGCAGGAATGAAGGGAAGCCCCAGGGCTGGCGTGGCACAGGCCAGACTGGTTCTCGCTCTCAGCAGAGAGGACAGTGTTGATGCAGTGGGCTTACGGCTGCAAAGGAGGTGTGGGTGCTGTGGAGCAACCAATGCCTATATGGGATGGAGTGGCCCATTGCTGTGTTCCCACTGTCACTTCCCTGGTGGCACAGGGAGGATTGCTGTGCCGTAGCCACAGCAAGCCTGGGAGCACTGTTGTTGCTCCCTGCCTGCTCTCTGCCAAAGTTACCCAAGAGAAAGGCTAGAGGGATGGCCCAAATTGTGCAGAGCCAGTAGGTCTACCCCATGCACCATCCCAGCCATGTGCCTGTAAAAGCAATTTATTTGTGCCAGCTTGCTTGGGCAGAGCCCAGTGTGAGTTGGTAGGCTGTCAGACCTTGAGTTCACGTGTCTAGATATAAGCTCTGTGAAGGGCAGGATCAAAACAAAACAAGAACAAAAAATATTCTAAACACAAAAAGTGGTTTGCACGAGAGGATGGGAAAACAATGCCAAACTTTTCCAGAAACTGATGTCCATAAAAGCAAAAGTCAGGGCATCATTGCTCTTTGCACCACTGGGGAGCGATGCAGAGAGGTCAGAGCTGCCGGGGCATGTGTGGCACCGTGCTGTTGTGCCCCTTTCTCATGTGGTTTTCCTTGTGCCAAGCTTTCCGGCAGCGCTCTGCCACCTGCCAAACCACATGTGTGGCAGCCTCAAACGAGTGGTGGTGTGGGCACGGGATGGGTTGGTCTGGGGGGCATCCCAGGAAAGCTTTTCAGTGCTCTGCAGCTGCTTGGTCTGCAAGACTTCACAGCTTTGAGACTGCAGACCCTGGCTGTAACCTGACCTTCATTCGCATACCGTTTATTCACATACACAGAAGCATCTTTTTTGTTTTTCCTGTGAAGGAAAAGTATCTGTTTGCTCAGCGTCTTAGGGATAGATGCTGTCCTGCCATGAAGTGCTGTGATTTGATGCAGGGAAGCTGCTTCCAGAGGAAAACCTCCTGTGACGGGCTCAGGCAATGCCGGATTGTTGGATCGGATTTCCCTGAGCTGAGCGAGGCTCTATGTGGTGGTCAGACTCACACTGCTGCTTCTCACGGAGGTTGTGATACAGCCACACAAAGGACGTTTCTGCTTGTTAATAACTGATTCAAGCTCTATAAATAACAATTTATTTTTTTTTTTAGTTTATCTTGTGTCATATACACACATGCACACATATGTATAAAAAAAACTAACTCTACCAAGAAATTTACTTTGGAGAGGGACTCTCCAATGGTTATTTTTCTCCTGCATCTGAAAGCAAGTGCTTTAAGCTGCAGGTCATTTTTAAAAAAACCCATAAGCATCAACATTGGAGTAAGGCATCCCATATTTATTAAGCTACCGTCTTCACGTGCTTTAGCTATGAGCACGGCAGTGATGGCAGCCGCCGGTCTCGCTACTTGTTTACTCACATAGTTGTGCTTTGGATGTACGTTACAAGTGGGGTTGTTTTCACTGTTGAGAGGCTGAGTGCTTCCAGGGACTGTATCACTGCTGTTGAGGCCTTACTGCAAGTGGCTGTAGTGGGTGATGAACACAAACCTATTCAATAATGAAACATGAGATTCCCTATCAGATAACGTTGTGCTGCTAATTCGGGTGTGAGGGAGACGGTGGGGTCATGAGTGCGGGTTATTAGGAGATACCACTGAGTAAGCAGGGAGAGAACGGTCAGCAATGTTGGTGGTTTAATTCTTGTACAAAAAATACAGGCAGAAATATATATTTTTGTGACTGCTTTAAAAAAAACAAAACAACTGCAAGGCAGAAAACTGGCTACCAGAAAGTCTTTAAATAAAAAGGGAGTTAAATCCAGGTGACATGGATGGGGTCAGATCTGCTCTTAATTGCATTTTCCCTTTGTGATTCCTGACAGTTGTTTTTTTTTAAAATGTAGTTGTTTGGTTTTTTTTTTTAATGTTTCTGTGCAGACACTACATTACATTGGCATTGATTCACTGAGTTTATTTGTCAGCAGTAAAATGAATGAAATTCTAGAGGTACAGTTTCAACCAGCTGCTGTTGTTTACTAGTGAGACTACCAGTGACCCTTAGCATCTATAAATACTTCACTGTGAATTAAAAGCAGTGAACTATCCAGTAGTTTTTCTCTTACTCATGTTTCCCAGATTTTTTTTGCTCTGCCTTTTTTTAATTTGTTATGGTTAGTTTCAGTCTCATCTCCACAGCTTCAAGAAAAGCCAAACATTAGAGGAAGATTTAATTTCTAGTGAACAGTAGACTTGGTCATTCGTTAAAAGACTCATCAAGCTGTTAGACCGTATGAAGATTTTTCTCTGGTCTGTGTGGTGCTGACTTTCGGTAATAGCCTTTTAAAGTGAAAATTCAGATTTAAAACATTTGAGCATTATTTTTAGCTCTCCTGAGCTCATCATTCTTATTAAGGAGAAAGTTGTTTGCACTCATTGATTAGTTACAATTGTAACTTCCAAATAGCTTTAGGCAATATTACAGAAGGACTGCAGTTTCTAATCCCCTTTTTCAGGGTTTTATTTTTTCCTTTTCACTAATTTTGGAGGTTTGACATGGACCAGTAGCTCTTTTATTTTATCACAAGACCTGAAAACAAACACTGTTTTTGCTCAAGGCCGACTCAGCCTTACGAGCCATTATGAAAGGATTTGCTCCTCAGTAGTCAAACCTCTCGCCAAGTAAAATTCACCCAGTCCCTCCGTGATGCTGAGCATCTCGGTCTACAAGACTGTTACTTCACTTTACATAAAAACTTGGGCAAGATAGCCAGCCCCACATCAGAGTTTCTCCAGGCCTTATTAGCTTTTGTTAGAAGTTTTGGGTTGGTTGGATGTTCAGCTTTTCCACCTGCTGTGAGGGTTGCTGAGCTCACATCTCCACGCTCTCGCTGCAAGGAGGCAGGTTACAAATTTGACTTTCATGATGCAGGGCAAGCTGATGCCTCCTTTCCTGGCCTTAGACCTCTAGGTATTGGTGTGGATACCGTGGACACCACTGGCTTGAGCAAAATCTCTGACAGAAAGGCAGTTTCAGTGCCATTCATAAAAAATCCAAACAGCCAGATGGAGGTGGTTGCCCTGTGTGGGTCTGTGATGGGATGTGAAGGGAGATCTCACACCTCTCGGCAATGCACTGTGAGCACCAGACAGCCTCTGTCAATCTCTACCGGTAAAGCTGTTCCACTTCCCATAAGGTGTCTCTGCGTTTATCGGGTCGGAGCAAATGAGACACTACACTGCCTCGGGATTAGGGCCGTCAGTGGTGCCTCTGGCTGTTTCTCCCTCCTTTATATGGAGCAGAGATGCATCCAAAAGTGAAAACTGGGAAGGACCCACCTGAGAAAGGGTGGGAATTATCGAGGAGCATCTCTGTTTTTACTAAAACTGAGCCCAAACCAAACATTTTATTATAAAAAAGAAAACATTGTTTTGGCTTATATTTTATGTTTTATTTTGGTCAGCCACCAGTTTTGTTTCTAAACTCAATTATTCATACAGCCCAGACTGCTACAGGATTTGAAGTCAATAAACTCATAAGGACAGGCAGTGCAAAATTTGTAGTGGATCAAAATGACATACAGCGACACACTGGGAATATGTAAAGCAAAGAAGCAACCAGGTTTCGGGTTTGGCTGCTTTTTGATCCCAGGCAATGGAGATTTTCCTTCACCAAAATACATTTCTCGTTTTCCAGTCAACTGTTGTTATAGTCTTTTCTTTGAACCTTCCTACAGGGAAATTTTTTCCAGCTGCAGCTTTTCTTTCACTGACAAGAGCATCCTTTGCTACCTAGAAATAGTGTTTTTTATCACAGGGTAGCTGAAGTCATTTGAGGACTTACTCTTGCAGTCTGCTCCCGTGACCAACCACACAACTTGATGAAATGGCTGAATTTGGAGATATGATTTACAATTGTCCTCCCTAATTTCCTACATTAAAAAGTACAAAAACTGCTTCCAAACTTTTCCTGATGAGACATTCTCCTTAATCCTACTACTTGTGTCCTAAGTACAATGAGAAGCATTTTCTTCCTCTGATGATATTTGTGGTATCTCAGCAAGGACAAAGAGATGTTAGTCTCCAGAAACTTTTGCAGAGAAGCTTATTACTGTTTGCTAGTGTTTTAAAATAGGAAATTAATTCTAAACTATTTTGCCTAAATGGCTGAGCTTTGTCTTTTTACCTGCAATTAAAAAAAATCAACATTTGTTGAAGGGAAAGAAGATAATTATATAGTAAAATTATTGCTATTCTCTTCTTTTAAAGACAAAGAAAAATCCAGCAGAACAGATGTGAATCTGCAGACCTGTAGTATTTAAGAATAATTGCTGTACCCCATATAAGCTAGTATTTTTTTCCTCTGTAATTTCAGCATAGTTTTTATTGTGAATTTCCAGGACAGCAGTGCTTTTTCATAAGCTTTTTCATAGGCTAGTCCATGTTTCCTGAGCTCGATTAATCCTTTTTTTTTTGGAAGTGGCGTGCTTTTATTCCCTGTGTTGTTATCACAGCAGGAGGAAGGGGAAATGTGTGATGATGGAAGAATTGTAACGTTTATGTATGCCACACATGAAGTTAGGGATCCCATGAGATTTGTTTGTGTTCTTGTATATGTGTGGATGAACATCTGTGGAATGACAGCTTAACAACTTCCTTCTGACATTATAAAGGGGCCATAATGGTACTATATTTATTTTTTTAGTTGGCTTTTTTTGTGTTAACTCTTTCATATCCCTGCTGACTTCAAGCCTTGTTCAGTCCGTCAATCAATAAGAAGGTTACATTGCCTGGGAGTCAATTAGACCTCAAATTTGAAATAAATAATGTCAGAATACTAAGGCTGGATCTTCAGGTAACAAGGCTCTAAATTTGGGCTCCTTCCCTATTATTTCCTGTTCTAACTTGCTTGCTTGAGACATGATCTTTTTCGTTCCTCTTCTAATCTCCTCCTCCATGGTCTGAGTGCCATTCTGCAGGTAGTCTAATTGTCAATTATACCTCAACAACCTGAAGATGGAGAGGTGAGTAAGCCTCACTGCTTTGTGTCTGATAGAGTAGACATAAATTTAAGAGAGCAGAGAGATGTTGAAATTCTCCATGAAGTTTTCAGGCTGTAATGTCCAGGAATGCCGGGCTGGGAAGGGCTCTTGGGTCTCTATGTCCAGTCACTGCTGGTGGATCTCCATCCTTTAATAAACCATTCAAATTCCATCTTACAACCTGGCTTGCTTTGTCTCTTTATCTCAGCTATTTTTGCACCATGTGGATTAAGTTTGTGTTCGCAGTACACAAAGGAGTATAAATGTATCGTGAGTAAAGTTCAGACTAGAAATGGGAAATAGGATTTGAAAGCAGCATTTTAGCAAGTTTCTGCATTAACTTCCCGATAGGAATAATAAAGACCAAAAAGAAAAACCAACCCCAAAACCCCAATAACAACAGAATGCCTCACAATCTATTTTTGAGGGCCTGATCCAAATCCCAAAGCACAAACCTAATCAACTTCGTAATGATTAGAAAGTCTAATGTACTTTCCTGGTAATCTCTGCCTCAAACTCTTAATTTCTTCTGAGCTATAGCAGATCTTTTAGGACATTAACTTGCCTGGCTTACAAATTCTGAGCGATCAAAAATCCACATTATCCTTATGTGTTTTTTTTCCCAGTGATTAATTACTACATGAAACCAACCAGTATTTAATGTATATTAACCTTTTCAGTCTTGGTTTTAATTTTGATTTTGTCTTCCCATTGAATCTTCTTCCAATAGACTAAAGACCTGTCTTCAGAGGTGGCAGTCAACTCCCCTGTTAACGTCCTTCTCGATAAGATAGATTGCGTTTCTTAAGTCTATCTTTTATAAGGCAAGTTTTCTGTGCATTTGCAGATTTTATTTAGTGAATACTTTTTGATTTAATTTCTCTGTTTTAAAATGGAGACTGTGGTACTGGCTTTACTAATTATCTATGCTTTTCCTATGTACTGAAGGATTTTATTCAACCTCATAACTGCGACATTGCATAGAAATCTAATGCTCAGTTGGTAATTTATGATAACCCCCTCTTAGCAATGGTGTATTGATTTCCCTAGCCTCTTCTAAGGGAAGAAAGGGCGGCTTGAATATTAGAATTCTCCTACCACGATAGCTCTGTTTAATATTGATTATCATAACCATATGAACTCTTGAGATCTATTTGATAGAAAGTTCCTAGAAACTTTGAAAAACACATAATAGCTTCCAAGTAAATAGTAGAATACCCAGAACCGATAACTTCTTAGATTAGGCAATTCACTTCCTTCATGTGAAAAATATGTGTTTATGTTAAAAATCCTGCCATAATTTTCTGCTCGGGGAATTGAGACTTGCTAACAAAGTTTAGTATGCAAAGCTGAAAATCTACATTTAAAAGCCCTTTTTATGCTAAGACACAAAAAATTAGCAATTTTTAATAAGTGAATGTATAACTTTAAGAAAAAATTGCACAAACTGTAGAAATCGTATAGGTGGCAGTCATTTGGCTCAGCGGCGTGGCACAACAGACCTGGAGCTCCCATGAAGGAGCGGTGCGGCAGTCCTGGAGCAGCACCCAGCCACCCTGCACAACTCTGCAAGGCAGGCACTGCAGAAACACCAGTTTTAATTGAAACTCTGCGAGGAACGAAGGTGGGCAGAAGGTTATCAGCAGAAGTGATATTTGGCCAGGATAGCTGCGGTGAGTGCTGCTGCTCCCAGGATAATTGCCACCAGCCTGACCATAGCGTTCAGGATCTCTGCTCGAGAGCTCATCTGAAAAAAGAGTCATAAAAAGCGATTCAGCTGTAAGCACACAACAGCAGCCACCTGAGATAAATAACTTCACTTTAATGGCCTCTATTTTTCTTTGTAAATGGCTTTAATGTCTGCTGTGCTATATAAAGGCTTTTTGATATTCGTTATTAAAGTTGTATGTAATGTGTTTTAACCGAATCTAATTTGCGAAGTGAAATGCATGAGAACATGCAACCCAAGGAGAGCTCCTGAGTCCTGGCGAAGAGATACGGCCATGTCGTAAACTTACTGTGCTCCCTTGTACAACTCTTGTTGGAAAGCTATTCCCCTCTTCTCCTGCCTTGTGGTTAGAAGTCGTTTTCTGATTTCTAACCCAGTTCTATTCAGGGTAGGTGTATACCATGATTTGTCAATGTTATTTTTCAGTATCTCTTGTAGACTACAGTTGGGTACCTCAATTCTAGATTATTTTCAACAGCCATGAAAGAATTTTTTTTTTTTTAATGTCTGATAATCCTTACCAGATTTATGCCTGCAATGAATGTTTAAAATAAAGCCTGGAACAGCAAGTACTCAGTTTGTAATGAGAAATGTGAGTTTTTGTTGGAGTAGAAGCTACTACAATTTCCAATAATAGTTTTGCTATCCTGGCATGCTTGTTCTAACTCCTCTCATCTCTGAAGACCAGCACGCAGAGGCCATGTATAATTCTGCTGTTTAAGGCTGAATGTCTCCTTCCTGGAGTTCTGAGATTTTAGATGTGACTTTGTGACTCTAATGGTGGCATTTCACATTGAGCTGTATCGTAAGGCTTTACCCAAACATTTTACTTAAAAGCAAATCCTGTTTTTATTATGAGAAGTTTTCTTTGCTGATCTGTGAGTAAAAGGTGTTTTAGCCAATCTTGTCTTGCTACACAGCCCAGGTTGCAACCCTACGATGTATTACCTGAAATTCAGAGCTGAGCAGGACCCCTACAGTAATATGTATTATTTTGACCCTGCAAATCCATTAAAATAAACCATGCGTTTGGATATTAATCCTGAAAATGCATGCATCAGAGTATCAAGAATATGGAATCAATCCACAGCGTGGGTGGATGAGGGAAGAGCAATGGACGTTGTCTACCTGGACTTGTGCAAAGCATTTGACACTGTCCCTGCACAACACCCTTGTCTCTAAAGTGGAGAGACATGGATTTGATGAATAGACAACTTGGTGGCTAAGGCATTAGCTGGATGGTCGCACTCAAAAGAGTTGTGGTCAACGGCTCAGTGTCCAAGTGGAGACCAGTGATGACTGGTGTTCCTCAGGGGTTAGTATTGGGACCGGTGCTGTTTAACATCTTTGTTGGCAACATGGGCAGTGGGGTCGAGTGCACCCTCAGCAAGTTTGCCAGTGACACCAAGCTGTGTGGTGTGGTTGACACGCTGCAGGGAAGGGATGCCATCCAGAGGGACCTTGACAAGCCTGAGAGGTGGGCCTGTGCAGACCTCACAAAGTTCAACAAGGTCCAGCACATGGGTTGGGGCAATCCCAAGAACAAATACAGGCTGGGCGGAGAATGGATTGAGAGCAGCCCTGAGGAGAAGAACTTGGGGGTGTTGGTTGACAAACTCAACATGACCCGGCAATGTGCGCTTGCAGCCCAGAAAGCCAATCGTATCCTGGGCTGCATCAAAAGCAGCGTGACCAGCAGGTCGAGGGAGGCGATTCTCCCCCTCTACTTTGCTCTCATGAGAACCAACCTGGAGTACTGCATTCAGCTGTGGGGCTCCCAAAATAAGAAGCACGTGGACCTGTTGGAGTGAGTCCAGAGGAGGGCCACGAAGATGATCAGGGGGCTGGAAGACCTCTTCTATGAAGACAGGCTGAGAGAGTTGGGGTTGTTCAGCCTGGAGAAGCGAAGGCTCCGCAGAGACCTTATAGCAGCCTGCCAGTACCTAAAGGGGGCCCACAAGAAAGCCACAGAGAGACTTTTGACAAGGGCATGTAGTGATAGGACAAGGAGTAATGGCTTTAAACTGAAAGAGGGTAGATTTAGATTAGATGTAGGAAAGAAGTTCTTCACTGTGAGGGCGGTGAGG
>JAVKLA010000017.1:21683019-21720781 GCA_034782735.1 Sagittarius serpentarius
CTTCTAGCAACTTTTAAAGAAGCCACCCCTGTGGCCCCCCCACTACCAAAACCTTGCCACGTAAACCCATTACATATTTACAACTGTTTCGTTTTGGAAACCTCTTCGATATTATGGCAATTCAGCTACATTAAATATTAAAAAAATGAATGACTGTAGAGCTGTGCCATTGCATAAAAGACAGAAACAGAAAATACGTTTGAATAGAATTGGAGCAGACTAGTGTACTTCCCAAGCAAAGTGAAATGCAGAAATAAAACAACTAATCAGTAGTTACCGTATAATCATGCTTACTTTTAATAATCTGTGTGTACACATCCCAGAGTATTTTAAAGAGAAGAACTTAATATTATATGTATTTAGTAAATCTGAGTTTGTTTTGGATGCCACAGTATAGTCCTGAGACAGACAAGCTTCCATTCGCTTCATGTGAGTTTCTGCTCCAATTTTTTAAAATTTTTTACTTTATTTTGAAGACAGGAATTATGCCATCTTTGTTTAGACAAGAAGCGTACACCACTTAGATACTTTCAGCACTGAACAGTGCAGTAAGTTACTTCTGATTTGCAATTATTCATCTTTAAGCAGAGCACCAAATAAGCTGTAGGAAGCCTCAGAAGTGATGGGAGTTTGGTTCTGCTTTGGAGCGTATTGCTGAGGGGTTATTATCGTACAAGAGAAAACCAAATATGACAGAACTGAATTTAACACATAGCAGATAGTCATTGTACTTTGGAATGTTTTATAGGTTTAATCTTTATTCTCCTTTGCTTTAGCCTGGGATGCTGAAGGTAGGATGATGCTGGCTGAATGGCTGCTCTGTGCTGTGGTATAGGTTGGGTTGCAGCTATTCTTCCTTATGAGATGGTTGTTTAACCATCAAATGTCAAGCCGTCAGTGTTGTTTGGATAAAACTACAGTGTAGATGAATTTGCTGCCATTGGTTGACCGAATACAGATGAATACACATGTATATTTTTGCAACAGGATGAAAGTCACCTTTTGTTGATGAAACCAGCAGTTGTAGTTGCCTTCGAGTTTTGGTTCTGATATGAGCTGCTGGCACTGGGGTTGGGTATCACATCAGCTCTTCATCTTCTTGCCCAAAACTCAGCTTACCCCTCTGAGCCCCATGCTGTCACATCCCAAATGACTTACCTTTCCCTGCAACGCCAAGGAGAGCTGCGGTGGGAGGCAGTGCAGTCCACCAGCTCCTGAGCTCTCCAGCTCCTCTTTATTTTCTTTTTTTGGGGGAGATCCCAGCACATTTTGGAAACTGTAGATGAGTCTCTCCATCCACAACAGACACACAGGGGCTCCTGAGGCAGAATAAGACAGCTGTTTAATGCCATGGAGCAGCACAGAGTTAAATTTAGGTGAGCAGCAAAGAGCACTGTATTCAGTCAGCTGCTGATGGAATTGGAGTAGCCAAAACTCCCAGCTGCCAGAATGGATGCTGAGTCCACAGAAAAAGGTCACCATGTTGTGCAAGAGAGTCAGAGAAAGGTGTCACCTGCTCGTTTAACTTTTTTTTATTAGCAGTAAACGATTGAATAATTGACTATATTTTTTTTGTTACTTAATCCTACAGAAAATCCCCCAAGCCAGGATCATGGACTAAGATCTCCTTATGTTAGGCAGTGTGTGCACACAGAGTAAAACCAGCATTCGGACTCACTCCCAGGTATCCTGTGTGCAAAGTGTAATGCAGGAAAGATGGGCTGGATGGACCACGGCAAATGGTGGCGTGTGAGATGAAACACAGCAAGGCAATTATTCAGAGGGATAAGCAGGAGTCAGAGCACACCCAAACAGTCACATCTTCTGTGCATGGCACCAAATATTTTGAAAAGAGGGAGAGATTTGCTTTGTTCTGCCCTCTTACAAGCTGTTCTGCGAATATTGACAGGGAGTGTCGGCTACAGATGAGTGACATTGGAGCACTGGGCTGATATCGTGAGGGCTGACATTGCTGATCAAAGGTGGGAGTCAGTGTGCCAGGAGCGCAGAAGGGATGACAGTCCGAAAGGGCGTGGAGAGCAAAGATACACGCACTGATGCAATGGAGAAGGCAGAGGACAAACAGTCTGAGAAAATAATCCCTGTAGGAGCCGTTTGAAGAGGTCACCAGGCTCCCTCCTTGCAGCACTTGACCTTGATAAGGTTTGAGATTTCCAGTGAGACAGCCCAAGTGACACAGCTGTATCTGCGATGGGGAAGGAGACTTTGTGCGATGTTGTGACTTTCCTAAATGAGCCAAGCTGCATGCGTTTTCATCCCAGGGAACATAAAAAAGCTATTTAAAAATTGATGTGTATACATTAGACTTGTTCCCCAGCCTTTCTCTCCTACCCCGGATTTCACAAGTACTAATGAGAAATCAGTATAAAATTACTTTGAAGAGAAGAAACTAAAAAATACTTTCAGCAGATCAGAAATAGCAGTATCACTTTTACACCACTCAGGACAAAATACGTAAAATTGACACAGCGCAGTGGTAGCATGAGGACTCATCTTTAATGCACATAGGGAAGGAACCGTGAGATACACTGGTTTGATACAGAGAGAGAAGTAGAGTTGTTACAGCCAAAGCTGCATCCAGGTTCCACAGAGGAAATCTAACCCTATTCTTCTACAACCTCCTATAGCTTTTACTAGGAAAAAAAATTATCGTGAAAACTGCCAGGCTCACTTTGAAAAATTACTAGAATTTGTCTTCAGATTTCAAAGAAAATTTATCAAATTGGGTTTTATACTCCAGTTGTCCAGTGAAACCTGCAAGGAGGATAAAGTGGGATATGTGTTGTATTTTTGCTTCTTCATTTGCTTTATTGTTTAGCTCTCAGTCTCATATAAATGTCAACCAGAGTGGCCATCCAAAGCTCTGGGTGCCCCTGATGTGTGTTGTAATATATGGGAATGTCACAGGTACAAAGTAAAACTGGATAATTTAATGATCCTGTGAAAAGGCATCTAAGAATGGTTTGAAGGAAGGTTGTATTTTTGTTTAAAGCAGATATTTTTAGTGTCTTTCCATGGCAGAATGGGATAGCTAACCCATACTAGAAACTCTAACTGGATGCCTGTTGTAAATGCAAATTACTTTAAGGAAAGAGCTTTTTAGAAGGTAAATTTTTCATTTTTAATTAGTTATAAAACTAAAAGCTGATATGCAAGTACTGCCACCAAAGTAATTAAACTGGACTTCAGAAAATGAGTTTAATTATTGTTGTGCAAGTTTGTGTACAGATGGCCTTAATTTCAGAATAAATATAGCCTATATTGAGGTAGCAAAAATCCATTTTCCAAACAAAAAAATTGTGACCAAGTTGGTCTTGAAATCTGGATGTCCAAATAATGTACGGCAGTAATAAGGGTGGGAGGTTGTTTATTTTCAAACATTTTTTTTCTAGACTAGTTCTAATGTATTAACGAAAAACCCTGTCTCAAACATTTGCAATTTTACTCCCTCAGGTAAATTGTTAGAAGCGCACAGAAACACTCTTAGAATCATAGAATGTTTTGGGTTGGAAGGGATCTTAAAGATCATCTAGTTCTACAACCCCCTGCCACGGGCAGGGACACCTTCCACTGGACCAGGTTGCTCAAAGCCCCATCCAGCCTGGCCTCGAACACTGCCAGGGATGGGGCATCCACAGCCTCTCTGGGCAGCCTGTGCCAGTGCCTCACCGCCCTCACAGCAAAGAGCTTCTTCCTTACATCTAATCTAAATCTACCCTCTTTCAGTTTAAAGCCATTACTCCTTTTCCCCTCTTGGACCTCCTTGTCAGTTTTCTCAGATTGCCACAGGAAAAAAGGAAAAAGCAAAGACAAGAAGTCATTTAAAAATAATTACTTGAATGTATTGCATATCTTGTTTTGATAATATCCCAAATGCTTGCTTAGTGACATTAAAGCGTCCAGTATAAAATGTCTGCTTACTCTCTGCTTCTGCTAGTCTCCTTTTTTCCCAGACCCGACAGTGCTTTCCCCACAGCCTCTGCTTTGGGAAGGTTTCTGCCTGTGGCTGATAATGTCAAGGAGAACTTCATAACATGTGAACACAGTTAGTTTGATATTTTTTTCTCCCTGGAGGTCTCGAGCAGCCTCTACTCACCACGAACCTCCTTAAGTCTCTGAAAATGAAGTTACTTGTTTGGTCCAGCTGTATCCTAGTTTATGGGAATATTTACCCATAGCCATCCCAATGCACCAGTGAAAAAGTCACCAGGTGACTCAAGTTAAAACTCTGGTTTAAAACACAACATTTGCTTTAGCTGCCTCTGGTTTGGGTTTGGGGGTTTTGTTTGTTCATTTTTGTTCTTAAAAGTATCTTAAAAGCCTGTTAGCTGGACTGGTTGCTGGGAACAGCCCAGGCAGGAGGATGGTTCAGCTCCAGCTCCTCCCAGGCCGAGCTGCTAGGAAAGTCTTCAACAAGTGTTTTGGGAAGTTCCCTTTTTTTGGCACCTCAGTAATCTCTGAACAGAGCCGTAATTCTCCTGCACAGCAGGAATTAAAGCAAGGAGCAATTCATCTTCTCTATGAAGTCTCTGTTTTTTTGTGAGATTTTAATGTATAAATATTGACTATCTCAGAAGGCAGATGAGATGGTATGCAGGTAAAAATAATTCCTCAGACGTGTGAAGTCCAAAGAATATAGGGAACAACTGAATTATTTATACCAAAGGGAAGTTTATATTTAACCTGCAGGTACCTGCCACTATCACCCTTGCTGCTGCCAGGATGTAGGGGGAGAAGCGGTTGTAGTTCTGCTTAGTCCTTAACGCTTGTCCTCTCCAAACCATTTCATTAAATTGACCTCCAGTAATAGTTGGACAACAAAGAGAAGTCTTAGCTTTATAGCATGTATAAATAAGCCGAGAAAGAGAATTGAAGAAGACCCTGGCTTTCAGTGTGTCTTTTTAATTATTGTTGTCCAGCTGGAGAAATCAAAAGGGGAATTTCTACAGAAGTCCAGGGTTATTGAAGCCCTCGTTGAAATAACAAGGATCTGGAAATTTTAAATACCTCTTCAAGCCTGGCCCAGCAATGCAACTCCTGCCTTCTGTGTTTCTCATGGAGAAAATAAACCCCACATATATTTATAAATCCTTCAGTGCTATTTTAACACTTTTATTCTCAGTACTTTAGTATATGCTGCTTAAAATGGACATGTGTGCAGCCGCATTATCGGGTGCCTGAATGACAAATGGTTTATCAAGCACTGACAGAGCACCCGGCTTCATGCTGAACGGAGGAAGGCAGCGGCAAGGACTCTGGCTTCAGAGAGATTGACTTCCAGATAGGCAAATAATAATAAACAACAGCCCGTAAGCAAAGGACCAGAAAAGAGGAATCGAGACCATAAAATGGAATCACAATGATCCAAGCGGACAAAGGGAAGCGGATTTGTATATCTGAGCTTGAAATATGATAAATGAGTGGCAGATTAACGTTGCTAGGCTCCATGATCGCAGAGAGATTTGAAAGAGGGAAACGTGGAGAAGGGCAGTGCAGGAGAGCAGCGAAGACGACAGCAGCTGGCGAGAAGGGAAGGAAGTGGAGGCCGAGGTGGGGGCGAAGGGAACGGGTCCTCAAAGGTGAGACTGGGGAGCTACAACCTCGTGGAGGGTTTTGCAGGAGAGGGTGGCATAGTCCGAGCTATGAGATGTATCGCATGTATGTCAGTGGGGTTTTTAAGGCTGGAAGAAAGGCGGTAAGAACACACAGTTTAATAGTTAAGGCACTATGAACTGTAGTTACAGTTTTCAAAACCCCAGGATTTTGAAAAGGTGCATTTAGAAGATATCCGGGAGTTTGTGCTTTCAAACTCAGGTATTTGTATTCACGTTGCTATCAATATGTCTTGATACAGTTTTTCTCCCTGATGGTGGAAAATGCTTTTGAATCATTTGAAATAAATCTTACGACGTATGGTGCAGTTCGATTTACACTTGAGCGATACTGGACTTCTCTGTTACATCACAAAGTTAGATAGGTGATGGAAAGTTACCACCTACCTGCTTACTGTAAAGATTTGCTCCCAGACTGCTCCCTTGTGTTTAGACTTTTTTATTGGTTGGGATGACTTGTAGTTAGGATGTAGCAGGAGCTGAGCATCAGTGGTAATTCCCAAGGGGTGGATGGGTGTGATCTGTAATCTCTACTGTGGAATCTTACCAAGTATCTCATGGTGTGGCATAGGAGGAAGTCAGTTCACAGACAACCCTTGAAATACTGAAAGTTTTCATAATGTCACGTATCGCCTCTTAACCTGCATGTACAATGTCACCACATTACAGATAAGAATTTGATGTTAGTCTATTCTGCTAATCCATTAATTAGAAATAGGTAATGTAAATACAGCTGGTACTGTCTAAGAGCCATCTAAGAGTTGGGAGAAGCAGTGTGGCCTGGTGACTGGACCACAGACCTTCGTCAGCATCTCAAACCTTTCCTTTTGCTTAGTTTGCGACATAGTTTGTGACTGTGAGCAGGTCACTCCCTCCTTCAATTTCTCCATCCAGCCAAGATTATAATTTACTCTAGTTTTGTGTTGTATTCCATGCTGTAGAGCTGAAAGTTTTGCATCCTTACTATATTTGGAAGAAGAATGAAATGCTAGTGAGTGACTGTATTTATTTTCAAAGAATTTGATAAAGAACTACAATTCAGATACTTTGGAGTGAAAGTGCCCTGGTTTTTGCACCTCTTCTGTGAGATGGCATCGCTTTCGGAGAAATGTTTGTATAATAAAATATAGTGAAATGACACTATTGCCAAATGAGATTGTGATGAATAGAGCATTTCTAGTATTAAATCCATGGGTACTTTACATTGTTATGACAATAATAGTTTGCATTGTTGTAATAAGTTACACTTCTTCTTCTTTTAAAAAATAAATTTAGTTAGACCTTAATGCATCTTGGAAAACATACCCTCCACTGAAATCAGATGTGCATCTGTTGGAATAAAATTGCTTTAAACATATATAAAGGTGCATTGTATGGCATATTATAGGCAATTGTGAAATAAATGATGTTTATCAGTGTGCCTTATGTAAAAAGATTACAAATACGTGGTCCTTTTTGTAGTTCAGGTTTGACATAATCATCGCCATAACTCTTCTGCTTTTAATAAACAAAATTACATTTCAGCTGACACTTGAAACTCTTTTATTAGAAACACCCAGGGACAAAACCCTGCAATGAGGGGCTGGGGGGGTTAAACATAACATTTTAGAGATTTTATTCCCCTTTCCCTAATTATAGATAAGGAGTGCCATGCTTACAGCTCAGCTTCAGAGACCCTTGAAGGAATTTATGATCCTGCAGCTGCCAGTGCAGTCTGTTGAAAACCTTCCATTTTCGTAACGGGAGCTGGGATGAGACTGTATTCCTAAACCGGCAGGAAAAAAGTGCTTTGACTTAACAGGTGCCATCCATGTTAAAAGGATGATTTTGAAGATTATTAGCTGGTATGACTAAGATTTATGATGCAATCTGCTTTTTTTCTTTTCTTTAGTACAGATAAGGGGGGTTATTATTGTTAGTAGAAATACCTATTAAAATAAACCCCATGAAGCAGTTTCAAGGATTTGATAAAAATGAATGTAAAGTTGAAGCTCCCAGCTTATCTTTAACTCAAGTGATTTTCATGGGGTTATAACTCTTCCGGCATGGGATAAGGAAGCAGGAGTATGATTTTTATCCTCGCTCTACAATAGAAGGGAAAAACAGATTTTGTATTCCATTCATTAGCACATTACTGCTCAGGTTTGCATCTGCATGGGAGTTAACAGAGATTGCATATAGGTGGGAGTGAATTGGGAATTTGCATGGATGGCTCATTTTCAGGTTGCAATCAGTGGTGTCTAAATACCAGGTTATACAAGTAATTTTGGGGAGAATCTTTCCTACCAACGGTGTGCTCAGAAGAGCTGGAGAAGCCTAAGGGTGGGGGAAGCTTCAAAGAACTTCCCCCGTAATGCTTTTTGCCGTCAAATGTCTGGGTCTCGGGCTGCAGTCCTCGGGTTCCAGTCCTGCCTGCGGAGTCACCTCCTCCCTCTTTCCTACTTTTTGCTCTCTTCTTACATCTTAAGACTGCCATGGCTTGATCTGTTGATCACGAAAAAGTCATCGGCAGCATCAGCTGGAAATTTTCACAATACGGTGTGTTTTTATGTCTGTCTTGGCAAGTGCATGTGTGTCTGTCCCAGGCAGAATGGAAGTGAATTATGCTGAATTTGCACAAGAACAGTAAGATACGGTATTGATTTTTTCCTTTATTATTTCCCTGTTTTTATATTTTGGGGAGGGGTTCTTATTCTAGGTTTCAAAGGCAAACAAGTCACTTTTAATGTTTCTTTTGCATTCGTTTTTGGGGGTGTTCATTTTGCTGTTGCTGAATTATTTTCACTCACAACCTTGTATTCTGAAATGATTTTCTGTGCAGCACATAGTGCGACCAGATTATGAGTTAGGTTTAACTAAAAGCTAAAAATGTTAGTTTTCCTTTTTTGATTAAAGAAAAGGTACCAGTGACTCAGAAAAAAATTTTTTAAAGTATCATTGCCAAATATTAAAGGAATCATTCATAATTTGTATGTTTAAGATTTTTTTTTCCTTTGATTTATACCCAAGTTTATTTTTTAAATTAAATCATTCAAATTTGTGGGTCTTTCTGGGGATTTGGGGGGTATTTGTGGAGTGTTGGTTTTTTTATAGATATATATCATTTGTGCAACAGATTTTAAATGCTATTGACTTGGACAATTAAATTAGTTCAGTAGCTTCACTTGTTTGCTGAGTAAGATGTGCTTGCAAGTTGTACAGCTGAGCGTGATCATGTGTCCCCCGCAATGGTGGGGAATGCTGCATTTGCAAAAAACATTATTTTGGCTTTTAACTTGTAGTCTGAAAACTTAACCTGGAGTCTAGTGACATTGGTTTGACCAATATTGTTTTTACTTGGCAATGTATTTTTTATTCAGTAGGGGATTTTGTCTCAGTTTCTGAGCATTCAGCATACTGCTGTTCAAGATTTGTGAAAAGCAAAGGAGTTGTGTTCCCAAGGAACAAAAAGGTTTGCATTGGTAGAAGCCTGTGGGGTTCATTCCTCAACATTCAAATGCGGATTGAGAAATAAGGGATCGTTACTAAAACAGGGTTTGAGTTTTCCATCAGTCTTATGGTAGGGCGTGCTGGTCCCTCCACGTGCAGGTTCTTGGATGCAGGGATTCGCATCTTGGTGGAGCTCTGGGATCTTGTTAAAAGCAAAGCATCAAGACCAGGCTCTGCCTGCTTTCTCAAAAGCCTTTTTGCATCCCAGCCAGGTGACGGGGTGTCTTGGATTAAACTTCCTGTTGTTTGGTTGAAAGCTTAAATGCTGGGTATCATCCAGTGATTTCCTAGAAGCTGCGAGCAGTTTTGCATTCTCCCCGTAGTTTGTGTGGGGAGGTGTATGTGACATCCTTCAAGCAGGTGACTTTTAAGCAGCTGAATGCTGAGACTTTGGTTCTCGCTTCCTTCATGTTTATTAAAAATGACTCGAAAGAAGTTCAGAACTTTTGTATCTGATATGTGTTATATCTATTATGGTGTCAGACAACTAAGAAAAAAGTCACTGACTAATAAGTCTTAATTGTAACAAAACATCAAATCATTGTCACTTTTGCTGCAGTAAATGGCATTCATTAAATTAATCCACTCCATTACAGAAGTATTTTGCAGAGAATACCATGACCCTACTGCTTCTGTAACAGTAATAAGCTGAACTTACCACTGTGGCACTATTAGGTATATTAGAAAGCAGTTTGAAGCATGGCTGCATGACCTGAAGCAACATCAGCAGGTCTCAGGTAGCATGTTTGAAAAAATAAACTACCTTAATTAGAGATGGGACTAAAGCAGACCCTAGATGTGAACATTCCTGTAGCTTAGCACTGCAGGAAATAAAAAGCTGGATGAAGAACCTCTTTGGCTTAATTTGTAGAGCAGCATAAGCCAAAACAAAGCTTAGACCTTGAACTGGGAATGGTGAATTTTGAAATCTGGATATTGCTCCTTTTTCTTCACTCTTACAATCCCCTTTTAACTTAAGCTCTAAACCCACCATGCTGTCTCTCCCCTTTCCCTCCCGGTATCAGAAAACAGAGAACTGCATCGTGCCCCAACGCTCTTTTTACAACTCTGCCATCAAAAATTTCTGGCAGGAGTTGCTTTGACTTTTAACAGCGTTCTATTTCATACCATATGTGTACATACACCAAATGATGATATACCGTGTTTGTAACTAGGGAATGGCCTGCTTTATTAAACATCCCCCTTGCCAACAGTAAAAATGAACAGCCACAGTAAACACAGACGCAGGGAGTGAAGAATAGTCCGAGCTGTGTCGCAGCGCATTGTACCTAAGGAAGAAAACGTCAACCTCTAATTGCTCTGAATGCAGCCCACCTACTTAGCAAAATAGGCTGCCAAAAGCAAATTGCCCCGGTGCTTCGTGTGCTGCGCTGCCTTCCCATTGAATTCGGTCAAATGGGAGGCTTTTGCCTTCATTTTCCAAACTCTCCATGAGTTGGCAAAAAGCTGTCTTGGGGAGAGCCTCTCTGTCTAGAATAAAAACCTCCCAAGGATGCGTTCTCTCCTTTGCCTCCTCCGAGGGTGGTGCCACTCCAATTCTTCTCAAAACTTGAAGATGACTGCAGGGGAGAAGGGGGGCATATTTGTTTTGGGAGGAGAGGATTTTTTTTTTTTTTTTCCTAGGAAAACACATTTTGGCCCAGGAAGAATGAGCAAAATGACAATCTGTCTTGGAATTCTTAAGCTACTAAGCACAACACTCAGTGCTTATATGTTGTCATGTTGCCAGCAGCAGATATGCAGAGGCAATGCAGAAAAGAAGAAATTAATGTATGCCATCCTTAAAATGATTCTGAGAGCCAATATTTTGTTTTTACTTACAAAATCATAATCACCTGTTTTGGCCCAACTTTTGCACCCAGGCACTGGGATGTGGCAAGGATGCTCCTGGAACAAACTGCACTGTGGGACTTAACTCCATGAGTTCCACTGCAAATAGAAGTAGTTGGTCGATTGGCAGGTTTTCCTGCTGGCTGCTGAAATTTTCCCTTCTAAGCTAATAAAATTAATTGTCCAAAACTAAAGTCTCCTGTGAGGGGTTAGCAGTAGATAGCTGAATTGGGAGAGAAAGGGGTTGTTGGTTCTCTTAAAGGTTTCTGCTAAATACCTTATTTAGGAGGGATTTTTTTTCCCTTGTTTTTTTGATGAAACTATGCTTAGAAGCTTCATACATTACAAGTTTGACACTTCCATTTCATCACCACTAAATTCCCACCTGTTTCTTCACCTCAATTTTCTCCTCTCTATATCTAAGAATCGGACACGAGTCATTTGTTTCTTTTTAATGGCTGAACTATTGGTACATCAGGTCACTCTTGCTCACATAATGATTTCATTTAAGGATTTTAAGATGGAAAAAGAAAGGTTAAAATGATAAGAGTAGCCAAGTAAAGGTAACAAACTTTTGCAAACCACCTGTTTGGGTCAGTCTTATTTTGGGGCAGGGGAAGGTCTTGGATGAATACTTACTTTGACATGAAGCAACAAGGGAAAAGGACCTGAACAGGGGCACATGGTGGAAGGGGAGGTGGTGAGTAGAAATATGAGACAAAATGGACATGTGGTAGGGACAGAGGAAAAAAGTTGACTGAAAGAATGATCAACTCTGGGGAAGAAAACTCAGAAAGGCTGCAAGGGGGCTTCCTTCATGCTGCAGAGTCCAAGTTTTAAGCTGCATCTGAAGGTGGTCTGTTGTTGCCCTTCCTCCCTCCCCATCCTCCTCGAAGCTAACTGCTTCACTGAGCTTCCCTCGAGCCTTTCCCATCACCCTGAGACCCCATGGCTGCCAGGACAAGGACCCCTGAGCTGCCCCCGAGTTGTGATATTAGAAAGGTAGAGGGATGGGCATAGTACCTTTTAAATAGCTTGCATGGCAAATGAGGAACGTAGTTGAGTTTTCTTGGCTGCTTCAGAGAACTGGCGGTTCAGGATTAAAAAACAGAGAGTAACAGCAAGCTGTGTTTTGTACATTCCTGCAAAGGACTTTAATTCGGTATTATTTGATATTTCCACAGTTGTGACAACTGCATAGTTGTATTTCTCATTTAAAAAAACCACAGCAACTTCACAAATAGGGTTTGGCTCACCCTCCCCAAGGAATTTAATCTTGGCCATTTTGCTAAGTGTATGAAAATCCACAGGGAAATTGTTGTTTCTTTTTCCTTCCATATGCACATTACCGACACAACATGACTTGTGTAGACTTTACTGTAACCTGTATTTTAGCCGGTCAATGTAATTTATAACAGAAAAGCTACGTATTATAATGACATAGCTTTCATAATACATACGTGTTGCATCCACTCTGCTGTTTTATGGTGGCAGCGCTACAAAATATTTTACCAGCATCTGTGTAAATCCTATAATCTTAAAAATGAAATGGCAAAGAAAAAAAAAAAAAGTGCCTCCGTCTGACCAGGAAAGCAGAAGCAAGTACTTTGTGCAGTAGTTGAGCATGTGAGTGCCTGAGGAAGATAATGGCACACTTCCTAAATTGCAGTGGCTTCAGTCCCAAAGAGTGGTGGCAGCAGAAACACCAGCGTCCCCCCTTACGGGCTTTGGCTGAGATGTGGCATTTGGCTAAGTCTGCCCAAAAGCTCTGTTAGCAGAGTGGTGGGGGCATGGTGCTAATTTGGCACGTCCTTGGTTGTTTTTCTTATCTCTCTCTGGTGAGCTCCAGCGCTCTGTTGAGCCAAGCCCGGAGTCACACAGGACATCTCAAGAGAGCAGGGGATTATACCCACTCCTTGCCTTCAGTCTAAAGCTGGAGTTAAAAAAAAGACAGTATCACCTAAAAGAGAGCTCTAGGCCCAGTGCTGTGCTGAACATAGCCATGCCGGGCGCATCAGCATCCAGCTCCTGGCATGGAAACCTCTGAGCCCAACAGATTTCTTTAATGCCCTGTGCTTGAATTATACAGTGAGCCAAAGCTGGAAACCAGATCTTTTGGCAGGACGTGTCACAATGTATTACCTCCATTTGGTGCTGAACTCAGAGCATCCGTGTGTTTTGGAGGGGCTCGTGACATGACGCCATGGGATTTGAGCAGTGGTTGCCTCATTTGGGAATTTCCAGTGTTCCTGCAGTGATAAATGCCCAAGTGATGTTCTCTTCGGCTTACACAAAAGCAGGACATTGGGCACCTAAATTGCTTTATTAGCAAAAATGTGATTTCCTCAGACTCTGAGGTATATAAGCCTTGAGGGGTTTTGTATGTGTCTGAGCTCTGCTCTCCCTACCTGAGGGCTTCTTCTAGCTTTGTTCCATAATCTCTCCATCCTCAATTCATCAGCTGGAGAGGAGGGATAACAACAGTTCTTGACCTCAGAAGATTTTGTCGTGGTTAAACAGGTATCAAGGGTCTTTGGATATGGTGGCACTGCAGCAATGTAAGCAGTAAGACAGAACCCAATGGCACAGAGGAGGAAATTGTGCAATATGCAGATATATATTTTTGTTTATCTTTGGCTACTACCCATACCATGTTTCTCTTAAACTCTAAGTGTGTTTTCGTGCTGTTGATCTTGCATGTTGTGCGTGCATTTCCCAGGAGAAATCTTAAACAGACGTGAGTGTGACACCAGGAGCACGTGTCTCGTGAGCAGTACTGCAGGCTCCCATGCCGCCTCCTGCATTTCGTAGCAAGGGATGCTCTAGTGTTGACTGTCAGTGGATACGGCACTCACTGTCACGGTATCTAGGGCTGGATTTGGCTTTCCATTCAGCCAACAGATGACGTTTCCAAAAAGAAACTTCTACAAGACGAGAAGTCTCTGGGAGATAATTAGGTGGTTGTATAAATAATGAGTGAGGGCCAGATATTATCTGTCAGCTCTATAGTCGCATCCATGGAGAAAAGAGATGAGCTTTCTTCGGGGGCAGGAGAGTTCCTCAGCTCAATTAAATGGACATATAGTACCAGCCTGACACTGAGCATTTGTTCCCATAGAAGCTTGTTAAAGGGAAATACAGTTAATGTTGCATACAGCCCGTGTTTAGACCTCCTGCTTGGATTATGAAAAATGTTAAAGCTAAAAGAAATCCCACTCACTGTTTTTGTTTCGAAACCTGACTGGCTCCTGAACGCTCCCTGCAGCGTGGCCCACCTTTTCCACTGGCCGATTAGCTGCTTGTTATCTTGTTGCAAATGCCTGGCTTCACTATGCCTGTACTTCATTTTAAAAGGCTTTTGCTGGGTGCAATTGAATATACTGTAATCTTCTTATCAAATACTAAAGCTCTTTAGTGATGCCATTTTGAAACGTACTTCAGTTTTTAAATTGCAAATTCTTCTCTGGCTGGAAGGTCTCTCTTCTTGGTTTAGGCAAAGGTTAAGAATATATATGTGTGTATGTGTGGCTGTATATAAATGCTTGAAAACATACTGTTCCCTTTTCTGATAGTGTACATTTATGGATTTCCCTCTAGAACACTGGAAAGGGAGGACGTGGATTACAAAGCTGGTAGCTGCCCTCCGGCGTCATTTTGGGGTGCTTTTGCTGTGGTTTTGTGTTGCATTTAGAACCTCCAAAGAGACGTATAAATTCTCCCTGAACAAGAGCAAGGTCTTTCATTATTATTTTTAAGTGAAAGAACAAGGCTGGTCTAGTTTTGAGTACAGAACTGAAAATCTGAGCTCATATATTCCGGTCTCACATCCGTCAGTAACTTGTGATGTGACTTGAAACAAAATCACTTAACCTGTGAGTCTGTTTCCCTACCTGTAAAATGGGGTTGAGAGTAAGAGGAATGTCATGAGCATTAAATATTTAATGTTTGTAAAGTGCTTTGAAGACAAAGAGTGCAACATAAATGCTTATCATTGTGTTAAAATATGAGGAACTGGATAACCTTGTGTAGGAAAATTTTTCTAGAAACTGTAACTTTGGGAATGGAGACCAGCGCAGGAGAAGAAAGGGCATCTTGCAAAATTGTGCAATAAGAATTTTGAATGAAATGCACTGGAGAGTGTGTCTCTAAAGAATTAGCAGAGGCAGTCGTTGGGACCATCGAAAATAACCTTTGGAAAATCATAGGATTCAGTAAATAGACAAAGTTGGGCTTTCTGCTAATAAAAAAAAAAAGAAAGGAAACTTCTAAACAAACTGCTGTGTTTAGCCTGGCCACAGTAATCGAGCATATAATGGGGCCATTATGTGAATGCTGGGAAATAAGACATCTAGTTATAGACAGGCATTATTTCGAAGTGTACGTCTAATCCGTCCTCAGTGGATGTTATTACTTACCTAGAAGATCAAGGAAATACAATGGGTATGTACTTTATTCAGGAAAGCAATTGGTAGAGCACTCTATCTGTGAAGATCATTCCAAGCAGCTCATACACTTATGTCAGCTTAGAAATTACTTACAAATGGATAGGCAAAAATATAATGATAGAATGCATGGAGCAAAATTTTGTACGAAACTGGGAATAAAGCACGTCTTCAAATAATAAAGCAAAAACCTAGCCTTCGTAATAATGTAGGAGGTCTTCCCCGTGGTGTCTTTCATAAATACACTAAAATATTGCAGATACAGAAATATTCACTCCTTTCTCTCACTTCTCCCTACTGCTACAGAGAATGAGTGTGTGAACTGCTTTGGGAGATTCTGGAAGAAAAAAAGGAAATTAGTTCTTTTTTGCTGCAGGACTTTGCTCACTGTGGTGGGTTGGCCGTGGCCAGCATCCAGACCTCCACCCAGCCCTCCTCAATAGGACGGGGAGAGAAAATAAGATGAAAAACCTCATGGGTCAAGACAAGGACAGGGAGTTTTCTTGCCAAGTACGGTCATGGGCAAAACTGACTCAACTTGGGGAAAATTAATTTATTGCTAATTAAAATAGAGTTGGATGGTGAGAAACAAAGCAAAAAGTTAAAACAACTTCCCCCAGCCCCCCTCTCTTCCCAAGCTCAACTTTACTCCTTCATTCCCAACTCTTCCACCCCACCCCCATCCCCAGTGGGAGGACAAGGAATGGGGGTTGCTGTCAGTCCGTAACAGCTCCTCCCTGCTGCTCTTTCCTCCTCACGCTTCTCCCCTCCTCCAGCATGGGTCCCTCCCATGGGATACAGTCCTTCACAAACTGCTCTGAGGGTCCCTCCCACAGGCTGCAATCCTTCAGGATAAGCCTGTTCCAGTGTGGGTCCTCCACAGGCCGCAGCTCCTGCCAGGAGCCTACTCCAGTATGGGCTCCTCTCCGTGAGGAGAGGACAGTGAGGTCCTCCATGGGCTGCAGCGTGGATATCTGCTTCCACTGTGGTCCTCTCCACAGGCTGCAGGGAGTCCCTGCTCTGGCACCTGGTGCGCCTTCTCCCCCTCCTCTGACCTGTGTCAGCAGAGCTGTTTCTCACACTTTTTTCTTCATACCTCACTGCCTGTGCAGTGGTTTTCCCCTTTCTTAGAAATGTTTCACAGATCCGCCACCACTTTGGCTGATGGGCTCAGCTGTGGCCTGTGGTGGCGCCATGATGGAACCGGCTGGAACCGGCTGTGAGCAACACAGGGCAGCCCTGGCCGCCTCCTGCAGACACCGCCTCTGCAGCCTCCCCAGTTTAGATAAAATGCTGGGGAAAAAAGATGTTGATGAGAAAGGTATGTTAGTTCATTGCAATAATCAATGATTTATTTTTTTTTTTGAGAGGTAACTGTTCATGTGTTTATGGGCAAGCTTAGACTTACATTGTAATTTTATGTGTGACTTACCTAGTCCCTATTTCTGTCAGACAGGCAAGTTGCTGGATGAGATGGGAGGGCTTTGCTCTTCATAGACTTGGAGCAGAGCAATTGTAACAGCCTCCTGTGCTTTTTGGCCTTAAAAATCTATAAATTCGTAAGACTAACGGGAATGGTGCAGTGACTCATCCACACGGCAATCAAGGTGTCACAGCAAATCAAAAGTTTCCACTGCTTCTTTGAGACAGGGATTCAGAGAAAATGTTCATGGTAATTAAAAGGATTGCTCATACAAGGCTGCGAAACTCTGGTGCGCCTCATAAGATATGCGTCTTATCTCCAAACTATTTATGGCTCTGTCTTGGGTAGTACGTGCCTGCACCCAGAGCTGTGGAGCAGGACATGGCTTCCCAAAACAGGGTGTGCTGCCGGAGCCTCACATCGCACAGGGCTGGATTTTGCATTCGATGCTTTTCCCCAGCATTAAGAGCTGTGACTTTATTCTCTTACATGGCATAATCTCTTAGGATTATTTACTGGGAGTGCAGTACCTTTGCCTGATCTTCCCGTGCCCGCTTCTGTTCATGCCTAAGAACTGCTTAAATGATGGTAATTCACAGTCTCAGTTTTTGACCCCTGTTTTTGCTTTCTCAAAAGCCTGAATTTCTGGCCAAAGTGATTAGATAAGGTGCAGCTACATCGTTGGTGTTACGTAGGATGTATGCTTCTCTTAAGAGCTGTAAGGTTTACACGTGAGGAATAACTCTGCTCGGAGTGGTTGTCTCTGTAATATATTCATTTATGTCATCTTGCCATGTTTTAGATTTCTGTGAAAACAAACTCCATAGTAAGTTTTGTAGCAGTAATAAAATAATTTGCTTCAATGTCTCACTATTAGATGTCACAACATACTTATGGTTTTCCTTCTCAAGTTTATGAGGAAACGACAATTTGAGGAAAGATTAATCAATCAGGAAAATGATCTGTTATTTCTCTTCTCTTTTCATCTATCCAAAAAAACCTGATGGGCTGTGTTGCAAAGTGTCTCTAAGCAATGCATATAATGTATGCGATTACTGCAAGCTCAGCAGCCAAATGCAAACATTGCAGAGTAGAAACACAAGGTTTATCTAAAAATAAACAAAAAGGAAACAGAAATCTGTACTTCAGATTCTACACACAAGCTGTTCAAACAGTCAGATCTTAATAGTAGATTTAAAAGTGTCAACAGCAATGGCCTTGTTTTTTTGCATGGTTAAAGCTTGTCAGCAAATTCAGTCTTTTGAGTGATAATAACACTAAAAGGCTTACAACAGACTGTCCTTGGTGTATTGCAAAAAAGAAAAAACCTTACAGGAACAACAAGTATCTGTTGACCTGGGGCAGGCGTGGGAACCTCAGGTCACTGTTGTAGGCTGAGAAGCTTCTTGAGGAAAGAGAAAAATCCATGAAATCATTGCATTGCTTAACCATGCAGTGAAAGGTCAGAAGGGAACAGACCTCTTCAGATTATATTTAGTAACAATGAAGATTTTGCTTGTAGTAGTCACTTTGTACCGCATAGTATTTTGCCGACCCTCCTCCCTGCTCCTCCTCTGAAAATTTTCCTCTGATCTGATCTGAAAGTAATCACATGCACATGAGGAATTTTTCCATTTTTCAGCAAACCAGACAAAATTATTCAAAAAGCAAAAAACAAATTATTTTGCTCTATGTATGTTTATTGACAGATGGGCCAGGCCAGATCCATTCTGGAAGACTCAGGGACGGGACAGTAGCAAATAAGTATGCGATGCTTCCAAATATTAAACTCCTGTAAATGGAAGTGACTACTGTTGCTGTTAAGGTTGGCTTTACGCATATTTTTTGCTGGTGTTGACATCTACTGGATAAATTTGCTACTGGCAGGAGGAATACGCTCTGTTTCAAAGAACAGGAGAATGCTATTCCCCTCCTCTTGTGAAGCTCACACTGCACAGCTCTGTCTTCCAGAATCATATACCCTAGCTGCTTCCTTTTTTGCTGTTTTCTTTTTGTTGTGTTCTGTTTCCAAAATTATCCTGTGAACAAAAATTGAATTTAAAGATAGTAAATTGCAAGCGCGTTTGGGCAACAGACTGATGAAACAGCTGCAGTCTTTCTTTTGTAGACTTGAATTTTTCTGCTTTGCCCAAGGCAGTAAAGGGAAATTAGTTTATTAGTTTCACTTCGGTCACTGGTGAATATCATCCCCCCTCACAAAAATAACACTTTAATTCTGCTTGATTTGAAATAATTGACCGATCAGGAATGAGGCATGTGAAGGGAGCTACCAAGACTGAATTACACCGTCGGCCTGGAAGATCAATTGTTTGGGAGGAGGGCTGAGACACTGCAGCCTTATATTACACCTGCCCGTTTATTACACTTGGCCGGAGGGGAAGGCAATGCACCATTCTGATCTGTTGCCTCAGAGAAGTACGGATGTAAAATGAATGCAAAATAAGGGAACAGCGTGTTATTTTTTTTTATGTTAATACATTTTATATTGATATTGAGGACATTTGAGTAAACTGAGCTTCTAGTTTATAGAAGAGCATATGTGTTTTTCCTTCTTTCTATGCCAATATTCTTTGCTAAATGCATTTTAATATTTTTTTTCAGCTTCTCAATAATACTTGTAGTGATTGACTCGTAGCAGTAGCACAAATACTTAGTAAAATTAGTCCCACTGGAAGATTACTCACATGCTACAGCTCTTCTTACTCCTCCTTCCTCTGCTCTTTCTGCCTGTTTTAATGATTTCATTTAAAGAAAAACTACCTGAGGCACAGCAGAGAGGAAAAAAAAATAAAAGTCACAAGAAAAAAACAACTGATGGACTTACATTTTGGCAAACCCATGGAACAGAAGTGAGGCCAGATGTTTGCTATAGAGGCATTTGGCATGTATATAAGAATCTCGCTACAAGACTGCATATAGAGTTTTTGACAGCTTTGGTTGAACAAAAATGAATGATTGCTGTTCAGGATAAAATGCAAATATTTTGGCCAGTGCTTGCAAATCTAGGAGTTTTAAAGTTATATTCTTGACTAGATTCTTGGTATTCTTAAATCCATATTTAAGTAGGTGCTTACCAAACATGATTTGATTTCTCTCTGTAATTTTTAAAGGTTCTACATCACCTAACATACCTTGAGAGGGATATGGTGAGTGGTTTATGCTTTTGAGAAATGAGCTGATTCTTATTTGATCATGTTATTTCTAAAGCAGCTAATTAAAAGCTTCAGACTTCTGGCCTAGAAAAGGCAGGTTGCTGATCTACTGCATTCAGCAAAGGGTCTTCATCCAGCAGTTGAAAAGATAAAACATGAGTCACTGGTGGCAATTTCAAGTGAGAAGCAAGAAAGGGTGGTGGAAGAAGTGGTAACAGGAATAGCTTTTAAGAGACAGAGGAGCCAGCTGAGAAGCAGTTAACTTTTATACTGGGTGTGGTATTAACTCGTTAGAATAGTGGCACTGTCCCTCTGATTCTTCAAGCGTCACCTTTCAAAACAAAACAAAAATAGCAAGTGGACGTAAGCGATACTTACCCTATTGAACCAACCGAAAATAAAATCAATCCGTTTTATGAAACGTGGTTAGGCCACAAGAGGTGATGAGCTGCGACTGCAGATAGACAGATAACGTGAGCTCTGGCCAATTTCAGTGACATGCACCAGGAAGGGAACATTTAGTTTCGAAAGCCTTAAGTGTCTGCCAGGTGAGCCAGAAGTGCAATATTTCCAGCCAGGAAAAGGGGTGCCTGGTACTGATGTACTGGTACTAATGGTACCAGTGCCATGAAGCAAACATGTCTTGTAGAAATATGCGGAGAAACTCCCCTCTCCAGGCCCTTCACAACCTCCAAAAGTGCGACAACAAGGTATGTGGCTCCTTAAATGAAGAGCGAGGTCGCTTTTGAGGGTATGTGAGTAGAGGTTAGCAAGTCACACATCTAGGGCACCAGAAATAGGAAAAACTGTAGTTATGCCCTTTGATGTAGGCATCTTTCATAGTCTCTGGGAATTTGGTTTCTTACTGCAGGCTCGGGATAACCGTACTTTCCCTACCTCTGTGTGAAGCAGAACATGTTAAAACCTCAAAGGTTCTTGGATGCATGTTGATATGGGCTGTGCTAGTCTAATGTTCAGTAAATTTAATGTTTCTTGTTTTTTTCTGAGACATTTTGCATCTAATAAGCTCTTTTTATGTACCAGATGTGTGGTGACTGTTTCATGCTGTTAAGTGTACATGCGGTCTTTATTTGGGAGAGTGATGTAAGTCTCCTTTTAACAAAACGTGTGTCAGAAAACTCTGTGGTCAGAAGGCATCAGTCCTGGAAGAGAAAATTTACTACTTCCCCTGCTGCTAGCTGAAGCTTTTTAAATGTGAACAGTGACGGGGGTGGGATGACCCAAAAATATCCTCCAAGAGGGAAATTCAAAGTACAATTTCCTTATTATACAGTTTTGCAGCAGTACGGGTGATCCAGAGAGCTTATGCTGTAAAATATGCTGCATTTAACCCTTTTCTTGGCAGAGAACTTTCTCCTCTAACAGTTTTGAATGATCAGTTTTCTCCAAGGACTGGAAAATTGAGAATGGCAGTAAATCAAGGCAAATTTCTCCTGCCTTGTCCAAATGCAATTTGAAGACCTAGTTGCCTCCTCCCCCACCCCCACCCCCCGCAAGAAACCAGCCCCAAAAGAGCCAAGATCCTGTTAATTAAATTTTGTGAGATTTAATTTGTGACATTTGGCAACACTGACAGTAGCTTATTCTACATTTCTGCTTTATTAACTATGAAGTCTTAGGCAAGATTAGGTATGTCAGGTGCTGGCAACCACTTAATGCATTTTGAGAAGATGGCCCATTTCCCCAGAAGAAATCTAGTCGTGTCCCTGTCTTCCCTCCTGTACCTCTCCCCAGCGGGCACCCTTGGACCCTGGCCACCTGTTGATGTTCAGCCAGCCCCTATGCCGGGAATCGGGGTGATGGCCACCGGGTTTGCCGTGTGAGTCTTTCTGCACAAACCCTCCACGAACTGGCCTTTAACATAGCAGCTTTTGGCATTTGGTTTTCTTTTGTTTGCTTTTCATGCTAATGAGATAATTTAATTAGGGAAGTCAACATTTTGGGCAGTATTTTGCAAGCAGGAGTGTTACAGAGGAACAAGATGTTTTTCTCTCCCCATTTTTAACAAGGCTGGGTTCCAGAGAGCGCCGGCTACCCAGGACTCTGTAGGGACATCTGAGAAAGTTATTACGCCTTTGTGTGAAGTTCTGGTGAATTTTCATTTAGAAAACTGCTGTGCAATATTCCAGTTGTGTTTCTGCAGAAGGACCTTGGAAAGCCCAAGAATCTGCAGCAAATGGCAGCTAGAACTGATTTGGGGGAATGGAGGGTGTTGAGGGTCGAGTTCTGCTCTGAGTTTTTGTGGGGGTGGTTTGCAACACGCCAAGGGGGAGAACCAGCTCAGGTGGGAGATCTTTCCAGTAAAAGCCTGAAGACAGAGGAATGGAGTTAGGAATTTTCTCCAGATACATATCCCAGACCAGTATATTTTGACATATTTTCTATCAATTTATAATTGACAGTAAGTGCTTCTGAGGGTGTGGATGAAGGCCTTTCAAGATAGTCCAAAACACTTGCATAATGGGGGGCTTCCCCAGAAGGAACCCCCTGCGCCTGATGCAAACCCCATAACTTTGTGTGTGTCCAAATTTGGCATGCAGCAGGCTTCAGGATGGGACTGGTCTTCATCTTCTGTTCCAACAGTGTAAGCAGCATGACCCCAGACGCCTCTGGACCTCTGTGAATTTTTCTCACTTTACCAATGCTCATGATCAGTGAATGGCAGATGTGTTATCTACTCCACTCAGGTTGTAAAGGAATTAGCATTTGAAAGCAAATGATGAAATATAGGAAATTATCATATTGAAGATAAATTTCCAAGAAGCTTAGTAGAAAAACATACACATACAGATATTTTAGTAACCCCTTATTTAGGAAGATCATATTCTCCCAGCTTGGAGAGAAAGAAACCAGACTGGTAAGGTATGGTTTCACTCTCATTATGGTGGTTTGTTTTTCTTTTTTTTTCAGTTGGATAGTCTAGTTTATCTTTTTACGTATCTAAAGAGAAGATTTCCATATCCATATTAAGTACTCAGAAATAATAACTGTACACACTTTTCTACAGTATTTCGAGACAGAGAAGCAGAAGTCTCATTTGTGCTTCTTTCGTAGTGAACTCTATCCTGAGAAGACACTGTTGTGTTGCTCCTCTGATTATTTTTTTTTATGTCCCAAAGCATCACCTCCTCCAGCACATATTTGGAAAATTAAATCCTATATAATCTCTTAAATCTACTGTTCCTTTATCACTTACAGGGTTAGGATTTGGGCTTTTTTTTCTTCTTTTTTTTTGAAGATCTGATTGTAGCAAAGCAGCTCAAGTCTCTCTGCCTTGTCTTGGATTTTACAAGAGCTTTACAACTGTTTACAAGACTAAATCAGGGGTTTACAAAAGTAGACCTTGCTTGATAATAAAGTTGTTTCCTTGCCCCTCAAATATTTCTGGGTCTTATCTTTCTACACAGCTGCTTGTAGTTCAGCTTTACAGAATCTCTTGATTGGATTCCTACTGCCTTCATCTAACAAAGAAGTCTTTCAATGAAATCACCCAAATGGAAAAAAAGAAGTTAAGTAAAAATTGTGAAAATGGATTAGTCAGATCCATGTAGGCTTACAACAGTGATTCCATGTGTCTAAGAAAGTCTTTGTAGGTTATAAATAATGTTGAGCTTGAATAAAACATTTTGTTTGTCACACTTCTGAAGGGAAGAGTAGCTCCTGAAACTGCCAGGTCTGCTGGTACCCTATTTTATTTGTAAGAAAGATTTTCTTAAAGACACATTTACATGTGTGTAATATGTGTGCATGTATGACCTTACTATTAAGTTATATCCAGAATTTATGGTAACACTGAGATGTTTCAATGTGATTTTGGTGCCATATGCATAAATTACGTCTTTAGTCCTGTGCCTCAGGAGAAGGTTGTTGTGTCGGTATGCTCTGATAAAACTGCATCCAGTAACATTTTCCCTGCAGCATGTATCTGAAATCATTCAAGCTTAGGTACTTAGACATCATCTTCTTTATCAGTTACAGTTCTTCATGCTCGATCAGATTGCAGCAAATCTCTCTCTTCTTCCTCATCTTTTTTTTGTGTGGATCTCATAAAATACTTAGGCTTTACATGCACTTAACTGCTTTTGAAGCTCTCTAATAGGCTATTTTATCTGTGCTACCGTTCATCCAGTCTGAAAACACGTACAGCTATTTAGCTGCTTATTTCAATGTTTCAGACTCTTTCTTTCTTCTTTTTTTCCATTTCCCTAATGACCATGTATCTGCTTCCGTTGCTCTGTCTCCCAACCTCTCTTGCCTATCATATTTCTCTAATGTTATTATTTAAAAGGTAAATTTAGAAACAAATGCTTACCCAGGAAAAATTTAAATTAAAAGGTTGACCTTTATTTTGAAGTCACTTAATGAAGTTGACTAATAGTCTTAAGAAATCTGATTCTCTAGCTTCAGACTGGCTGAAAGCCTGTTTTTCCTTATATTTATATCTGTGAGGACAGGCATTTTAAGGAGACCTTGACTAGATAAGGATGGAGAGTAGGGAAGAAGCTGCTCTAAGGCTCAAGCTGGACTGTCATTTAGAGGAACATGAATAGGAAACATTTTTTCTGCAGAACAGTGAGTGCTTTGGGCTTGGGGGAAGAAGGGCTGTGTTTAAATGTATCAAGCATAAAATGAAATGTTAATCACTGAAGTTTAATAAATCTGCAGCAATGATCTGTTTGAACCTGGTAAGAGGCCTGTAGTTAGCACGCTGCTATCTCAAATGCCTCTGGTCTTTTTCTTGCTTCTCTGTATGTGTGTGGAAGCTGTGGAAACAAGGAACAAATGAGCTTGCATAAGAGATGTGGTGAAAAATGAGTACCAGGAGGAAGGTGGTTTTAAACTAAGAAAGTAGAGGATTTCCAAATTACCAAAGTGTTTTGGGTAAATTTAGAGGCTGGATGTAGTCATTTGTATAGGTGCCCCACATTTTAGTCCCAAAGACGCTCACGGTTTTCAGAAAAACTTTCTCAAATTTTATTGTTGAGACATTTCTAAAATTCCCAGACACAGAAAAAGTTATTTTCTGTAGCAGGGGTACTCTCACATTTTACTTTCCCTCAAGATGGATAGATTTAATGTGATTTCTTTTTATGGTCTTTGTCACCTGCTGCATTGCATATTTTGGCCTTGGAGGGCTCGGAGACATGCCTGTCACACTCCTTAGAAGGGCATTCAGTATTGTTTCATTACTCTGTTACCCTTTTCCTGTTCTACCCTCCCAAGCTCATCTTGCTGTGAGAGTAAATTATGGAGAAAAGGGTCAGGTGCACATATAATCCTCATGCCTGGCTCCAGAGTACTTGGCAGAGTACTCTGAAACCTAGAGGACTGTCTATGTTTTGGCATGATTTTTGCAATGCATACACAGCAGTGCAGTCTTTGGGGACTGAGATAGGCATTTTGTTTGCTTTGCCGTATCACTAAATCTCATTTCAGATTTGTCATGGGACTTCTATTTGCCTCTGGTTGTTCGATCTCTCTTCTTTAGCTTATAGCCTTTTCCACAGCTCTCCCTTAATACCAAATTGATCTCCTTTTTCCTTTGAATTTATCAGTTCATCCAGTAACAACTATGGGTTCTCTCTCTTCTCTCTCTTTAGTAGGGTGGGGATTTTTTCCCTCTAAGAGAGTTTTTCTTCCTTTTGGCTGCACAATAAAATCCTTTGATTCTATGTGACAAACAGGAACACACGTTTTCTTTCTAGTTGAGATTAAAGACACCCAGCTACTCCAGTGATTACGTCTTGAGTAGAGAGTGGGGGAAGGCCTGTCTCATTGACTTTGCCACCAGAAGATGATGTGTCAGCTGAATTAGCTGTACAGAGTGAGTTTCAGCAGTAACAGCATGCAGTATGCCTTCTCATGGACTACTGTTCTGAGATACGCAAATCTTACGTTCTTTCTATTGCCAGCTATGTCTACATTGCGGTTTTGTGGCTCTGATGTAGGGTAGATGTATCTGAGATGATAGCTTTAAGCTTACCTGCTCAAGAACTGACTTCTAGACACAGCAGCGGGGAGCTTCATGCTAGCTGAAAAATTGGCCCCAAAACTGAGATTGATAGATCTATAAATAGCCAAGGCTTAGCTGGAGTGGTGACTTCAGTGCAGATAGTACTGGGTGTTCCCCAAGTCTGAAAAACAAGGTAAAAACTGTCTTTCTCTTCCTTAGTGCTCTTTAGAGGGACCTAAAGCTATTTAAGAGAAAAATGCATGCAAGTGAATGTTGAGGGAAACTTCCCTTAAAAAGGGAAAATATATGAATAATTTGTAGGTATTGATATTGGTATTTGTAAGTACTAGGTATTGATGTCTCTCCTTCTCCCTGTCTCCCCAACAGAAAGAGGGTTTTTTTGTTTATTCTTAAAAAAATAATCCAAAAGAATCCATGTCTGGTAAATTTTAGCCTAAGATCGAGTATTTTGGAACTGGTAGCAGCTAGGTTAGGATGAAAATGCTCACATATCTTTGATTACAGTGACTGCTGTCCTCCTTGCTGTTCGTGTGTGGTTTCCACTGGCCTCTGTCACTGACGTTTCTCAAGATGGTTTATGCTGCCCTGTGTCAAGTTCTGTGCAGAGGAATGTGATGATTATGCTTGGCTCAGGACTCACTTTGTTGGAGAAATTTTTCTTTATGAGTACAAAATATGTTTAAAGCATTACTATTATGATTATGATCCTTGACAAAAATAGTCTAGACAAAGCATAAGCTCTGGATCCAAAAATACATTTAAAAATTATCTAGCCTGTTCACAAACCATTTCTTACCTCACCCAGCAGCTATTTATGAGAACATTTTATATTGTTTCTAATTTTAAACAATTAATAGCAAGCACTAGCAGTTGAATACTCATTTATTAGATAGTTATCCCCTCCGTTTTTTCTGCACATCTTGTTGCTGTCAAGTATCTTTGTACCCAGCCAAAAATGACGTGTTGAAACAAGCAGTGTATATTTAATGCAATGCATAGAAAAAAAGTGACTTTCAGCCCTGGCTTTTATTTTTTATGGGAAATATGAAATACAGTAGCTGGACAAAGAAGTGAATTTGCTTGTGAAGAGGGTGGTGGTTTTTAAGTAAACTTCTTAATGCGTGGCTTAGTCAGAGGCTTTTTTCCTGCTTGTTATTGACGTAATTGCCTGTCAGTCTCATCTGATAGTAGAATTGCTGGGGGCATGGTGTCTTGGATCGTGTGGCAAAAACTGCTAGCTATTGACTTATGTGCATGTGTGCCTCTGCTCTCTGCTGAATTAAATGTCAGATATACTCAAGTGTGTGGGTGGGTGGGGGATATGTGATTTGGTTCTCTCTAGTTGCCTTGTCAAGAAGTGCACTAATACAGCTAATGGAGATCCTCGAGCTTGGAAGGAGAAGGGCATTCACTTGACAGCCACCATCCAAACAGTCAAAAAAGATAGCTTCATACAGTGGTGGAGACCGTGCAGATTTAAAAAGAAACTTTTCCAAAGGAAAGGAATAATAAAGGATATTTTGAAATTGTAGCTTGCAGTTTACAGTCTCCCTTTTTGCCTGGCTTTGCAGAAGGTTTATAAATCCAAAGGAAAGGGGTTTATGCCTGTGGAATTTCTAACCTTTAAAGACTCTCTCTTTAGGTACTGATTTTATTCTGAGATAGTTGCCACTAGAGGAAAAACTTGCTTTCTTCAGCTCTACTAAAACAAAAGTTTCTGGTTTTACTACAGCATCTCTCACAGCACTCATGTCTCTGTTTTTTGCTGTGTTCTGTGTATAGCTGTCATTTCCACATGGTCCTCTGGAAAATGTGAAATCAGCTTTCTGAATTAAAGTATCAGATGGCCACAAAAATACAAGAAAGAAGAATCTTAAGTAAATACCAGTGAGTCCTCAACCTTCAAGTCAAATCTTGCATCAGATCCTACCAGAGAAAAAATGGCTGGTTCTGTTGGATTAAGAGGAATGTTAATTTTGTGGTCAACATCTAAAACATTGCTCTGTGGTCCCCAATATATGCCCTCACTGGAGGTGCTCACTCTTGCAGAGGGGCAACATAACCATCGCAAATGCAGCTTCTTGGGAGATTTGGTCCAGCCTTTTGTTGAAGATGATTGTGGGAGGGATTTGTTGGGTTTTTAATACACATTTATATTATTGAATTTTTGACTGAGGAAGAGTTTTCTTCTTCTCAAGCTCTCTGGTGAACCAGATGAACCTTTAATTATTTAGTCATAATAGTCAAGTTTGATTTCCTTTTTTTTTTAATTTCTACCAGGTGAATAACTAACATTGTTGATAGGTGCACTGTTTTATACAATTTCTAAGTTATATCTCTCTTAAGTAGTTTCTTGTCTTTAAGTTTCTGGGTGAGTTTGGTTCCAGCTCCCTCCTCAGTCATTATAAGCAGATGTTTTTACTGTCCATTTTTGTATCTAAGAATTTGTGAAACAAAATTACTTCCACTGACCTGATGTTATTATTACAAAGAACTTACTGGATCTATGTGATGCAAATAAATAAAATAAATCAGATGCTGCAGTGACCTAGATACTTATTATTTATTTATGGGAATAAATATACTTAGCATTTATTTATTCTTCCATTCCAAATGCTGTAAACTTTCACTTACTCTGAACACTGCTGGGAAAATAGCATTATTGCCACCATTCTGCAGGTTAGGAGACCTTGGCAGGAAAACTTAAGTAACTGCTCTAGGCTACGTAATATATAATTATCAGAACTAGGATTAGATGTTGGGATAGTCTCAACTCCCAGTATTGTGTTCAGAAGTCTTGCTCCTGGCAGATAAAATCTATGGATAATAAAGACTGAGGAGGTAAGTAATGATAAGGGCAGGATGATCACACAAAGCAACTAGGTCATTTGATCACCTTAGGTATATTAAGCATTTTAAGTCTAGCCAGAAGCACAGTAGGAGACAGGACATGTTGGCCTGCCTTGGAGAGCAGCCACGCTGTGCAGAGCTCAGGCATGATAGGGTGAAGCATTCCTGTAGGACCTTTCAGTGAGGAGGTCTAGCAAAAAGGTGGGGAGGGGGCTGCGTAAAGCAATATTTGCCTTTGAAAAGACAGAAGTAATGGATAGATTTAGCAGGTAAATTTTTCTCCCTCTGATCTTTAGGATTAATATTTGGTCATGCATCAGGTGCAGAAAAGAGCTACAGAAATGATCTGAAGGCTACTGAGAAAACTGCAAGACAGAGCTGTTGGAAACATTTTCCTGCTCTGAGAAGATCTGAATGATGATTTTCTTCTAACTCAGCTTTTCATGATTTGTGTGCTGTTGCTTGTTATTCTGCTGGGGAGTTTGGGCAGATGGCATTCCCTCAGGTCTGACGGATGAGTCTCTCCACCGCATACTTGTAGTTGTCCAAACTCATTGGTGTTCTAGATTAACACTTAACTACAACACTACTCTCTTCCTCCTGATGTTCAGCTGGGACAAGAGGAGAAACAGTGCTCTCCTAAAGCAGAGGAGGCATGGCAGGGACTTGCCCTGGTGATAAGAGTACAATTGCTGTGTCTGGGACCTTATTCCTAACACCTCTTTGGTTTTAATCTTTAAGGCAAGCTCTCGAGTTCCCTTTGAGAAGAAGCTGCCCTCCATCGAGATGTCACGGCACCACAGCCGGTTTGAAAGAGATTATCGGGCTGGGTGGGATCGCCGGGATTGGAGCTCCAACGGCAATCACGTCAGCAGCACCAACTGCAGCAGCGCCGCGAGCACCAACAGCAACAACCGCCCCGGGCTGCTGCCTCTACCCATCGTCCCCTCCCGCCTCCCCGCCCCGGCCACTGCTGCTTGCACCACCGTCAACAGCGATGTGATCACAAGCCTGGTGGCCAACTCGTCTCCAGCTTCAACTACCAAAGTAAGAATTTAGCTTTTTTTTCCAGGGTTGATGTGTTGAAGGGACATTAGAGATGGAGCTTCATCTGTCCCTTTGCAAAATCTATGTTAATAGTATAGCCAAGAGGAGGAAAAAAATCTCTATGGGTAGTCTATGTCTTTTTTATTCTTTTGTGTGTTGTGCATACAGTAAAGTAGGTCTTTCTTGCTCCAAGACTGAGGGCTCCCATGCTTCTGAGAGGCCCAAGCAGAGCAAATGCTTCTTTCCTTTCAGCACTGCCTACATTTAGGCTTTGTGTTGCTTTCCCTGGAACGTGTGGTTCCCACTTTTGCTTTTGGGAATGCTCTTCTTGTCTGATGACCAAGGTAGAGCTGTGGTTGACAACAAATGGATATGGTTTTCATCCAGAGGGAGTGGAAAGCGACTAAAGGGCATAATTTTGACTGGTGTTTTTTCTTCTCTTCAGTTGGTACTTTCCTATAAGGTTCTCAAAGCCTTGTTCTTAGTGCAGATTGGAGTGTAACAATGGGACTTCTATAACCAGGCTCTCTCATTTGTGCAGAAATGCACACTAAGGAGTAAGAAAATGTTAAGCAGCAAAGAACTGAAATCACTAGTAAACTATTGGGCTTTTTTTTTCTAATATATAATTGGAGAGAAGAGAGTGACTTTTCCTTTGTTTTTTAAACATTTAGCTCTTTTAAATCTGCAAAGTACAAGTTGTTATTCCAGTAGAAAGTTGGGGTTTCTTTCTGCATGCAAATTCAGGTAGAACAGCTGGGGAATAGAAAACCCTGGCAAATTTTAAAGGTGACCACAGCATTAGCAAAGTGAGCCAGAAGCACTGCTGGTTTTCTTTTTATGATATTTAACATTTTCTTTCAACTTGGTTTCATTTTAATAACTGCAAGTGCCAAATACAGCAGACGCAGACAGAGGGAAAGGAGACAATAAAGTTATTTAAAGTAAGCCAAGAGCATGCTGAAATTTTACTGCATTACCATTATTACATTGATTTTTTTTCACACTGTAGAAAAACAAGGTCAATGCTGCAGAAGGAAACATTAGGCCGAAGTTTACAGTGTGAGTGGGTTTAAAAATTTTCCATGGCATCTTCAAATTATTTTCATTTGAAGGAAGCCAATCAGATTCTGATCAAAACATATTTAGAGTTCTCCAGATGCTATTCACAGATAGATGCATTTCAATCATGCTTTGTCTGGAGAAGATTGAGGCAATTTTGGAGCCAAAGCAGTCATTTCATTTATCATGACCTTTGTTCCTGGGTCTACTTAGAGTCCAACAATTGTCTGGAGCTGATCAGCCTGTCTCCCAGATGTTCAAAACCATTTTGAAGCTTAGCAGTGCCAGTAAACCATGTGTTTATTGGGGGAGAGGAGGCAGGAACAGCAAGTTAAATGCCTTTTGATCATATGCTCAATGTGAACTGTCTTCTAAATTACGTTATTAGCCAATTTTCTGATGACTTTCATTAGTAAGAATGTTTTGGCATGAATAGATCAAAAGCAATAAATATACAAGAATGGCGGTTAACATGGGACACTTTTTATTCTGAGAACTGTTAATCAGCTGTGTGATCTCCCATAAAATAAATGTGTAAAAATGCATACAGTCTTTGCCCCAGCCTCTTCTGCTGAGAATCAGCTAAACAGCTTTAAAAATTCAAAACTGCATGTATTAAAGAGGAAAAAACTTCGAGAAAGAAGTAAGTGAGGTAGGTAGGATGAACAGAGATGTAAAGGTATGGTGCCAAGCAAGCTTCCAACTAATGATGTGAAACGGCATCAGAAAAAAACATCAGGTGCTCATACATACTCATGTTCACCTTGCCTGACTCTGTCTCTCTCCTTCACACACAGCACATTTGCACTTGTGGTTAGCAATGTAACCAGCCAGTGCTTTTCCCTTGTAGAATCCAGCTAATGGTTAGGCATAAAAAATTAAATCCGTATAATGAGGAAATCACAACTCGGAAGAATAATGCAGTTGCTTCGTTTATTTTGAAAAACAGGAATGTGCTGAGTTGCCTTGAGCGGTGGAGAGTTCACAGTCTACCCTCTGCAGCCTTTTTGTGAGCGTGTTTATGGGGTACCAGCTCATGGGGGGCAGGTGTCATCTTACACTGAATTTCTTAGTTCTGTTTTGTGGTTGAGAGTGGGATATTTGATTACTTAGCTGCCCTTCTGCAGTCTGAACCTTCCCCAGCATTATGGCAGATGTCACTAAACTCAGCGGCAAGGGATTGCCCCATACAAGAGCTGACATGGTGAATAAAGAAAGTATCATGGTGTTATGGAGCAAGAAGACTGGGAACCTGATTCTCCTTGGCTCATTGTCCAAGGATATGGGTACAGACAGCAATGTTCCTCCAGGCTGAGAACAGAAAGGACTCTCTGTGTCATCCAGTTACCAGTTTTGACTTTAGCATAGCTTCCTGTGCTGATATGAAGATCTCAAAGCATAGAGGCCAGGCATTCATCTCCCTGCATTTTGTGTTCCTACTATTAATTATCCTCCCAGTTAAGTGTTTGTTTCTTTTTTTTTTAATAAACCATTTAGTCTGTCTTCCAACTTTTGGTCCTTGGTTCCTTTAGTTTCCTACTGTTGACCAGTTTTAGTAGCCTCCAAATAACCGTGTTATCTTTTGCCTCCCCTCCATTCTTCATTTGCCTTTGAAAATAAGGACCAAAACCGTATGCATCCTTTCAGCATCAGACTCACCATTCCCTTGCACAGCAATAAAACTGCTCCTCTCCTCTGTTCCCATGTCTGCACAGCTAATAATTGCTCCAGAGTTTCTCGCCAAACTGCTAAGTCAATAGTTATTAAAAATACATATACATGCCATTGTCCTCCATTACGTGTTATCAAGCAGAGTCATAATCTTGTCAAAGACCGAAATGAAGTCTGTTTGACAAGATCTGTCTTCTGCATACCAGCACTGGCAGACATTGGTCATATTCCTGTCCTTCAGCTCCTCATTAACTGAATCCTAAAGTGACAAATTCAAAATGGAGGAAAAAACTTCTTTTCTCTCTGACATGTAACTGGACTGTGAAACTTCCTCTGTTGGTGATGGAATTGGTTGGGGAATTCATAGATAAATGGTTTTAAGGACCACTAGACTATCTAATCTGGCTGAACCATTTGGTCTTTAAATTATTATCTAAAGCTATGTAAGATTACAGACTTCACCCCAAGTTATGTGATATGAACAGAAAAAGCATTGGAAGGGAGAGAAAAAATTGATCAAATTAACTGTTGGAGAGAGGTAAAACCATCTTCAGAGGGAAGCTGAAGATACGTAACACCAACTATGAGGGGTTTGGGTTTGGTCTGTGCTTTTATGCTTCTGGAAGAGCTTTTTACATCTTTCTGTGGAGGGCTTTAGAAGGATTTTATTACTAATTATTAATCTGTAGGAGAACTTTAGAACTAATTATACTTTGCAGACCTTTGAAATTTATTCTCAAAGCGTACCTGTAACCTTCTTACCACAGATGCTTTGGTACAAATCACACTTAGTGGATCTGCCACATTTAAGTGGTTACGGCTGTTTGGTCTGAGTTATTTAAACAAAAAAGATGTATTTTCCTGAGCTTTATTTTTTGCTGAGCAAAATGATGATGATACCTTGCACTGCTGTAACCCATTTCATTGGAGGCTGCCAGAAGACATCAGAAAAACTATTTAAACCTCAACAACTTGTAAGAAATAGTTTAATGTCACACTCCCAGTATACCAACAGGGAAACTGAGACACTCGGTGGTAGTGATTATTGGTTTTTCTCCTCATTCCTTGGCACTGTGAGCAAAGTTCTGCTCTTTTACTCAGTTTGGCTTTTCTACCCTGGTGCTGTATCCAAAGCATGGGGCCACAGACCAGCAGCCGGAGTCAGCGCAGTTTGAAGGGATGAGTCCTTCGCTGGAGATACTTCCTCAGCCCCTTGAATGCCTGAAGTAGTTGATAGGAGAGTGCAATTCCTACCATTGAACTGCTGCGTTGGGATCTATTTGTCACACTCTGAGCCCAGTCATGTATGATGATTGAGCTCAGGTTTGGGTTTGTCCGTGTGCAGTGGGGTTTGGGGTTTTTTTCCTGCAGTGAGGTTATTTGTTGGTAGAAGGAAGCTATCAAAGAAATCCATATAAGACTGCAGCACTGCTTAAGGTATTGGCAACAAAACAGTCTAAAATTCATTTAAGGATGCTGCACACCATTCCAGCTATGTTTTCTGTTCATCTCAGCAGCACGTTCATTCTTTGTTGCTTTTCCGAATTACTTTGCGAGTTACTTGTACAATTTTCTCCATCAAAGCTCCTGTATCACAGCTTCAATTTAGAAGTGTTGTCATGGGCTGTAATTTGAAATTTTATTACCAAGAGATTTTTTGGTTATAGAACATTTACTTTTATCATCTCTATATTATTTTTAAATGCCTGAAAAGATTGATACATCAACAGAATCTGTGCAACACCAGGCGAGATCTAAATTTTTTTTTCAACCTTAATTTTAAAACCCCTTTGCTTGGAACATAAATTGATTCTTAAGCCCCCACACACTTAATGATTTGTTATTCTCAAGGTTAAACCTCTGACAAATTTTATAAAAATGCCAGTCTTCAGTTTTGATATGATTTTCTCTAGTTGAGCTCAGGGATAACTGTATAGTTTTAAGTCTTTAAATAACATAACTGAGATGTGATCCTGGCCTCCTGTACTTAGAGTACTCCCATAGCATTTAAGACTTGTGTGTTGTTGCTACTGTAGTTTTTATCCCACTGTGGTTAGCCACAGTTATGATGTGGGAGAGAAGACAGAGATGGTAAAGCATTTGTTAACCCCTCTGGAAAGTCAGGCAAGGATTGCAGAGGAAAAAATCTCCCCCATTGTCTTTGTGCATCACTGCAACTAATAGCGTTAAAAAAATGTGTGGGGAGGGAAGAAAATTCTTATGTTAAAGGAGAAACAAGTTGGTATGGCTGAGGAATGCACAGTAAAAGGGAATAAAGTGGAACAGCACAGAAGTAAAATGTTATATGCTTCTTTCCTTTATGGTCCAAAAAAATTTAGTTCCCTCAACAGCAGTCTGTCATATGCAGATGATTTGCTGTACATTGCAGAATTTGTGTTGTCTGTTCTCTTTCCCTCGCTTTGGAGGTGATGATTTGCTAAGCTAGTGTATGGCTTCCACAAATATTTAAAATATTGATTAAGCAGAGGAAAAATAAACAAGAATTGTTTTTCAAGTTACGCCTTATGTTGTACATGACTAATTACATACAACAATTTGCTCTGCAACGGTAACTGAAATTTATGTACTCTTTTTATTATAAAACATAAGAGGCTTGCATAAAGAGAGAGATTATAAATATTGGAATACAACAGTTGCTAGAAAACAGTCAAAACACACAGTGATGAAGTATATAGGATTTGCTCTTCAGCTTCCCTGTGCAAAGCTACTCTTCCACTCCCCTGAGGGTTTGTATTGATAGCTGGCATATTTTTGTCACCATTTCAGATAGTAGCCTGTCAATTCTTTGATCTGGACACAATGTAGCAGTCCAACCCCAGTGCAATAATGGCAAAAGCTGTGTTAAAGATCCTCCTGATTCTTTTGCAAATTACTGTGATGGTAAGTGAGGCTTCAGTTGCTGGATGTCAAATAGTGCAACTGATTTTTTTTTCCAGGAGCATATTTTTACCTATGGATAAATTTTTAAAATACAGTAATGTCCAGTTTCATTGGTAGATGAGGTGCAAACCCGTTCCCACCTATGCAAAGACTTGTGGTGCATATGATGCTCTAATTATGGCAGACTATTACATGACTGTATAGGAAATCAGAGCAGTGCCCAGAGTATGTAACACTTGATGGTTTCTAACAGAAGACAAGGACAGTTTTTCCCTGGCACCCAAATCACATTCTCCTGGTTCTGTAGGTTTGAAAGTTCAATAAGCTTTGCACAATTTGCCTTTTGGGGTGACACACCATTTAACTGGAGTGCAGCTTCCAGACGGTGCCTTCTGTGAGGAGTCTGCAAGCGAGGAAAGACAACCAAAGTGTATGATGTTGGCGATGGCATGCCATCGCACCGGTTCAGTTAGGCTGAAACCAGCAGAGTGCACCACAAAAAAATATCATTATAGTATCCTCCTGGTATCCTCAAATAATTTTGGGAGTTGCTTTTTAAGGAGTTGACAGAGTTAGTCCCAGGAATGAGAGGAGGAAACACAGAGATTTGAGATTTGATCGTTGACTCTCAGGAGACTTTTTTTCTTTTTGCTAATTACAATTTGACAAAAAAATCTCTGTAAATAGAACTCAGCAATGACTTCTGCTGAAGTAATCACATTACAACTCCTGGGAGGTAATTGTGCCACCAAGGGACAAGAGAGCAAAGTGAGATCAGTGGTGGGTTCCAAAACTGATGTGCTGAATGCCTTGAAGTGAAGGAACCAGTTCTTCTCCTTTGAACAAACTGGAGAGACGCCTTGGGCATTTTTCAGGCTCCTCTGTAGAAGGCTGTTCTTAATGATCTATGGCCCTAGAGAGGGCTTAAATTGTGCTGATGATCTGTCACTGCTTCTTACCGTCATATTTTAATATTTTTTCTCAGATGTATTTTTACATATTTTTAATAGTGTAGAAATTGGAACATACAAAATATGTTTTTAGTTTGTCAACTTTTGCAGATACTTTATTGGACTGAAATTGGTCTGAAAGCCCTGCTATGCTAATTAATCTGTAAAGTCATAAAAAGCTGCTTGGATTTTTTGACTCGCAATGTGTTTATCATCTGTTGAAAGAGCTAAGAGGTCTGGCCAGTTTCTAGGCCCAGTTCCATTTGAAGATGAAAGGCAGCATTTTTGAAGCACTAATTGACATAGCCAAGTGCTTACAAGGTCACAAACATGACAGCTTTGGATAAAGAAAAAGGAGTATTTCTAGGCTTTGGCACTTTGATCAAAAAGTATCTTGACTTCCAAAAGGGATAAATACCAGTAATAAGAGTAACCTAAACAAAATGTGTGTTGGCCAGGATTTAAGTGCTTGATTCTTCAAAATGACTTAGAGTTCTTTTTATTTTCTTATTTCTTTCTCATCATTACTTCATTTTCACATATATTTGTTTCAGGGTATCCATTAAAATGCAGCAGGTTATATACTTCTGCCATTCAGGAGGCATGGGTGTTTCATTAGAAAATTTGTCCCAGCCTCCTGTCAGGCTAAAAAAGCCTGCCTGAGAGCTTCCTTGCCTATGATTTGATGTTGATTACTAGAGGGTTTATTTTCAAGGAGCAGTACTGTTAAAGAGGGCAGGTTATCTGAGTTATAGGTGCATAAAATCCTAAGGTTGGTTACTGTCATTTAGGAACGTATTGCTATTGTCACCATCACACACAGCTACAAAAAGAATTTTACAAGGAATGACTTGGTGGTTTCCTATTATTTTTGCTGTCAATGCTTAACTTTGCCAGATAGGCCCTGGAAATTATTTTGAAGAAAGCCGATCCTTTCTCAACTAGGTAGTTTCTGATTTTGGCGTTGCATGAAGAGGATAATGTCAGGGAAATCATTGAGGGAGGGGATGAGTGGATTAAGGTATACGTTAGGAGCCCGATGCAAACTGTTTGTAGAAGGCTGCAGAAGCGGCTGGGTGGGATGTCTCCATACCATCATTTTTTTTACATGTAACAGGAAAACAATGGTCATTCTTAAACCCACAATTTTAATGCATATCAGAAGGAAAATAAATTGTTTGCCAAACACATAATATTTTCTTGATAGCATTGGTTTCCTCAGATTGCTGGTTGATTTGCAGTTTTCAGTTTAGAAGTTGCGTGCAAAACAAATGA
>JAVKLA010000017.1:21724934-21738236 GCA_034782735.1 Sagittarius serpentarius
TTGGCCTTGGCCCATCGATCCAGCCTGTCCAGATCCCTCTGTAGAGCCTTCCTACCCTCCAGCAGATCAACACTCCTACCCAGCTTGGTGTTGCCTGCAAACTTCGTGAGGGTGCACTCGATCCAGATCTTTGATAAAGATATTAAACAGAACTGGCCCCAATACTGAGCCCTGGGGAACACCACTTAGGACCGGCCACCAATGGGATTTAACTCCAGTCACCACAATTCTTTGGGCCCAGCCAGCCAGCCAGTTTTTTACCCAGTGTCCCATGGTATCCTTTTAACTACTGTGGAGGGATAGGTGCTGCATGGATTCACTACAAGAGAGGTGGAAAACTGGTAGGACTACCAGACTCAGGGAGAGTAGATGGCAACAGTTCAAAGTCCCACTGGCAGTGGGATGAGTGGTCAATACTGAGGCTGATAACATTGAATATCTTTATTAATAACCTCAGCATTGCAATGAATACAGAAATAACAAATTGAGAGGAGCAGTATCCTAGAGGGCAGTTCTACCATTCAAAAGGACGAAGATGAACTGGAAAAAATGGCCTGCTAGTAACCTGATGAAGCTCAGCAAAGGCAAATGCAAAGCCTTGCACCTGAAGTGAAATAATCGCATGCAGCAGTACAGGCTGAGCAGCAAATGGGCAGAAAGCAGCTTTACAGAAAAGGACCTACAGGTCCTGGTGGAGACCAAGTTGAAAATGAGTAGCAATGACAATGAAGGTGAACCAAATGCTGAGATGTATTAGGAAAAGAGTAGCAAACAGTTCAAGCAAACTGCTCTGTCACTTCTGTGACTACATCCTGAGTACCGTGTCCAGTTTTGGGCTCCCAAGCATAAAACAGATACTCACCTGGTGGAGCAAGTGCAGTGGAGAGCCACCAAGGTGATTTGGGGACTGGAGCACAAGACATACATAGAGAAGCTGAGAGCTGAGTCTGTTGAGCATGGGGAAGATAAGGCTCAGGGTGAGTTTGATTCCTCTTTACGCCTGTCTAATTGGGACAGTATAAAGAAGAGAGCCACATTCTTCTCAGAAGTGCCCTGTGAAAGGAGAAGCAGCAATGAGCACAAATTGTAGCAAGAGAAATTCTGATTACATATACGGAAAAAAAAAGAAATTCTCAATGCAGGGTCCAAAACTGGAACAAAGGCCCAGAACAGCTGCAGAATCTCCATCAGAAACAATGCAAGCTCAGCTGGGCATGACCAAGAGCACACTGATCTAACATCAAAGTTCGCCTTGGTTTGAGCAGGAGTGGACCAAGTGATCTGCAGAGGTCCCTTCCAACCAAAAGCATTCTATGATATGATCCTGACATCATCTTAGAATTGAATCACCACTTAAGTATACTTCACAAGGCAGAGGTGTTGTCAGATTGCTTTAAAACAATACCCAGAATCCTCATCGGCAAATAAATACTAGAACTTTGGATTTATTTTAGGTCTTCTGAGCCTAACTCCTATCTTGGCATAGTCATCACAGTTTTGTTTTTGAACAGCTTGTTTCCTTTAGAATTTCTGCCTCATGCTGGGATGGAGTAAGACTGAATAATTTATCTTCCTTTTCCTCAAAAGCTGAGCAATAGTTATACCCCACATGGATTTGAGACATTATCTTTCTAAGCTTCCATTAATTATCTTTATCATCCCTGCTTTTAAAGGTCTAGCATTTATCTTTGCAAGGTTCTTCAAGCTGGATTATAGAGGAAAATTTGAGTGTATTAATTCCGTTCTTGCTCATGAAGTTTTAAACTCCATTTCATAAACTCTTTTTCCACTGCTTGCAATAATTCTTCTGCTAGTTTTCATGTGACCAGTGTCTGATGTGTAGAACTGGTGGCTTTTAAGGTCATTATGCACATGCATAATTATCTCAGGTGTGCTGCTTTGATTAAGACATACATATGTATACAGTTTTTGAACATATGGATCACAGATACTTTGTTTGCCACATACAAAGCTGCCATTCACCTTGTTTTCTCAGCCTACTTAGAAATATGAACTGCTTTACAATAACGTTTAGCTCTGGAGTAATGCAGGATAATGCTATTTCAAGGTTTTTAGATGTCATCTAAGCTATGCATTGTAGAGCCATTTCAAGTCTTTCAATAGATCCATCTTCATTTCCATCTTCATGTTATGTAGATAATTCCTGAGTTTTCCTTTAAGCTGCCGTTGTTTCCATCACTGGTTGCTTTGTAAAGGGACAGGGCAGCAAAAGTTCAGTGCCAGTGTTTTGTTGCAGTGAACCGAGTGGAGTGAGAGAGGACTGTTTTAAAATAACCAGAAGTAAAGGAGTGGAGCAAGACACCTATAAATTCATCCAGACAGACCCAAGCTGACCATTTCACTTTGTGTTCCTCTTCTGTTCTTGTGGGCCACATTGCTCCTCAGATTGTGCGGAGCAGTTGGCCGATACAGTAACGCAGTGGAGTCCGTGGTGGAGGAGACGCTGAGGGCTGGGTTTGCACAGGCTGAAGGGGATGTGATTGCTCTCTTCAGCTTTCTAGCGGGTGCTTACAGAGAAGACGCTGCCAGTCTTCTCAGGGGTGAGCAATGGAAAAACAAAGGGCAATGCGCACAGAAGTCAGCAAAGGAAATCCTGGTTAGAAAGAAAGAAAAAATTTCTCACACTGAGAGTAGCCAAACACTGGCACAGGTGCCCAGAGATGTTGTTGCATACTCTGAAGTTATCCAAATCTCAAGTGGACAAAGCCCAAAGCAATCCAGTGTAGTGTTAGCCTGCTCTGAGCAGGGGATGTACCTGGTGGCTTCCAAGAGCCCCTTCCAATGGAACCAGTCTGGTTATTTTCTGGTAGTGAAACCCTGCAAACAGCTGTGGAAAGGAGTCTGGGAGAAAAGTCAGTCTAGACTCTTAAAAGGTTTCCTTCAGGGAACAGAGAGGTGGCATCTGCCACTCGAAGGTAGTTATGGAAGTTACCTTGACCTCGGCGGTAAGTCTGCAAAGCCAGTCTTGCTTACCTAGCCTTGTGACCCGTTGGCAAGGAAGTGGAATTGCTCTGCAGCAAAGACCTTTTTGGTCATTCTTTTGATATGGAACAAAGAAGGTAGTTCAAAAACAGAGAGAGATAAGGTAATTGCAGCAGTTGTTGAGCCGGGTGCCTTTTTGCATCCAACTGTTTGAACTAGGAGATTAAACAAAACTTAAGCAATGGTGCAAAGTTTGTGGACCAATCCAAGCTTTCATTCATTTATCTTTTTGCCTTTCTACTTCACTCTCAACATCTTTGTCCTTCTCCCCCATTTTCCATCAGACACTTGATTTAAACTCTTCTGACACTTCCCACAGCATATCTGACTGTACTAGAAGTGCTGTAGCTTGCTGGCAACTACCACTGAATCATGGGTAAGAAATGAAACACACTCGGCACTTACCACAACTATTTTGACCTTCCGTTGTTTTGATATATAGAACACCTCTGTGGAAATAAAGCTGTCTGGAAAATAAAACTTGAAAAAAACCCAGAAGAATAAGGAAGAGATTAATGAAAATGCATAGAGATTTTAGATTTGGTCAGATACTCCTACTTCTTTTTTTGTGTCTGTTTTCCAGCCAGCTCTGCTCACAATACAACTGCATTTGGCTAGGTCTATGCTAGTAGATTAAGAGGTGCCAGGGCACGGGCCCAAGAGCTGGAACTTGACCATCTATACCATTAAATTGTTAGCACAGGCTCTGCCTTGCACTTGGCCGGGGCCAGCTAGCGCTGTCATAAACAATTCCCAGGCATGGCTTGGGGATTAGCAAAGGCCAGTAGCCGTTCCCAATTGGCAGTTTGGATATAGCCACCTTGTTTTGTGGAGTAAAAGTATATAATCCTCTGAATGTGGCCAGGCTATATCATTTGGCCTCACAGCTGTATAACAGGTCCTGGCCCTGTTTAGTTTTCTAGTTACTGGGATGGCTTTGTGTTTGAGGCAAGTGTAATTGGTGTTACTTGACTCTACAGTTTCATACTTGACTGAGTTGTATCTGAACAATAAGGAGCACGAGTACATCTCCACTTTGTTCTTTCAGCGGGTGTACCTGTGCTCTAAGATGGTGTGGTGTGTCCTTGTTGTAAATTGTCACAGCAACTTAAATAGTTTGTGAACCACTTTCCCCTTACAAATGGAAATACATAGCCTAAGGGAGTCTAGAAGTGTATCTTCTAAGGAGTTGTTTCAGCTCTTTTTCAGAAATCTTTGTCATGGTTTTGCACATGGGCCACCAATTGCTGGCAAATTCGTTTCCTGTATCAGAATGAAGAATATGTTCTGCAGATGTTCCTGGTGCCAGGGAATGATTTTTATCTTTTCTCTTGGATCTGGGAATAAGAGATTATGTTGGATATTGGATGGATGTTGGCATACAGCTGGTGTGAAAGATCATGTTAGCCATTAAGTGTTGAAGTAGAAACACCTCTCACTACCTGCACAACTGGTTTTTCACTGAGTAGACTGTCTATTCTCTTCCTTTCTCACCACAGCATTGAACAGAAGATAATACTGCTTTCTGCCAATGAAGGCCCAATAAACGTGTGATAGTTGCCAGGACTGATGAAATTCCAAGAGTATGGTTATATCCTTTTGTCTTGCTCTGTTTTCATCTGCACACTTCCATTTCCAGCTGCCTGAGATACAATTATGTATGCATCTTGATTTTTTTGGAGATAAATTATGAATACCTTTTATTAACAGAAGTTGCCTCATTCCATGAGCAGAGAGCTCCAAACTGCCTTGTTGGTGCATCCTTCTAGCACTGAGGTTTTGCTTAACCTTCAGCATGTTAGTCATCATATGAGCTAAAATTAGTGTTCCCACAAGTGGCTCTCACAGAGTGCACACTCCCTCTTGCACATGCCACAGCCTGCGTAAACAAAATTAAAGTAGCACTGTTAATGTGTGTGTCTCTATGTGGGATGGATTTGGCCTTGATTTTCAGTCAGTGCTGACAAATTTGGAGACTTTTCAGTGCCAGATATCTTATCTGGAGTATTTATCGCAGGATATGTCCACTGTTCCATTTGTGATGGCACCTGGACGGGAATCTGTGAGCATATGTTATATTTGGGATACTTCCCTTCAGAAAAGGCTATAGAAACAAAGCTTGGTGCATCTCACCCGTGGTGTTATTTCTTGAAGAGCTCTGGTAACTCACTTTCTTCATCCCATCAACCATAAAATCTGCCAAATGTACCCTACCTTTGTAGAGGAACAGTTTACGAGTCTATTTGATGAACAGCTTAGGGGTTAATAGTGGGGTGTTTAGCCAGTCAGGTTCAGTCAAATGTAACACTGTTAGCACCGGGTAGTTGTTCAGTGCTGTTGGAAATGAGCTTCTGTTTCTCAGCCCTTTTCCCTTTGTGTTTCTGCTTCATTGTGTTTAGTGCCGTGGCTGTTCGCTTTTCCTTTGGAGGTGAGTGTTCCTGGACAGAATAAAAGTACATACATAGAGCAATGTGCAACTGTGCGTACCGCTGCTGAAACCCTTTTAAAAGAGCTAGACTGCTTGGAGAGAGAAAGAAAGAAAGAAAGAAGTGCAGTTGCAGGAAGCGAATCTAAATAAGCTCCCACTCCACCTTTTTCAATTTACTGGAGGAAATATCTTTCTTCATATCATTTGACTTTTTGATTGTTAGATTAAATTGAACCAGTTGGAATGAGCCTCGGTGATCAGAAGTCCTGAAAACCTCTGTTTAGCTGCTCTCTGGTCTCTGTGCAATTGGTTTGCTTAAATTTGCTGTAATAACCTTTTAAAAGTCGTGTACCCATTCTTCACTGAGGACCCTGCTGTGCATTGTGATTATGTTATCTGTTGCCTCCCTGAATGTTTAACATGATCAAAGTGTGTTGTGGGGCTTGATTTTGGGGGGAGGTTTTTTTTTGTCTAGGTCTGTTCCCTCCCCTCCAAGCTTTTACTTTCAAAATATAAATTACATTGCTTGTTATCTATTACTCTCCGTGTGTCACTCCTCCTTCTCTTCTTTCCCCCCCTCCCCTTCCTTCTTTAAAGTATCTGCTTAGTAAAGTACTGAGCAAGCGTGCTGAGAAGCTCTGATAATTAGGTAATTTGAATTCAGGGATGGATGTTAGATGTTAAGTCGTGGGACGGACGCTGGTTGTGTTGGAAGGCAATGTATTCTGTCTCTGGGTAGGAGAGAGTTGAAATGCCCTTTATATCAGCACTGCTAACCAGCAAGCCAAGGGTATAGCGTTGAACATAAATGTGATTGCATGGCCTTGTTCACCCTCTTTCTCAGGGAAAGCAGCAGATGTTGACAGTGAATATAGCGAAGTGCAAATGGGTAAAATAATGAACTGAAGTGGTAGCTTAATGGAATTATTAATGGGATTTGTGTTCAAATAGTGAACAAGGATTGATTTTTATTAACATAGGTTTTACACATGTAAACTTATGCAAAAGATTATACCACACTTTTCCTTCTCTGGCGGAGTGTTTATAGAGTACGCTGTATGCGCAGGGTTCTCCGAACTTCTTTAAATATTGCCCTTTCTCCCACTTATCTCATAGTGCTGCTCCGTGTGTAGCACTCCATATAAATCTGTATAATACACCCAGAGATTTAACTGAACAGCGAGGAAACCTTGAAATTAAAACTGAAGTAGTGGGTGTTCAGTGGGAGTTTGGTGTTTGCTTGTTCATTCTCACCAGAATAAAAGGTGGGAACATGACAAATAGCTCAAAATGCTAAAGTGCAGCTCTCTGCGAGCTGTGAGGCCTCTGCTAGAAGTGGCTATATACCTACAAGGTGGTGGTGGAGAAGTCATAATTATGATCTGACATTTAAAGAAATGTCAGAATCATTCAAACAACCCCCCCGCTCGGCTTCCACCCATGTATCTTTCTGTGTCCCCAGTCCTGCCATCTGTTATCCCAAGGACTCCAGTTTTGATTACCTTTTTGTTTGCTTTTCTGATAAATGTTTTGTTTATCCTCTATGCCTGGCATGTGCTTCCAGAGACTGTTTGCAAGCCCCTTGCCCTCTTTGTACGTGGATTTCTCATAAAGACCTTTTTACCACCACGATGGTGGCAAAAACTAATCCTCTGATTATGGCTGGGCTGTGAGTATTTATGAATGCATCTGTATTTAGGAGCAGACTTTGCCAAATACCTGTTTTGAGTGTACGTACAGAAACATATATGGTATTACTCAGCATCATTACCTGTCATCTCCTTACTTGCTTCTTGTGTGATTTTCTTCACATGTCATTTTCTTGTCATTTTTGGACGTGAGCTCCGCAGGGCAGGGACCATGCCATTCCTGGCATTTGGGAAGTTCTTTGTTCCATTTAGTAGATTTTTATTGCCACATGTCCTTTGAAAATCAAAAAAAGATGCTTTATTGCATTTCTGCCCTGGTGCAGCAAGGTCTGCGAAGTTCGTCGGTGACCATTAAAAAAGACTTTTTCCAAAGCAGCTGCCATACTTTACCAGTATTAGTGATAATGTTAAAGCATGTTTTATGCTGCTAATCCTAGTTCAGTCCATAAAAGATAAGAACAGGCATAGCAGGTGAGACTATGCATTCATACAGCTCGATATTCTGCCTCCAGTGGGAGATTTACATTGTAAGTACACTGTATGTATACTTCCCTGGTATGTACTTCCCACAGACTACAGCTTGGGGATTTTTGTACCCACATGCTGTATCTTTGTCTTTCAACCATCTGGTAAAACACAAAGTATATGCTTGCCTTCAAGCATGCAGGTAGCCCCATTGACCTCAGGATGGCTATTTTCATGCCTACTCTTTAGTATGTTTTTAACTGTTTAGATGGATTGAGACTTTCCTATGGAGAGAGATCCTTGGCAGGTAGCTGCTGGTGAGCAAAACAAAAGGAGCTGAAGTGTGCATGAGTCTGCCTGGTCCTTAAGAGCTGTTTTCATTAGGGAGAACGAGTTCTTCAGACACACATCAGTATCTGGAGGCATGCACAAAAGGGACAGGACTCAGCTTATGTCCAATCATCTTGCATTACCTGGCCCAAATGACCAAATCATTTCCAGCAGAGCAGATGAGGGGAAGCCCAAAGAGCAAGCTCTGACTTGCTGCTTGGAAGCTGTAGTTAGACACCTAAATACTGGCATTTTAACAACCATAAATGTGCATGTAAATTATGGCTAGTGTTTCTATAGAGTCAGATGGATGAAAGGTCAAGATCAGATGCACAGTTTTGTAGCAAGACTGATGGCTGTTAGTGCTTTCTATTTCTGAAAAAAATGCTGACCATGTGATTTTTTATTGTAAAATCACGTTAGTCCTGGGGTAGAAAATAATGGGTAAAATATATTGTACCCATAATTCATATTAATGGAAATTCAATAATGGCAACCTGTCATCCACAGAGATTAGAAATGAGTCCATATGTTGTGCTATAAAAACATTAAAAAGGCATTATGAATTAGAATCTATTGCACCATGTTTTGCTTGTTATAAATAATGGAAGGAAAAACTAGTCCTTGGAAGTTTTTGGATTGTCCATTTTGAGAGAAGCCAGCAATTACTTTCTAGAGCTGACTGTGCACCATTGATCTGACTTATGGATTTCATAAATGCAGTGGTCTGCTAATTTAATAAACTTGCTCAATCTGTTTTTAAACAGAGTACAAAACTTTGAAAAATGATTTCCTTTCAAACTAAAATTAACTCTTATGGCTTTTAAACATTAGACTGTGGTATTTGCTTCCAGTTTTTCATTAAAATACCTTCTGGTTTCACATTTTTCCTGGGATGGGCTAGACGCTTGCGGCTCATGTTTTATTATATTAAATACTCATATTTCACTTATGCTAATTTGGCATTGAGCTATGAATTGGAGTTCTTAGGCAAAACTTTATTTGGTTCTACATTGTCAATAAAGTTTACAGCTGCCTACAAAGTTTGACACTGCCAAAAGCTTAGATATAATTGTTCAGTAAGCTAGGACTTCTCATGTACTGGACAGAGTATTGATACACTAGATGTGGTATCTTGTCTGAGTAGTTTGTATGTGAGCCTGCACATTTTGGAGGAAAAACTCACAGTGTTTTCAATAAATTGGCAGCAAGCTAAGCAAGGGGAAAATTGCTTCTCAAATTAATGTGTACTCTTAAGCACGAGGTGTGATTATTTCTGTCTCTAGTCTATTTTAGCTGTTCTAACTACAGTAAGTCATAAAACAGTTCAAGCTGCTCTTGAAGTCTGTCTGCTTTTGCAAATCTAAAACCTACCTGTTGGACTTCAAGTGTAAAGAGGTCAAATTCTATCATCAACTGAGTTTCAGGATTTGATGATATGATATCCATTCATGTCCAGGGAATCTTGTCATCTGAATTCTTTCCCCCTCCCTTTGGAAACATACCTACTCTGTTGGAGCATACAGTGTAACTAGGGATCAAAGTCTTCCACGTTAAACAAATTCTGAACTTTATACAGTATAGATCCGTCCTTCCTTCCCTACTCCAATCTATGCAAAATGTATTGTATCATAAATTAACGTTGACAGGGTAACTGAAGGATCTTTGGTCAGATGCCAGGTTTAATTCATTTGTTATCAAGACTGAGAAATGAATGTGACAGTGACAGTAATAATTATCTTCTTCTGTAAAGAAACGCAATACAAGCTTACACATTTTGGTTAAAGGGGAGATAAGAAAGAGTAAGGCAATTATACCTATCATACACTTTTGACCTGTATTTTTATAGGTCTTGACAAGCTTAGAAAGTATGATGGTACATCCTGGCCAAGAAACACCTAAATTCAAATAAAATAGCTTTCAACTGCTACCATATTTGTACTGCAGACTGATAAATTGCTTTTTCAGAAATCAGCTCTGTTGCATGTTTTAATGAATTTAATGGGCTAGGACAGACAATAGTGGGTTGCTGACTGCAACTGCTGACTTTTTCTGGATATAAAATGAAATTCCCTCAGTCTTATTTAATATTAAAGTTTTGGGGTTTCAGAGGAAGAAAATGAAAAATCAATAGCATTTGCAACACAACACAATCTTGGAGCAGCAGGATTCAGGGAAACTAGCTAGTGACTGGCCTTGAGGACTTCTGAGCTACTGTTAGCTTTAGGTCCCCCACTATTTTTTTTTTCCCTTCCACCTCCTACAGACACAGGACTAATATTATTTAATTTTCTTTATTCTGGCTTTGTTGGATTCCTTGAACAGCTCTTATGAGCTGTTTGAACATGGACACCTTTGAAATTCCTGCCTAGGTAGAGGTCCAGTTCTTGCTGATATTCAGACCATTTGGGGAGGTTTCCATTCTGGAAGATCTTTTGGAAGAACCTGAGGAGTGAGTTGGCATAAGCATGAGTGTTTTGAAAAATTCACTTGAGGAAGAAGCAAGTTTCTGCTTGTCATAGGTTGGAACCATGGTCATATAATTTTAGATATTAATCTATCAGAATATTTCAGTACTGTTACAGACTTTGGAACCTAGCTTTGGAAAAGGCTTGTGTAAAACTAAGTGGAGATGCTTCAAGAAAAGTGTCGGTAGAAGTGCAAGTTGGCAGCAAGTTTTTGATTTGTCCGTATATGGGGAAATATAATGATGTCAGGCCAGTGGCAAAGAAGCGGTGCTCCATGCTGTTCATTGCTACTAAATTTGAGCTTGTCAGTCCTTGACCAAGCTGAGAAGCTGACAGTGTCATCAAGACCAAGCCCTGAAGGCCTGGCTGAGAGGCTATGTCAGTCATCTGAAAGACTGAGCTCATGGACTGTGTCTTGTGGTAGGAACGAAAGAACAGACTTGGCAATATTTCCCTTGTAAAAAGCAATCTTCCTGAAGACAGCAATCTTTCCGCTGCTCATTGGGCCATTCTGCACATCTGCGTCCTCTCTCCTGATCCTGATAAAACATTTCTTCTCTCTCCTGAGTTTTCTCCTGACTCATCAAGTCTTTCAACTGTATTTGTGCTCTTCCTAATGAAAAAAAGAAAATAGAAAAAGCTGTTTCTTTTTAATGAAATTTCTTGTATGAAAACAGAAAATCTCAAATCGTCTCATTGATCTTTTTTGGTTTGTTTTATTACTTAAGCACTGAAAATGAAATAGATGAGATATAAATGAACTGGCTCATCTTTTGTTTCTTTCCTGCTCATAGAAGGCTTTATGTTTTGTGCCTACTATACAGATTTGTCATATATAATGCACTTTTTTTTGCATCTCATCTCATGCCTTTCCATTTATTTTTACCTCCAACAGCGCTGGGTACCTGGAAGCTCGCTGTTGCAGTCCTGGCAACAGGCTAAGTCTAGCAGATGAGGCATAAGGAAAAATTTAGGGAAACCTGGAGCCTAATACTATTTCACTTGACAGCTTCTAATGAATCACTGAAGCTTTGATTCACCTTATATATCTTTATCCTTCCAAATATTAGGCATCTATTTAAAGCTAGCTTGTAGCCTCCCTTTTCATTCAGCAGAGAGGAACAGGACTTTCCAAAAGATGGGTTTTCTCATCCTAAAATAGGTGGGTGCTTTTCTGTTCCCACTGGCTACAGAGGGACCCTGTAGATCACTTTTGGATATCTGATACTGAAATAAAGACCGTCCTCGCACTCTCTATTATTTTATTCATCTGTGTCAGCAAAAGCTATATAAGTACTTAAAGATCTAAATGTGAAAAAAATACATGTTCTGCAAGTGGTTATTGATATTGTAAGTATTATTATTATTATTATTATTATTATTATTATTATTATTATTATTATTATTATTATATTATCCACCTGCTGAGGGAAAAAAGTCACATCTTGCTTATACTGAACCGTTCAAGTGGCAGAAACTTTGCCCAGCATTTCACTGCATACATTTATTTCTGCTTTTTATTTTGCTTTTCCTTTTGCTGTTCTTCATTAATGCAAATTTTTCTCATTTGTGACACTAGTAGGAAGTGCTTGGCCCATTACACATAGCTTAGTCATAAACAAGGTATTTGCTCTTTCTCATGAACAGAAAAGTGTCAGAAGATTTCGTTCTGGATTGTCAGTGACATTATCACACTGGAGTTTGCTGTTACTGAAAATTATTTTCTCTGAGGAGACAGCACTCAACCTCAAGATTTTGAGGTAAATCCACACAAATAAAGCAGTTTACCATCTCTGATCAAATTGCTCATTTTCAGTTATGTGGGAAGACTATAAAGGAATATGATGGAGTATTTGTTGAGGCCATGGGGAAGTGGAAAATGAATATAAAGAACAGTGAAGTTTTGAGGCTATCGAGGAGATGGGGCACTGTTTTCAAACAGAGAAAGGACAAAAATAAGCAAGACCCTTGTGTTGGCTTTGAAGCACTAAGGGGAGGAACTCAGCTGCAACAAGCCACAGCTTGTGCTTCTTTCCAGAATGTCTGTACTCTGACAGCCCACCATGCTGAATAACACTTGCAGGAGATGCTCTCCCTATTGTAGATGTCTAATCTCTGTGATTATGAAGGCAGGTAAACATTTTCCATCTCTGTTACCTGGTACTGGAAGACCCTGAATGGTATGGTAGTGGAGTGATGAGTGAAATAGTGGGAGATCTGCAGGGTTTGGGTTTAGCTCTTGACTGTGTTCTTCACAGAGATCTCGCACTTGGGCAAATTGTCCAGGTGTTTGAATACCTCTTGCCTCCTGATTTCGGTAGCATTTAGCTGTGGACAGCTGTGGATTTGGACTTCAGAGTTTTGTTTCAGTAACTGTAAAAGAGGGGAAAGCACCCAAATGGAGGAGGCATGTTTGAGGATAAACACATTAAAGATTATGAGGTACTCCAGGCTACATCCGTACTTGTACCCTGAACAGCCAGGGCATGGGCCCAATGTTTTAAAATTCCTAGAGCAATGCAAAAACAAATTCTATTAAGCAGCATGAAGGTAAATTATTTTAAATCCTACTAAATGTTATCAAATGATAGTGTATCACCAATGATAGTATATCACCATTGCAAGAAAAAAGTTACAGCTGATTGAAGGGAGTTGGGGAAAATAAAGAAAGGTGATCCGAAGAACTCTGTAGTCCAGGAAAACACAAGATAAGACAGCAAGAAACCAAGACACTATGACATGCCTATACGATGATTCTGGTTGCAAAAACATGATTCTAGGCTTTAGAGACTTTGGGAGAAGATTCTAAAAGCAAACTCTGGAAGACATAGTGGCACCATTTTTAAACATCACTGCCTCACCTGTCTACCCCTGTCGTGGTTTAACCCGAGCCAGCAACACAGCACCACGCAGCCGCTCACTCGCTCCCCCCCCACCCAGTGGGATGGGGGAGAGAATC
>JAVKLA010000017.1:21738336-21780979 GCA_034782735.1 Sagittarius serpentarius
ATCAACATTCTTCTCATACTGAACTGAAAACACAGCACCGTACCAGCTACTAGGAAGACAATTAACTCTATCCCAGCCGAAACCAGGACAACCCCTTTGCCACAGATTCATTTATAGCAAGGACTGCAGGAGGAGGATATGTAACTGCATCTTGGTTGCCCATGCTATTGGTTTGGTTTATGAATAGAAACCCATCTTTATGCATAAAGCTGATCTGCTCAACTGCTGCAATTGAAGCTTGGATGCACCTTCTGTTCTGCTGTCCCATGAGATGGACTTCTGGAGCCAGCACGTCTTAGGCCTCATGGCTTAAACCACCAGGACTTCTCTCTTAAAGCCCTCTGGAAAGGGCATCAGAGTTTCCTAGATAATCACCTCAAAATTAGCTGTCAGTATAATAGTGTAATTAAGAGAGCCAGCAAAGACCTTGGCTGTATAAAAGGAGAAATGTCAAGCAAAAGTAAAGAAAGTATTTTGATTAAAGTCTATTCTATTAGTAAGACTGATGCTTAAATAATCTGCCCAGTTCTAATGTCCATGATTGAGGAAGATGGAAAAATACTAAAGCAAGTCTTAAGGAGGACCATAAAAATTATCCAGGCCTGGAAAAGAAGCCATAAAATCTATTCAGTTTGCTGAAGGAAGGTTGGAAGATGATTGCTTAGGTGCTGACACATGGAAAAATATCTGAAGTAGAGAACATGTAAATCTTGCAATCAATACTGAGTGACTGGAAGGAGCAGTTAGATGGTATCGGGAAATCAAGTCATCCTAAATGATCCTACGAGTTCTTCCAGCCTGAGGTGGTGAATCCAGAAGAACTAGAACACTTGCTAAAAACTGCGCTTTTAAATGACTGAAGGACCACAGTCTTCCACTTAAGTACTGTGGTGTCTTCCGATATCCTCTTAAAAGGTTTTAACTTGAGTAGATCTTCACTCCAAAGATTCATTTTGCAGTTACCCTAAATACTTAGCTGATTCTTTTGGAGTATATTCTCTTAGTTGCAGAAATTGGGGGAAAACAAGTTATATTTTTTTTTTCCACGAAGACTCTTGATTTTAAACCTTTTACTATTCCTTCTAGAGACTTCAGTGCATGCATTGGAGCACAGTTCTTCTAATGTAAAATTATTGGATGATGTGACATGAAAGTCTTTGTGGAGAAAATGACTGAAAATGAAACTCCTGTAGCTGCAGCACTGTTTCGAATCTAAAACTATGGTTAGCGAAAGATGCTTGCTGTGTTAATCCTACTTATGACTTTACCATGTTTTTTATCAAATCTACTGCAAATGTCAGGTCCTCAGCTGGATTGTGGTCCTAAATGTCCACATTTGTTTTCTTTCTTTTGTTCCACCAGTTTTATTTTTATAATACTGCTTTCTGCCCAGGTTTTATCCTGCCTTTGTAGCTCTTAAATATTTCCTTTAATCATATCGCTCATTTTATCAAAATAGCAATGACATGGTAACTAGGATTACACTCAGTTGTTAACATAATGCAGCAATTAATCAGATTGCACTGAGTGTTTTAGGATCATTCAGCAATGGGACACCAGGGAGACCATTCCTTGTGTCTAACAATATGTAAACCCATGTAGGTCTCTCTGCAAGACTTGGGCACAGAAGGAGAGGGATGTGAAAACAAACTGCATGACAGATGTTACTCACTGTCACACTGAAAGCTTCTGTGAAAGGCATTCAGTGATGTTGCTGAGCTGGTGGTGAACGGGGCTTAGGAGTCTATACAGGTTAGTGTAGTTTGGAGCTCACAGTGCTTGACTCAGCTTTTGAGTTTTGCCTCATTACCTCTCCATATCTGATCTCACATTTCTCAGGCCCAAACTTCTGAGAGCCTTCTAGATAGGTGTATGGTGACAGTGTTAGAAATACGGACTTTAAAGTCATGACAAATCTCATTTAATCTCCTAAAAATGAGATGTTTATATAGTTATAAAACATTCCAGCATCTGCCCTGTCATGGTACACATTGCTTATCTATTTTATCACATTTTTCATCCTGTTAACATTGGTGACTTCTAGTGTTGCCAGCTCCAGATGTTCAGATGTCTTGATGCAGTCTCCAAAATCGCAAGATTTTTACAGTGTAATAAATTTGGAGTTGCTTTGGTATCCTTTATGACTTCTGAGGCTTTGGAGTATGGTCAGGTTGCATTTCACATTATTTCCTGTAACAACCAGGGTTAGAAAATGTTTATCTTTTTTAAATGAAAGCAGAGCTGGCCTGTGTGAATCTTTTGGAGCCACGTCACTTCGAGTCAGCCACAAAGCGAGGTGCTGCCAATTGGGAGAGAGGGAAGCAAAATTCAAACACCAAAATCAAGAGTTGTAAACCTAAAAATCTCTGCTGCCTAACCCTGAGGGTACCTACAAGCTCCATAGGTACCTTACATTTTGACAGTTCAGAATATCCCCAGCATCCACAGCTGTATATCTGTATGTGCCAGAACTGTCCCTGGCTTAATAGCTAAACCTGTCTGAGACTTGGAAGCCAAGTATTCCTTTACATAAATCCACCAAGTGGCATTTTTCAGGGTATGCCTTACAAAAAAAGAGGGTTTAAGGAAATCTGAATACAAGACATAAGGACAGCAGCAGCTTTCTTTTTTTAAAAACAGTGTAGCACAAGGAGATCTTAAAACTGTCAAAAACTGTAGGGAACGAGGATTTTTGGATAGAGCATTCCAAGTGGCAGGTTCATCATCTCTGTTCTGGGGTCAGGTGTGCACTCTCTGGAGAAGCTTTTTCCTTCAAGGTCTGGCAGTGGATGCTCTGCTCCTATGTAAGAGGGAAACAAAAAAGCTGAGGTCCGATAAGGAAGGAAAGGATATGTCCTGCATTCAACAAAAGGAGTGCAAGCCCAGCAGGTAGAATCCTGCTGTTAAAAAGAACAAAAAAAAAAAAAAAAGGGAAAAATTATTTTTTATTGAAACGAGAGAAGGAAAAAAAGTAGTCTCCAAACACGCAGTCCTGGGGTAAGGCTTCAGAGCTGCAGGGCAATTTCACGTTGGGGGTTCAGATCCTATGGACAGTGAAATGAAGGTAAGAGTACTGGAGACTGCGTTGTTTCTCAGTCCCTCAAACTGATACAAAACATAACTTCATAATGGTATAGTTAAGAAAGGATCCTGCTGTAATTATATGTTTAATTTTAGTAGGCTACTGGTGTTTTTTTTTAAAGATGATTCTAACTTTGCAAATAATGGAATAACTCTTCCAATCTTGCAAGAATATTCTTGTGATGCTTTCACTCTCAAGTCAGTCTGTTATTAAAAATCAGTCTGTCTGAAGCTTGCAAATCCAGGATGCATGTGTCCTTTGGAGGTGAAAAATCCAATTACAGCGGCATGCGTCGGGGAACCTTCAAGCCTGGGAGGAGGGTTTATCCCAGTCTCAGTAACGAGGGTTTGTAAGAGAGCTGGCATCACAAGTTGCTGGGCTCTGGAGAGAAGCATTTCCCTGTAGATATAAGCCAGGCTGTTCTTATAAGAGGCACAAAAGTTCTCAGTGCACCAGGCAAGCCCCAGATTGTCACATGTCTGAAACGGTACAAAAAAATCCTTTAATTTTGTAATAACCACAGTATCAGACCACTAACCTATGAAATAGAAGACCTATTTCAGTTGCCTCCTCAGTTTGAGGAGATTCAGACTTATACTTCCTAAGTCTCCAGGACTATTTTATAACACTAACATTTCTGAATAATATTCAGTACTCTTAAGAGCAGGGATATGAACCTCTTACCTCCCCATCCCACCACGGGGCTGCAGAGTCAGACAGCCCTGAGTGAAGTGCAGGAGCATTTGAGACTCGCTTCTTACCCCAGCTTTCCTGTTGGGTTGCAGGTACTTAATGAGGTTCTTGCCTTTGGGTAGTTTTCTGCTGGATTTGCTGGCTTTTGTGAGACCTACACTACGTATGTATGGTGCATGGTACCTCAAGTCCAAATGCCTGACACAGACTTCTGGGTTCTTCTTGGACCCAGGTGTCCTGGATTCAGCTGGGATAGAGTTAATTGTCTTCCTGGTAGCTGGTACAGGGCTGTGTTTTGGGTTTGGGATGAGAAGAATGTTGATAACAACCTGATGGTTGCAGTTGTTGCTAAGCAGTGTTTAGACCAAGTCAAGGACTTTCCAGCTTCTCCTGCCCAGCCAGCAAGAAGGCTGGAGGGGCACAAGAAAGTTGGGAGGGGACACAGCTGGGACAGCTGACCCAAACTGACCAAAAGGATATTCCACACCATGGGATGTTATGCCCAGTGTATAAACTGGGGGAGTTGGCCAGGGCAGGAGCATGGCTCGGGCATTGGTTGGCAAGTGGTGAGCAATTGCATTGTGTATCACTTTTTTTATATATTCCAATCCTTTTATTATTATTGTCACTCTATTGTTGTTATTAGTGTCATTGTTAGTTTCGTCCTTTCTGTTCTATTAAACTGCTCTTGCCTCAACCCACAAACTTTACCTTTTTTTCCAGTTCTCTCCCCCATCCCACTGGGTGTTGGGGGGAAGGGAGTGAGCAGCTGCGTGGTGCTTAGTTGCTGGCTGGGGTTAAACCACGACATGAGGAAGGCACGGAGGAGAGCAAACATCATCCAGAAATTCTGGTCTCCTCATATAAGATGAAGCCGTAGAAATAGTCTTCTCCAATTCCCAGTCCTGCACATTTTCTGCAGTGAAATTGCTCTGGTTTCAGGTGTCAAAGTCTGCAGCAGTATCAGTAGTGCCTAAAGGGGACTGGAAACAAATACCAGAATATTTTTTAAGATAGGTCTGTGGTTCCCAACGCAACCTTGCTGACAGTTATGTGGGTGCACGCCACCGCAGGGTAGTAGGTCGTGGTGCTGGGGCAGGGGAGCATGGGTCACTAGAGACCACATGCAGAAGGGGAGAAGGATTGATGGTGCTGCTGCTGTGAAGCCACAGGTTAAGAATATTTTTGGCTTTTAATTTCTGCTTGTTTGGGGTGGAAAGCTGTGAGCTTTGACTTTTTGACCCATTTTTTAAATTGTTTCCATTTGGATCTTTCTTGGATTTAGTTGGACCTGGAGGGGTTTTTGGAGGATATTCTTAATTAGATTTTTAGTTAAGATCTAGGCATAGGAAATAACTCTTTAAGTCTTTTCAAAAGCCCTAAAATGTGGCATTTAAAAGTTACCTTACTAGTCCAACTGAATTATTCAGCCCTCTATCCTTCTGCTTGCCACCGCTTCCACAATATGAATTGATTAATCAGTATCAGTTATTTACTTTTTGATTTAAAGAAATTAACTGGGCTGTAATTTGTCATTGACTTTCTATTTGCATTTCAAAGAACAGTGTAAAAGTAAAATCCTGACTGTTGCTGTTTTTTACTGTGTCCTTACAATTCTTAATACTTCCATCTCTATCAACGGAGGCAACTGGCAGTCCTGCTTTAGAAGGAGATGAACATGCAGATTGGCAAAGCAACCGATATACAGGAGACTGTCAGGTAATAAAAGTCTGGTGCAATAGAAAAAAAAAAATTTAAAGAACCACATAATACAGACATGTTAGCAGTGTTCCCGTCTGGAGCATATATGGCAGCTAAAATGGTTTAGGGACATGGACAATATTTCATAAATGGAAAATATTCCAAGCAAGTGGCTACAGTCAGTGGGTCACCAAAAGGTTTTTCCTACAGCTGAAAATAACTGAAGTGAATACACTGTAGAGACAAGGGTTGGGGGAAGCTCAAAGGAAGCCCAGGGTGACTTGATGAGATGTAGAGAAATCTATGCACTGTAGAAAACTACAATTTGTTGCATACCACTCTAGGTGCCTTTTATGTTATGAGACTGAGATGGGTGCATGCTGAGAATACTATTTATTTAGGTGCCTAAATCTGGCTTTCAATTATTCTGGATCCAGGCTTTAGTAGATAACCTCCAGAACCTCCCATCTAAATGCAACATTAAATGAAAACATTTAGGAGTTTGTACATCATCCTGGTAATACTATCCCATGCAATTTCCTATGGTTTCTCATACTGAAAAGACCAGGGACTACACAAGAAGTTTGGTGCAGGATGAGGTGAACAAAGCAATAAGGAAAGTAAATTGGCATCTTTCTGCACTATCTGTGCAGTAGCCAGTCAAGCATCAGGACTTGGCCAGTATTTAGAGTGGTGACACTGAAGAGCTCATAACACAGTTGCGTTAATAGATGGAAATGTGCCTAGACAGGTCAGAAAGTCCATTGCAACACAAGTATCTTTGAATAAGTGTGAACAGAGGAGTAACCCCATGAATCATTTGAAAGGAAGCAGTGTACAACTATGATGAGTATCCAACCTGTAAACGTAGGTCTATGTTAGTATATCATGTATTCAACAGATAGTCTGTTGAGGTTTTCACTGAAAATAAACATTTGGGCCTCAGACAGAAAGGATGAGACTCAATTTCTTTAAAAATAAGTTACTACAGATACTACAGATGCAATGGGATACCCTTCCAGGTCTTCAGCTTCCTGAGGGTGCAGGTCTCCTATAGGACCTGTGTTGTATCATCCAGACTGGTACAGATGTCTGAGTTACCTTGGCCATTTAAATCAGCAATAGACACTAAACTGTAGGCAGCTGAACCTCTACCACCGTTAATTTGTTTTGTGCTAAATTACGATGCCTTTTTGCAAAGGCAGCAGAAATGCAGCGAGTCAGCAGGTTGTCAGGATTAGTGAGTCATGCAGCTGTGAGGTACCCGTGTGTCCTGTCTTCCAGCCATCGACCATGGGCATGACTGTCCTTCACGGAGGGGCAGCAAAGATTACCCCCAGTAAGCAATGGAATTTTGAGGACTTAAACAAAATTGAAAAGAGGACAGCTTCAGACTAAGCCAGGGGGACAGCTGCTAATCGTGAGCCTTACTGTATTGCTAGGTGATGTGGAGGAAGCCCTATTACTCTTGACTGCATAATTGGATGGGATATTGCTGCAGAAACCATGTTAGGGGACAATCCTGCACTATCAGCATGAACTGGATGAGCTAATGGCTGTTTTTCCTATGCAGTGCCTGGGATCAAATCAGAATGGCAATTTAGCTGGAGTGAGCAAAAAAGAAATTACATAGTGGATTTCATGGAAAATTAAGGCTTTGGGTTGCTGTACATATCAGTAGTCTTGAGTAAATCTAAACCTGTGTGTAGTTTCTGGCATTTTTTCTTTTCTCTTTCTAAATCTTCAGCCTGATGTAGTTCCTTCCATGATTAGATACACTTTTTTATTTCATTTTTATTGTACAATGGAGGCAAATATTTAAGGAAAAGAAGTGGGGGGTTGGGAGAGGACCAAAAGTTAATGTTATAGCTTTTTAATTAGAAGTCTTTTAAATTACAGCAATTTTATACTGTAGTAAGTTTTCAGGGCCATTTAGATTCTAAAATACCTGCCAACTGGGAAAGCCAGCAGTTCAGTTGTTTTATTTTTCCTCCATTACATCTGCAGCAGAATGTGGCTTTTATAGACGTTTGCTTTTCCCCCAGCGTTTCCTGCTGAGGTGTTTGTTTGTGCCACTGCAGTCTTCAAAACGCTGATACCGTGTCATCGTGTGCTTATCACCTCTAATTGTCTTTGTTGGTGTTTAGGTAGAGAATTCTTCTGGGTAATGCTGTTTAAGGTGATCCGTGGCTGCGGGTACCAAGACAAAGAGACATCCGTTAAGTACTCTCGCATGCCCATGTGCCTCCAGTCTGCTCTGCATGCCCTGCACTTGCGCACGGCGAGTTTCTTGCCTTTTTCCCTTGTTTGCTGGTGCCTGGAAGAGTTGTCTGGAACCGGTGACATTGCCATCGGTACAGCCCGATGGAGTGCTAAATGAGAGGCAAGTCTTGTTAACAGTCTCGCACAACCCTACGTCTCATGAATATTTTAGTTTACTGGCAGAGCTCCTGTTGTGCTGTACGGTCCGTACTGTGTATAGCAGCAGTGCTCTAGAATATAATTGGTGAACAGGGAATAAAATGGTGTTTCATATTTGGAAATTTTCTGTTATTCTTAGAAATAAGCTTGGTAAATTAACGTAACGTTGCCAGGAAAATCCAGGGGAATTGGTTACAGTCAGGTCAGATTCATAGGGTGTCAAGTGGGGTTTGATATGAGAATAGGTCAACTCTACACTGAACTATCAAATACACATCTAAAATAAATCAAAGAGTTAGAAATATTAAAAATCAGACCCAGTTATTATCACCCTGCCTTTTGATGAAGAAAAGACTGTTCAAAAGCAAACAGGAAAAAGCACCCTCAACAATTTTCTATGGGAGTTTTCTCTTTTTAAGCTTAACAATGATGCAAGAGTTTGTTTTCCTGAGGGTGCAGGGGTGTTTGTTTGCTTTTATTCCTTAATCTTCAGAAAGTGCAGATGAGACAACGTGAAGTAATAATAATCAGAGTGCAGAACCCTGATCTAAGTAGATCAGACGCTGCAAAGAGCCTCTCATTGCATTCAGCAAATGCCTACAGTATCTGTCAGTACTGTTTTGTATTAAACTGCTGGCTGACGTGGCTGGGACGGGACGTCAGAGCAGGTTACAGGACGCGCAATGATATGCGTGAGGCCACCTGTTGTATATGGACAAGATAAGATCTGGCATGAGAGATAGCTAGAGATATTCCTGTTTTTTCCCTGGATTTTATTCTCTTCTTTTTAATGCAGTTGTAGTCTTACAGAAAAATATATATATTCTGGTTTTGTCTTAGTTTGTCTTTCCCAAGTGGCTTGCGTGTGTGTGTCAGAGGAAGCCAGATAGTCTTCACTTCTTTCTTTTATTTGTCGCTTGCTGGGTTAATGTTGCTGTTGATTATTCATAAAGAGTTATTTTATCAAACTGTTTTCAGAACAGCTAGGTAAAATTGGAGAGGGAAGAACCTGTATGTAATTATTAATGTGGCCAGTGTGATTTGCAGTAGATGTTGTTGATTTGTTTTCCAGTACACGGAAGAAAACCTCACTTGAACACTTTTTACTCGGTTTCTGAGCTACTTTCTCAAAATACGTCCCTTTTGTGAGTCTCTTACTTCTGGGCTACATGTGTGAACCCCAGCTGAAGGTTAGCTGCAGAGATGGACTGAGTTAACAGGATTGAAACTCCCTGTTCAGTAAACTACAACCCTTGAAGAGGGCCCAGCTGCTGCAAGCACCATCGGCAGGCTTGCAGCTGGGCAGTAGCATTTGGGTGAAGGTGGTCGGCTCAGTGCAGACCCTTCCTCTAGGAACATGGTCAGTACTCTCCTTTCCCTTTGCACACCGTGACCTGATTTTCCTTGCTTTCGATTTTTTCTGCATAGTAACACTAGGGAAAAAAAAAAGGGGGGGAAAAATGGTTATGCTGTGTATATTCCTCGGACTCCTAACCCAGAGGTAAGGGTCTCTCCTGGCTGACTGATGTCCCTTCAGCCAGGGAAGAATTTTAAAGGGTCTGTGTGGCTCAGATACATCTCCGGCTGACAGCTCTGTTGCAGAGGGTTGTTTTAAATGCGAGTTAACTGTCAACACTGAAGCACACAGCATGAGGAGAAAACTTAAGTAGTAAACTTAAAGTTTTGCCACGGCGTACTTTCAAGCCTTCGTCTTGTGCGCTCTGGGACATGCCACAGCGGGAGCCAGCCAGCCATAGCTGGGCAAAGCTAATGCCGATGGAGAGCAGAATCTGAAACAAGGTGCTCCCTTTCCTTCTGCTTGTTTCTCTGCTAGGTTGTTTGGCTCACGTGGCCTAAAATGAATGAAAAACTTTGGCAACTTGATTGGCAGGTCACCTTTGAGAGGCAGCCAAGTCCTACAGTGGTTATCGGGCAGATCCTAGCTGCAAAGGCATGCCATTGCCCGCAGCCGCACAATAAACACAGATGTGGCAAAGACAAATAGCGGGCAGAAAGAAGAATTTGAGTGGGAAGCGAAAGCAGCTTTTGCATGGACGCGTGACTGGAAAATTTAGTAAACCAAGCAAATTGCTTACCAGAAGCTTAAATAGGATTCCTCTGGTATCCAGCAGGATTCACGATGAGTGAGCGATTTATAAACCAGCACATCCACAAAGAGAAATAGCTTTGCTGAAACCAGCCAGCCAGTGCCTTAGCAATGCACTGAAATCACTTCAATAAATAACTTTTTTTTTTAAATAATACTTTAATGTTTCAGATTGTTAGCAGCATATTTGTGTGGCCTTGAACTTTGCAAGTGTGTTTTAAAGCAAAATATTTAAACAGCATTTCCTGCGTTTGTAAAGTACTGACTTGAAAGTTGTGTTGCATCTTGTGCAGGGGTTGATGAATCACTGATGCCCAAGGCTGCACAGAGAATCCAGGTTGGGCTTTGTTTTCAGGTGTTAGTGATTCATCAGTAGTTTCTGGGGAAATAAAGAAACCTGAACTCTGGTCAGGGCAGGTAAAAAAGCCTTCTGGTTCGTCTTTTAATCCTGGAAAATAAAATACATTTCCAAGAAAGAAAAAAAAAAGAAACAACATAAAAGTATTGCATAAAAGCAATAGAGGGAGGATCACTCTGAACTGGGCACTGGAGAGCAGTTATCACTCAAAGATAAGTACTGGGTAAAGGCAGACCTAATTTTGAAGCTTTTTAGGGCAGTGGACAAAAGAGTTATTTGGCCTAGATCAAAGGTACATTCTCCGCTGTAGCTTGTTAATGGTTGTACTAGATGTTGCTATTTAGGTACCAGTTTAGTAACTATTAAGAATATTTCCAAGGATAGTGAAAATGCACCCAACAAGCCTTGCCAGACCAGTTCCACTCAGTATTGCTGTATCCATGTTTATAGAAATCTCCACAGCAAGGAGAGTCAGGTCATGCATCCTGTGACTGAAGGACCTTTGTCTTCTATAGCTGGAGTAGGAAGTCAGAAGGCTCCAACAGCAGGGAGAGAGGCTTCCCCTCTGCTTGTGGGTATGTCTGTACTGTAACCACTGCCAAGTTCTTGAGCATTTGCCACCTTCTCAGGTGGGTTTTGTAGCCCTGTGTGAGCTGGTTTGTAGAAAGCCTCCTGGGTTATTCCTGTTTGCTATGCAATGCTCTGCAACAACACAGGGCACTGAATCTGCATGTGGTCCGAGACAACTGATCTCTTCCTCCCTTCTCCGTCAGCCTGATTTGTAACAGCCAGGCTGCTACCAGAACCAAGTTAGAACCATGTCTTCAGTTTGATACAGCAGGTCATTTGACATTAAGTATCAGGGAGGCAATTGGTAGCACCGGCTCTGACTGAAGTGTGGGAGTGAGTCAGCTATTTGGCACGTATTCATTTTTAATCGTCGCTTTTGGAAAGAAGATGCATTTTTCTGCCTGCCTTGTTTATTATAAACAATGCACATGTTATCCTTTTGAAACGAAAGTAATACGTCTGCCAAACAAAGTGTTGAGAAATTGAAGCTTGACAAATGCAGATAAATTCAGAAATTAAGCCTCGATTTTCAACAGTGAGTGAAATTGACCAAGAGGTCAATATACCAAGAGATTTTTGCCCTAAATCTCCAGCACTGTTGATTTTTATATGAAGATTAGATGCTTCTTTACAAGATACACTGTAGATCAAACAATAATCAGTTCAAGAAAGTTCTGTGACTTCTATTATGCAAGAGGTGAGGTTGGGTAATTTCAAGAGGTCTCTTCTGGTCTGCTCTATGAAAAAAAGACCATTAAAAAAATCACAGTTTATATAAAATACAATTCTCCTCTTGCCTGATGCTAAATGAATTGCAAAAGCATGTTTGAAGAAGTCTGGCAAATTGTTCAGAACACTATTAAGAAATCGCAGCTACACTGGAGACTGGAACACACTATGTTTTGAGGTTAAGCGAATAAAAATTATTTCTAGCAGGATAAATATATATTCATAACCCATGTGGTTATAATTTATCTCCCTATCGACGTCTTTGAGAACATAGTTTTAGAACAGAGATTCAAAGTCCTGTGTCATTTAGTCCATGTGTGAATTGCTCTTTTCTCTCCTATACAGATCACACTGCAGTGTCTACTGTAGATCAGTGTGCTGGGAAGCATATACAGTGCAGTACTATGGGGTTTGTTTGTTTACTTTTGTTCGGTTTACTTTGGTATGAACTTGTTGGTGATGACAAGGTCAAAGAAATTTGCCCTCCACATGGAGCATGCCGTGGGGCGAGTAGCGATGCATTTTACTTGCCCTGGAGTGGGGCAGGATTCCCCTCCGCAGCTTCCTGGCTATGGCATTTTGCCTTCACCTGAAGAGCTGAGCTGTTGACTGCCGTCTTCATTCAGCACCTTGGTACCATCTTTCAAGTATTCAGGACCAAGGCTTTGGAACATCCTAGACAGAGGCCAAGACCTTGCATTAAAAGTCCAGTTTGCTAGGAAAGTATAACAGGAGACATAAAGAAGATATGTTGGTCCATCTTTGTGATGGTTGGTTGGTGTTGCTGGGGGTATGCACAACAACTTGAGTTGTAGCTTGCAGTAGGCACAACTATAGTACCACGTCCCAAGAGTGCTGAGTCTGCTGGTCTCCAGCAGGCAATATTTTGGGTTGCTGCAGATCACTCAAAGTGTGTGGGGACTGCAAAGGTGCCTGCTCTCATCCTTGCTGCCCTATGGCATGGAGGCCCTGAATGTGAGCAGTGGGGTGGAGAACAGCAGTTCTGGCAGAATTTCCTGTGGTTTTAGTGTTGCTCTATGCTGGCAAGCAATAGCAGCTGCAGCGAAGTACTGCATGGAACAGCACAGGATACAGGTTACAGCCCCAGAATCTCTTAATTATTTTTTTTAATATCTGTTCCAGAGTTTAGGCAGCTGCAGATCTCTGTATTATTATCTTTATCATTATTCACTCTATATAACCATGCAGTCACCTAATAGGGTAGGCAATGCAGCATTATTTCTGTTTTCATTCCAGTTGTCCTTTTGTTCTTGTGCTCCCTCAAACAAATATTTTCTGGAGACAATTTTGTGATGCTTAGGAAGACAATGCAGAAACCCTGCCTCAAATCTGAGAATAATGTAGGCTAAGGCTCATGATATAAGTCATATTTCTTGGGGACAAAAGACCTAACACTGGCATAGTAACAGGGATATGTAATACTAAGGACTGTTATCACCAGTAAAGTAAAGACGTTGTGATTATTCCTGCTCATGCATGAGTCCAGACTGATAATACCAAGCCTCTTTTGTTGATTTTGCAGGAATTACTGCTATAAAACAGGCAAGCTGAGTTTCTTTCTCTCTTGTGCTTCAAAAAAATTCAAAAAATTAATTATTTTTATTGCTGATGTTGATGGTTCATTATGCAGTGTACATGCGATAGGATGGAGTCCAGGCAGCTCTTATCTATGTATCACATTAGGCAAGTCACAGCACCTCTGTGCATCTCTTTCTCTGCCATCCTCTTCCTGTCTCTTAGTTTTTCTGTAATTTTTTTTGAGCTAGAGACTCTCTCCTGAGGCAGGTTCTCTTTCTTATGTATTCCTGGTGTGTCTAGCCCCAGCTGGGATTGTAAGATGCTGCTGTAATACAAACAAACAAATAATAATAACTAGAGATAAGAAGAAAAAAGTATCCGGCTTGAAATATGGATCCCAAGGTGCCTGACAGAGAGAAAACTAAGCAAGTCTCACACAGAGGTCATTGAAGGAAAATAAATAAGGATGCTCAGCTGCCAGATTTACAGGTTCCTGAGAAAGCTGCAATTAATAAAATACATTAATTGAGAAGTGTGAAGAAAATCTTAAAGCTTAATGCGTGGAAAATATGTGTATCTATCCCAAGAACAAACATTACATTGAGAAAAGACAAAGTTTATATTGCATAGCATAACCAGCTCAGAATGACTGTTGTAGCTAAGTGAAGATTTATGATGCTGTGACATGAGGCACTGAACACATTATCAGTACGTAATACATTCGTCGTTATGCAGTACTTGCAGTGTTTCTAATGGAGTCACAAACTTAAAACGTTTTAGTAGCTCAATATGGGATGGCTGCATGTGATTTTTTTATCAATGCAGCTAAAAGGCCTTGAAAGTAGCTGTGGTAGATCTTGCAGCTGTAACTTATTTCCAGCATGGACATTTCGCTTTTTCAGAACCTCCTGATAGCTGTGGAGTTTTTCTCTTTCCTGTCAAACACAGAATTCCTGGTGCAGGTGAATGTTTAAATTGTAACTTTCCCTACATTTCCTATGGAAAGAGAGAGGAGGAGGTTGGTACAGCCTAACCTTTGCATTTTCCTTTCAATCAGTCACAATTTCTGTACTTTGCCATCACTGAAAAAGATATATTTTATGCAGATCACAGTTCTGTTTATCATCAGGTTGATTGATCCTTTTATATTCCTTATATATTATCTGCCAGTGCCTTCCAGTGGTTCAGGATTGGGACTGAAGACTTTTTTAATTAAGTAGATATATTTTTTTTTCATTTATTTCCTCAGCTACACGAATTAAGCTTCTTGGAGTGATTTTCATAGTTTCTGTTCTTTAATCCTGAAAGCAGCTTTGTTCTTACTTGTACCGTAACTTCAGTTAAAATATTTGTTGGGAAGGGAAAGAGGAAAGGTTCAGACTGAAAACAAAGCTAGGTCTTGTCTTGATACTGTAGCGTTGTGTGATACAGCTGCTCTCTTTAAAAGAAAAAGAGAGAGAGAGGACCTGCTAAGGCATGCAGATAATGTGTCCATCAGTGTTACCACTATGCAACTCACCTCATTAGGGTACGTATCTTACCTTCGTCTGTCCCAAAATTACTAAGCTGAAAAATGTGACTTCCAGCTGACTTGAGAGCAGGAATATCAGCCTTAACTCTGGATTTCCTCTTGCGTTTTAAATGCATCCTGTAACATTATTCTGAGTGTGGTTTTTTGTGATGGACCAATTTTTTGGCTTTTATTTTGTCTGACATTGGTGCCTAAGCCCTCTGCCTCCCGGTTGCACTGCTGTTTGACTCTTCCCTAACATTGCCATGGTGTTTTCAAGAGTGAATTCCGCTATTACTCCAGGGCGTTTTCAAAGTCTTTCTTGTGGTCAAGTTCAATTCCATTTATTTTTGATATGTGTTTCCTACTTCAGAGACCACAGTGCATTGCTTTACATTTCTGTCAAACTTTGTTTCACAAAAACTTTATGACTCTTCTTCATTGTCCCTCTTTCTTCTGCCAAGCACCACAGTCCTTAATTTTATATATATATATATATATGGCATCAATCACAGACTAGGGTAGAGGGTTAGGATGAAACACCTATACCTCATTGTTATCATGCTGGTGAATAATTGCTTCAAGTTTATTTTTTATGCTTTTATCTGTGACTCATATCATAGTGTGAATTTCACAGTATGCCTCAAGATACTCAGATGCATCCCATCTAACTTTAGACACTTAAATGAGACACCAAAGTTAGGATGGTCCCCATATAATCAGAGGAGGATGCCCAGTGATGGTCTGACACATCTCGTCACTGTGGGAGGGACAGAGGAAGAGAGTTCCCTCGTCACAGAGGGAGCTTTGGGAACACCGTGCCTGAGACACTTCATTGAGATGCTTAGAAGATGAACCCAAGCCAAAATTTCCCAGTTTCAAATACTGGAGTACATGAAATTCCTGTATATCTTAATCGTTTAGTTGAGTGCTTGCACTCCTTTTAAATAAAAATGTCCCTCAGCTTAACTTCACATAAATTTTTTTACAGACTTCAGTGAATTAAGCAACTGTGCCTTTGGGAACGGTAGACACTCTATGTTGATTAAGAGTTTGTCCTTGATGGCAGGAGGAATGGAAGCAGTGACATCCTCATGGTATTAGGCACCGTGGCAGGTGATGAGCAGAGGAAGAGATGAGGAAGCCAGCAGGAGAAAAGGAAGTCAGTAGATTTCTGGGAATGGCTTATTTTGCAAGGAGAAAAAAATTGGGAATCTTATTTAGTGTACCATCTTTCTTCTGAGTGATCTGATTCAGAAGTTGCTAAGATGGAATGAGTGCCAGGAGAAGTGAGATACAATTATAGTTATGAGAAAGGAGGAATTGAAGGACTGTCATTGAATGCACAGATAGGCAATGACACTTGGGTATAGTAATCTAATGGCTAAAGCCTGGACTCAGAAACTATTCATTTCCTCGAACCAGCTCTGTGACCTTGAAAAATTTGCTTGACTTCTGGCATTGACACCTCCTCCTGGGAGCCATCCATCTCACCCATTTAGGACGTAAGGTCACTGGAGTCGGACGACCTCCTATAGCGCTGGACCAGTGCCTAGCACGGCTGGACTCCTGTTTGGACCCCTAGCCATATTAAAAGCAGTAATACTTTAATACACTGCCACCGTGGGCAGGAGAAAATCAGGAAGCACTGTGTGAAAACTTTGAGCGAAATAACTGCTTTTCTCCCAGCAAACCACCTGGGAGATTTGTTTTGTTTTGCTTGGATAGCTTCTGACACTGTGTCTTATATTGTGACTTGTCAAATTATGTCAAAATTGTGATATGCTGCCATGTTACAAACCATATTTATTGCTAATTTCACACTAAAATGTTATTTCATATCACTTCGTAATCTGGTGCCATATTTACTGATTTCTGTATTCCATCTGGAACTTATCAGCCTTTCCATGATGTCTGACAGTAGCCCGAAAGTTTCTTTCTTGATCTTCTCTAATACCCAGGGATAACTTCCATCTGGTCCTAGAGATTTGTTGCTTTTAAATTCCTCTAGATTATTTTCTTTCTGTCTCGCTGATGCTGAAATCAGCTCGGATTGTGGTTGTGACATGGGCATTTTTCCTCTTTTTTGAAAGACGTTTAGAATATACTAATTTATTTTTAGATTTCTGGGTATCCTGCAGTTTTCTGCAATTTTCTCTCCCATTCCTTCCCATGATTCCAATTCATGTGACTTAAATTCTTTTGTAATTCTCCATTAGGAATTAGTAAAACAGCAAAAGCAAGAAATTAATGTCCCTAGCCCATGGGGCTTTTCACAAAGTTAGATGAAATTAAAGCAAAATAATGAGTAGAGACACAACTGAGTTTTTTACATTCTTTGATTTTCCTTTCATAATTTATGTAGTAAATATTTTCTTCTTTCTCTCTTTTTTCTTTTCTTTTCTTTTTTGAGATATGTGACTTGTTATCATTCCAGTGAATTTACATACCAAATGGATTTTAATGTTGTTTTGCTGCTTAGGGTCATGACATGTATTTATTATTTTTGAAACACAAGTAGTTTTAATTATTTTGGTGCTACTCATGTAATTCTGGATAGCTGCTAGCAACTGAACTTTTACATTTTTGTTCGTGTTATTAATAAAGTATTGTTTTTAATTTTATGAAGATTTACTGCTGCTCTTCCATGTAAATTAAAACAATCATTTATGGCAGAAATGAAGCTTTCAGTTATACTCCAGGAGAGTCCGTTTCACATTTATTCCAGGTGATAGGCTTGTACTCCACTTCAGCCACCCAGTTCTATCAGATCAAAGTTACCTGTGTAGGTATGTCAGGAGGTTGGATTACGAAAATGTTTTCATTGCCTAAACATTAATAGTCTTGATAGAATCCACTTTTCTTTTAATTCAGGTTGCCATAAAAATCTACATCCCTTAACATAAACATTGCTGCCTTTTGATCTAATATTCAGTCCTTTCGTGCCTCCACAACCCCAAGAGAGAGCATGGTGCTCTGCGTCTTTAACAATGCACATTTTAGCAGGATGTATCAACTCCATTGGTTGCACCAAGGGGTAGCCCTTGCAGGTAGAAACACCTTTAATCAGTGGAATTAACCACTCTGGAAATCAGCAGGAGTGCTTGAGGGGGTGAGTTACTCCTCATCACAAGTGAACATGGAAGAACTGATGTGTAAACTGAATTTTGTCTTGGAAACTACATTTTCACTAGTGATCTGAGGCTCCAGCTAATGTCCCCTCTGCAAGGAAGGTGGTGTGAGACGTTAGGAGCTTCTCTGTTGCTGAATGCCCCATAACTGTGCCCCTCAGATTACTGCTCTGTACATTTGTGGTCCAGAGGTAGGAGACAGGGTCAGCTAAACATCAATAATTATCTCTATGAGTAATAATTAAAAGACGTGATTCATACTATTTGTCACTAACATTTGTTTATCCTTCTGGGGACTCACTGACTGAAGGACAGCAAATTGATCACAGATTGAACTCTGGCTTTTTATTATTCAAAAAGGAAGGAAAAGGAATTAAAAGTGGAAGATCAGAAGGTTGTTGCATTGCCCTTTCCTCACTTGAGACACTTTATGTCTCTTTATTAAAAATTCTCCAATATGGATTATACCTTAAGCAGAGTCTAAATTAACTTATATTAGATCAAAGTATCTTACTTCCAAACTCAGCAGTTAATGCCATCTCAGAATACTCACTGTTATTAGTCTTCAGAATGACAATGGAATTTCACTTTGTTTTTTCCTTTGGGTCAATATTTTCTAAATCAATTTTGGTTTAATCCAGATTAAATTTCATTGGAGATCTTTTTTTTTTTTTTTTGAAAATGGGTTATAAGCATGTAAAGATAAGCTGACTTAAGGAAACTGAAGAAAGTTTTTCAAGGCAAGCACTAAAAAAAGCCTTTGAGATAGTCAATACACTAATACTAATAATCTTATTTTTTCAATAGGTCCTGCTCTTTCTGAGAAATAATGGTCTATGCAACCTGGGATTTGACAGAGAATAACAAAAGCTGTTACTCTGTTAAATTGCAAAGGTATTTCAGTATGCCATTATAAAAGTAGTGAAAAAGAAATTAAAAGTAGATGGTTTATTGCAGCTTGTAAGGCTGTAAAAAAGGAGGGGGGAAAAGAGGAAGCAAAGAAAACCCAAACTAAGCAGAAGTACTTTGGAAGTGCCTTCTCACCAGTGATGCTGAAGCCTAAATGTTGTTACAGAGTTGCAGAAGTGCTGGACTTGCTGTTTCTTGGTAGCACCGATGCCTCTTTTGTTCCTAACGATTTGTTGCTGCAGAAGATTTGCTTGGCGTGAGCCGAGCTGCGAAAGCTTTGATGAGGCAGCTGCTGTTCACTGCCCCAGTTCAGAGCGAGCTTCTGCTGTAAAATCGTCTGTCAAGGTGGTGGTTGAATTCAGATGCCAGCCAGTGCTGCCTTTCTCTCGTTCCATACCTCTCTGGTTTGGTTTTGCTAGCTTCTTGCACTACTGAATATAAATTTGGAGAGCGGGTCAGCAGCAGCATTGGGATTGCTTTTGTTGTTACAGTGGAAAACTTTTAATCTTTTCTTTGATCAGGTCATTTTCAGAGTTATCCTTTTAGTTCTGTCAGGGCTAACTCAAATGAAAACCTGCTCCTGTTCCCAAGAATGAAAGCATGTATCTCTGAAAATAAGATTTCTAAATTTTCCAAATTTCAACTGAAGTATTTACTCAATAAATTAATACCCTTTTTCATTACTGGTCCATGCAGAAGTAACTCCTGTCTTAGTTTCCCACTTAACACAACATTTTATGCTCAGATGGTGCCTGATGTTAGACATTGGTTATAGCATCAAATAAAAATGCTCATAAAACATCTTAGCTTTTGTGTAAATGTAATCAAGTGGTAATAATATGGAAAATCTGTATTCAAATAGAAAAGTTTGAAAATATGCATCTGAGGAAGAACTTGTATAATCCTAAGCACTGCAAACACTGTAGAAGTAGTTGGTATCCACTGAGAAGTACAGTTTTACACCTATGAATGTTTTTCCTAATATTTGTAGAAACACAAAGTGCTTATATATGGATATTTGAGTCTTTTTTTGTGGAGGTTGAAATTAGAGGGGATTTTTTTCCCTTCTGAAAGAAAAGAGGCAAAAAGACCAGATAGTTTATAATTCTAATAGTATATCCTGTACATTACCTTTCTTTTGAATAATTCTATATAAACAAGATCCTAAAATTCTTTCTTATCACCAGGCACTTTCCAAAGGTACAGCCATCTTACAAATTTCTTACGGTAATTTCTACCAAACTAGTATGTTGTACATGAGGGCTGTGTGGTTTTTTTTCTCATAAGATGCCTTTGTAGGTTTATTTGCTTATTGGCAACACGATTTCTACATTCCCGACCTGCTACATAGTATGATTTGTAATTAAGGATGCCTCGTGTGGAGTAATCTACATAAAGTACCATGGTAACCAAAAGACATATAAGTACTTTAAGGTCAGGTATAAAAAGTTACAGAATATTAACTGATAATTCCAGAATTGCATTTGGGATCCTCTGTAATATCATGCTGTAGTAAGAAAGCTGGCTTTATGGCTAGGGAGATACTACCATCTTTGGCACTTGTGGTCTATCTCAGTTTGGTGGAAAGAGATCCTCATAGCTTAAACATGTCATATGACTCAACAAAGCCAATCTGCACGAGCCCAGCAATGCATGAGGAAGTGCTAATGCAGTATTAATTTCCTAGCAATATAAGAATAATTAGAAGTAATTATATTAACAAATACATTTGCTTGTACACCATACATTTCCACCAGCTCCAGGATGGACAAGTCTAATGCAAGTTTACTCTGGATTTTTTCCTTTTCCTGTGAATATTTTGTTTTTTTCCTTGCAGAAGGAGCAGCACTTAAAACACCTTTCTGTCCTTACACCCTCTACTGCATTTTATTTTGCAAAAATGCAGTGTGCACATAAATGTTAGACAAAAAAATGCCCCTCAAGCTTTAGGTTTCTGCCAGAATTTCAGTGATTAGCATGGCTCTGCTGGAATTTGCGTTTTTGCAAATGTGCTTGCGTAGGTAAGATAGCATCTAGTGAACCTCTGGGAAGGGTATAAGCTTGTTTGGCTTCGTCTTATATAATGTAAAACAAACAAGAAGATAAAGAAGATATCCTGTGTTTGCAAGAGCAGTATTGGGCAGACGGTGTTTGCTGCAAATGCACAGAGAACTTTTGCCTTGCATATTTATTTAGCAAAAATATGCCTTCACTTCAGTGCTACTGAAAAGTTAAAGGTCATTGCGTGTGGATTTAGTGCTGCAGGAGTGAGATTTGAATACACATTTGTAGTCCTCATCCATTTGGGAGTCTTCTTAGAACCTCAAGACCTCCTTACACGGGTGGAGTTAAAAGTTTGAGATAGCCCTGAAGGATATTCCTTCTAATTCATCGATAAGGCTCAGTTTGCTGGCAATAGCTGGAAGGTGATAGATACCTCCCTAGCAATATTTGTGAGGTGATCTTCACTATTCTACTTGCAGTGTAAGGTGCATTTCTTTTGCTTGCATTTTCTAGCGTAAACAGATAGCAATAAATATAATTACAAGAAATCCAAGCGCAAGGAAAAAAAAAGTAGCAAACCAAATAAACTCCCCAAACCATCTCCCACACTCACAGTGACAGAAGATGTACCAATGTACACACATTTTTTACTTGACATGTACCAAACATGAGTTGCTGCTTAATGCTCTACTGGGAGCTGCTCAGATAGGTACAGTGTGTAAGACTGATTAGTGAATATTTGGGAGGTTTAGGATGGGTTGAAAACTCTTACGGCTTTATATATACATTGTCATTTTCATTGTGGTTTGTTCAGACTAAGACAAAAAACAACCTTTACCTATAGGAGTACAGTCCCAACCCAGCTGAAGTCAGTGGCTTGGTAGAAGTAATATTTTCATTCCACGCCTTTGGGTAAGCACAGAGGCCCCTGAAAGTCTCAGTTACTGTGGCGGGGTAGGAAGAATGCCTCTGCTTCTTGACTATATAAAACACATCTGCTCATAGTCTTATTAGAAGTACATCTATGGAAAAGTTACATGATCTTTAAAAGGGTTCCTGAAGAGTATTTTTTACAGTAACAACACTATCATCCACTGTGGTGAATGAAAACTGAGATTATGTTGGGCAAAAACCAGTAATTCAGCAAATCACTTAATTCTTTGAATGGGAACATTTTCCTTCCATCTTTAGGCTACAAAGAATTCTTTTACATGAATTCTGTAAGCTGCAGCAAAATGACTTCAAACAATGGCAGAAATGTTCTTTTTTATACCATCAGCTTCAGATGATTCACTTTTCAGGAAATGCAAAAAGTAGTAAGTCAGCTGCTATTGTCTGCTTCACCTGTCTTATTTTCTTTCTTGTTTATTATTGTTCTTACCCAGATAATCCTACTGCTTGATCGATGTCCTCATACATGCTTTGTTTTATTGCACCTATTTAGAATACTTAAAAAATCTCTGTGACACTTGAAAAATAAAACTGGAGTTAATTTGATTACAGTGTTTTTAAGATATAGCAATTAAATGCAATCATTTTTAAATAATATAATTTTATAAACATTGTATAAAAATAATGTAAGCTGCAGATAACTACTGCAAATTTATAGTAAACAACTTTATTGTATATTTTGACAAACATTCTGGAAGCTTGAAATATTAATTTACATTTTTGTAGAATTTGTTGTTCATAGCAATAAGAAGAGAGAGCCCTAGATATGTTTAAAGAGTGCGTATTTAGGACAACAGATTGTTTTCAGGAATTTTTAGAGTAACTACCTTAGGTTTCTTAAGCAGAGTATAAAATTTCAGTTTTGGGATGGCCCTGGTCTACTTACCATTTTGAAATTTCTTCAATGTACATTGCTTAGTAAAGAAAAGAAAAATTGTTCGACGCCAACCATAAACAGCCATCTCTATGAGAGACATGTAAAACTAAATGTGCTCTCCAAAGCTGTTAAGGTATCTTTGCTACCCTTGTTGAAATTCAGTAGTGAGATATGGTCCCCGAGTAGATGGAAAAAGTCACCAGAACAATGTGGGGCTGGGAGAACTTGAGCAAAATGAGAATGTAGCTTCTGAATTAGGGAAGGCATATTTTAATTATTTGGCCTATTTGTTTTGTTTACTTTGGACTGATTTTTGTAAGCCATCCTTCTCCAAAGGGAAAGACAATAGTCCATTCCCTTCAGTGACAAGAAGATCCTTTGTTGCTGATGTTCTTCACAGTTTTTCAAGCTGTGGGCTCGTGTATAAATAAAAAATTAAGAGCCTTCGAAGATAAAGAGCTTGCAAATACAGAGACTGCAGGAAAGAAAACTTTTTTAAAGGAAGGATTTTTTAAGTGAATGAGTTAGGCAATATCAGAGACTCCTAATTCAGTTCTCCACTGGCTTTCTGTTGAGGTTGGTTTAGCTCCCTTGGGAAGTTAAAGCCACTTTGAGTCTGAGCAGTGCTGTGGACCCCTGATCACAGTGGGCAGCATTACCATGATGCGGTGAGGTATTTTTCATCAGCTCAGCTGCAGGAACTGCCTGCCTTCTTGTAACCTGCCTCATTTCTAAGGAAAAACGTTAGCTTAAGTTTCAAATGTACACATGTGGCTTAAGCTCATTTTGCTTCTCTGGAGGGGCACACTAAGAGAAAACACATGATATGTTACTCCAGGTTAGTTATTACTTGTTATTTTAGAGTAACTCAATCACTTGTGGTCATCTGTGTATAACATCAGTCCCATGTAAAAGAATTTAATGTAATTCAAAAAAAATTCCATTAAATTCTCATTTCAGTTCGGCCTTTGTAGATCTGGTTGTGGTTCTGGTTTGCTTTTATTTTGCGTCAGTCCAGAGGTCTTCCCCTTTCAATTTTACTGTATGCCTGTGCTGTCAGTTGGGTAAGAAACCAGAGGACTGATGCGGAAAAATTTTAACTGGAATGACAAGTACTGGTTAATGTGTATCAAGCATAACTCAAGTTGTTAAAAAAATCCTTGTTACTGGAAGTTGAGTGCCATAAAATCTACATTACATGGAATGTAAGATATGTTAACCAAAATCTTAATGCACAATTTTAAAAAAATTATAGCAGCCTACAGCTGTCAAAGAGAAGCATGCTTTCATTTCATGTTACTGACTCTTTAATGCCTCTTCAGCTTAACCCATGTCCTATCCTTGCTTATCCTCAAGCAGGGAAGTAAACAGATGTCCCCCTGAATGATGGGCAGTAGTAGAAGTCTCCTAGAAAAAGACTATTTTTACTTCTGACATGCTTTTTTTTTTTTTTTTTGGTAAGTTTAAAGTGACAGATGTGGAATTTAGAAAACAAGAGAACTGTGTTGAATAACTATATCAAATGAAGTAATAATAATTTATGTTTCCTATCACCTTTATATCAGAGGGCTTTTGAAGGCAGCATCTCTGTATTTTGGTTGCTTTATTTTCCCCTTAACTCCACAGTGGCTTTGTCCTGTTGGTGCCTTGGCTGCAAACATAGTCTGTAAAGGCATAAGCCAAAAGGGATCTTGGGATTTTGTTTGCTTTCCATCATATACAGCAAGCCTAAATTTTGACTAGGTAGATCACCTTTGCAGTATAAATGAAAAATCAGATTTGTCTTCCCCTTTTTGTTTCTCTGTTTTTCTTGCAATGGGTCATTGAAAGAAAGCCTGAAGGGAGATTCTGGAAAGCATTTTTCTTCCTCCCATCTTATTTTCTACATTTGAACTACTTCAGCAATTTCTTTCTTTTTGCTGGACAACTCCTTGGAGAAATTAAAGAATTATTTATTTATGATTATTAGTTTCCTTTCAGCATTTTAAAAAATGTCTTCAATGTTTGAAGCACCCCAGCAGGCATCACAAGCAAAATCTGTAGCAAAGAAAACAACAATAAAGCAAAAGCAATGACAAATTGCCTCCAAACAGGAGAAGGGAGAAGAGTTTTTCAGGAGCAATAATTAACCAAGTTTCAACATGCTTGAGATGCCTGTGGAAACTACCTGACAAATTGATGGGGTTTATAGTATGCCCTGAAGATGGATAGATCTGAGCTGTTTCAGTCGCAGCTGAGGAGGAGAGTGTTTAGCTCATAAGCCTATGTGGAAGACATTTCTTTATATAACCTCCTCAATAGTAATAAAAATTAGTGTTAATCATGTTTATTACACATTTTTCCTGGAAAGTTTCTTTTGAGAAGGGAAGAAGGAAGGGCCTTCTCTGAAAATGCAGGATATTCTCCCATTTCAGGCAAGTTCCTACTGCGCAGCTTTCCCTCTTGGAAACCAGTTGAAGAAATCCTGTCCCATCCTGCAAGTTCGTTCATTCTGGGCTATTTGAGTATTTATAGGGAAATACCAGCTCCTCCAACCCAGCCTTCCTGCAGCAGGTACTCAGTGGAGACACATCACAAGGAAAAGTCTCTTCAAACTACATGAAACACAAAGCTAGCTGTAGCCAGCCTCCTGAATTCACTCCATTCCTGTCTCCTAATTAAATCTTATAGCATTTTCTCTTGCATGTGAATGAAGTTGGGTTATGCCTAATCATGAGAGAGTTTCAAGCAGAAGGTTTGCCTTCTGGGCTCTTTCTACAGTTAGTGTTTCGTGATCTATTTGGCTGGTGGCAGTTGATTTTAGCTGCCTGATTGCAACGGGGATTGTAATGGGTTGCGTGGAATGAAGCTGAAACTCAGGGCAACAACGGACAGGGGGTGCTGGCAAAGCCAAAATAGTTTCGTTGTAGCCTGTCCCACAGCCTTAGCCAAAAGACAAGACAAGATTAGATTTTGGTCATTGGAGCAGAGGCTGAACTGTGGCTTCCTAGAGACCTTGGTCTCATCAAAGATCAGAGATGTTAACAGAGCCACTGGCAGAGAACCCTGGACATCTTCACCCTTCAGCTGCCTCTGAAGACAGGATACAAGGGATGAAGTTTGTAATTCATATTCTCTTAGAACATCCAGAACCTGATGTGTGGCCATCATGCATAACAAGAAACCAGTGCGACTCTAAATCAACTCTTTCATTTCATCAGTTGTTTCTCCTCCCAAGATCCAGCAACCCTGTGAGGACTGCAGCTCCCCTTGGCAGTTGTAGAGGACACATAGAGGAGCCACTCGATCTAGTGCCAAAGGCAAACATCCATTTCATAACAAACTTTTCATTTTCTACAGACTGTGTGAACTGTCAGAGAAGAAGGATTCTCTCATGGTAGCAACAGAAGCTCCCACTACAGCTCCTGGCCTTCAGGGGTCATCCCAGAGATCCTTACCATTTCAGATCTTCCCAGCATTAAAGCAAAATAACATAATTTTTCAAATCTTTCTCTTCTATTTCCTTTGAATATCCCCTTCAGATATTGCAGAATAATCGTGTATTTTTGGAGAAAAGGTTGTTCCAGTGAGAAGGCTGTGGGTGATGGCTTCCTCGTGCTCCTTTAAGGTCTTGATCTTGGTTTTTTGAAGTTAAATTGCCAGAAAGGACCTTCCCTAGAGAGCACATGTAACTCCTCTGCTGGATATTTTCCCTCATACTTCTAAAAAGTCTGCATATTCTTTAGAAATCTGTGGGTTTTGTGGTCACAGAACATCAGTTACCCTAATTAAAAGAAGATTTTTGTAATGTCTTTTTATTTTAAACTATGCAAAAATTCTGTGGTGAGATGAGCTAGCATGAAAACGCTTGAGGAATAATCCTACATAGGGCTATTGTGCCAGCCTGTAGCCATGTTACATCCAAGCTGAGGTTCCTGTGGCATTTAAGAGTATTAAGCCATCTAAAGGGAGTTGCTTGCTTGGTCATGGACCTGCATTTATTTATACAGAAACTGGCCTAAAAGTGTTTTAAAGGACAAGATTTTTCCCTTATAAGATGTAGACCTGGAGAGGATCTTTCTGCTCCTTGAATCTAAACTCTTGACATTGCATGGAATCACGTTACTTGAAGTAGATTCATAAATGTATGAAGCACTACCTAAAGACCAGGTGGAGTTTTGATCCCCATCACTGTCTAAGGAAGCCCTTTCAGAATGTCATTTTTCTGCTGGTGTGTTCACTGACAAATCATGGCCATTTGTTACTGAGCAAACCTCATTTTGTGTTTACCCCCCTATTAACAGAGAGCAATTATACATCCTCATGCTGTTACCTCTCTCCTGTCGGCTTCCTGGCCATGTGCTCCCTTTACAAGATCACCTTCCATGGTGCCAGATTGAAACATGAACTTACCTCTGATGGAGAACACAGTTTGTAGCTTTTAAATCGAGATTATACCTGTTATAAAACACTGCTATTTCAGACCTGGTGAGCTCACCAGGAGGATATTAAATAGATGATCTAATCTGTTTGTTTCTCTTCCTCCTGTCGGCATCCTCTCAGTTTTGTTGTTAGTTGGAGTTATGAAAATCGGACCTGAAAGGAGACCACAGCATACAAGCTACAGCATGTCAAGAAGAAGGTAAGAAAACTGCTCAGAATATCCTGGCTAGAGATTTCTCTGAATGAAGACAGGAGAAAAATCTGCTTCTGCCACTTCGAGTGTGTTCTTCTTTGGATTACTACATGGCTAAAAGGCGAAGAAGCATTAACTCCTTCTTAGCACTGCAACCAAGAGCAATTCAGTCCCCAAAACAGAAACAAGGAGGATGCACTTTTGAGATCACTGAGATATTCTTCCCTTCCCTATTTGTACTCCTTTTAGTGCAAAAACCAGGAAGGCCCATGGTAAGTCCAGTGCCAAGATCTACAATAGAGAGGGAGAGTCTGCCCAGTGGAGGAACTATCGTGAGGCCAAAAGGGGTATGTGTGCCGGTACCCATATGATTGCAAATACAGTCCCATTTGGGTTTTATGTAGCTGAATCAGTCCTTGAAATGACTACTGTAGGTTCAGCATTTAAAGTGGATCCAAAAACATGGCAATTAAGCCCAAGTCAGCACAAGGTGAAAGGCCTTTGAACACATAGCCAGTACCATGGCAAGTAAGAGAAGCTGATACTGCTGATCCATAGATTTAAGGAATGTCTGTTTCCATTTCTGATAAAAAGAGGCCCTGCAGTGTTAGGCCAGCCTGGTTTAATAAGATTTGAGCCACAGGGCTTTTGCTTTTTTCTTGTAGACTATTCCACCGTTTAATAGCGGCTGGTTGAGAGAATTTGTTTAAACAGTCCTCCTCTTCCCTTTCAGTTAAGATACAGGGACACGAGGCCATCCTGCTGCTGTTTGTCTGTGTAGGACTTCACATAATACTGCCTTGATCCTTGGCTCGTAGGGTGGTAGGTGTTACTAGAAGAAAATGGAGTACATGGGGAGGAAGTCTGTGTCTATATTCAGAAAGATAGTCTTATGAACATAAGACCTGACAGCAATTGCTTTTACTCCATCTGTTTCTGTTCTCCACCCAAACATGCATACTTATACCAAAGAAATAAAACCTTAAATTACTTGTATGGTCTGCAGTCGAGCTACCAACAGAACATACATATATATATTGCATGAGCCAAGCCCTACTGTTCCTACTCAGCTCAGCTTCTCTCCATCATTTCAATTAGACAGAGTTTTCCTTTAGTGTGAGATGAGTAAGAATCGTGAGTTTTGGTTTGAGAGTGCTTCAGCAGTTACGTGTCATGCTTTATTTTACTGCACAGCAGTTTACCAGAGATACCATATTGGAGACACGTTGATCCTTGTCGCCTCCAAACCTGACACTTCCTCTTCCAGTCCTGCCTTTTAAACTATTTCAGTTGGACAACACCAAGCTTTCAAAAAATACTGATATTTCACCCTCTTGTGAAACAGTATTTTAATTCAAGGGCTTAATCAAGACTTAAATATTACTGATCCAACCATGCTGGCTCAGGTTGTGATTTTTACTTTATTAGGAAATACAGTGATGCTGATATAAAGCCATATTACAAACACAGATATACCCTTAGCTAATTTTGTGATAGAGTGGCATGCCAAAACCCGTTTTTCTACCAAGCAGCTGTATTTTTGTGTTGTTTCTAATTTGTGTGTTAGTGTTCTGGCTTTCTCTTTGCTGCAGAATTAGTCCTGGTCATATCAGTACAGCTTATGCCAGTATGACACTTTCGTGTAGGCAACACCATAATCTGTTGTAAAGCATTATGAAAGGTCAGGAAAAGGTGGTCTGAAGGACCTTTGTTACAGAGTTTTAGGACTAAGGCCATGTCCTGGTTGCTGGAATTTCAGTCAGTAAGGCTCTTTCCCACGTTGGCCAGAACTGAGGATGTTTTTACTCCTTGCATGCTGGGTTTTTAATCTCCTTTTATGTATCAGGTGGGTCTAGCAGAGAGTGGGATGCTAGGAGGAAAGCATGTCTTTCTATAAATTGTGGCTTGAGACAAATAAAGCAGCTGCTGTTGGTCTTTGGCCTTGTTACCTCTGTACATAATTTTATGTATCTGCCCTTTGCAACGTGTAGAATTTGCATGCGTATGCACCTTTTTCTTGTAAAATGAAATGAGGACAGCCTAATTTAATTTTTTTCATTGAGAAGAATTCCATTTTTATAGCCATTCTTTCTTTCTAACGTAGACCATTGCATTTATTTATGATTGTTTCATTTGGGGGTATGTGAAATCAATAAATGCCATTGGTTTGTGTGTCCACTGGGATGTGAACATGAAGCTGTGTCTCCTTTTGTGTAGCACTTGTTAAAATACAAAACCGTATTTATTTTCAGTATGAACAGAGCCAGAGAGAGAAGTTTATCCCAGTGTCTTGAATGCTGCATTACCTAAAGGCTGATGATATAGAAATAATTGAAAGTAAGTACTGCAAAATTGTTGAGATAAATTTTGACATAAAAATGTAGGTTGGTTCATAAAAAGTTGCAGTGACAATAGGTTATAGTGACAGCTTTTCAACAACTGTATAAGCCTCCAGATGGAAGAGAATTTGGCTTAATGAATTATAGGCAGTCTGTGTAACACAATCTCCTTTTATAGGAGCAGATCAGTAGAAAGAATAAACTTATTCATACTGGCATGTGTTAAATAACATCATTGTTAAAAATGCAGAGTTGAAAAGAGACTGAGAAATGCAGGACAAAAAAAATCCACTGTTAATGTCTCAAGACCTTCAGGCTCCCAAGCAGGGCACTGGACTGCCTTGTTTCAGCATTATCTGATAACGAAAGTTGTCGTTGGGCAACTGCGGAGGCTCACAGCCTTCCGGTAACGAGCTGACTGCACTGCAGGACCTTCTTCTTCATCCCTGTTCATGCCTTCATGTTCTCTCCCCATGCATTTGCTCTGGGTCCGGAGTAGCCTGAGCTGGTTGAAGTTGTTACTTACACCTGGGGACAGATAGAGCTCCCAAGAGCATTTTTTTTCCCAACCTATGCCACAGACAGGCTGCGTGACCTTGGCAAATTACTTAATATCTGCTTTCCCATCCAGAAAATGATGATGATACTTACCTGCCTCCCAGGAGAAGCATTTGGACTTCATTAAGGATTAGGACATGCTTTTAGCTTAGTTAGTTGTGTTGAAATGTGCTTGGTAAGCAAAAGTTATTGTTAAATAATGAATGAGGAGAATTGCTGTCAAAGTAATGTAAAGGACTGAGCCAGTGCTAAGAGCGGTAACCAAATAAAAATCACATGCGCCATGATGTCAGAGCAGGGGAGTACGACTGAAAACTAAGAATAAGCAGCAGATGTCAGTGACTCATTAAAATAACAAACTTGTATTTCTAATTTTGTCAACGTACTGTCGCACTTTTGGTAGGACAGATTAACCGCTGATGAGCTTGTAGGATTTTTTACACACGTGGCAGTGAGTTAAGGACATAGTTATAGCCTTCAGCCTGCATTACTGAATCTGTGGCTGGTTTACGAGGCAGTATTAAAATCCACAGATTTAAGATTTAGAAATGCAGGAAATTTCCGTGAAACTATGAATCATGGATGTGTAAAATAGTAAGTTACCTGGGCAAGGAGTGTTTTATCTTGGTAGGGAATATTTTTCTAGGAGATCTGTGACTTTCGACATTTTTAGGTGGTACATTTTGCATCTTCCAACTCAAGCGAGCAGCCATGTAATGGACAGATGCATTTACTGTGGATGTGGTACCGATACTAAATATTAGCTATTTTCTTACAGCGGTAATCAGAAAGATGCACAGCCAAGCACTTACTTATCCCACTCCCTGTTTCATGAGTGCAGGCATCTTAATTGTACTGGCAGAGCAGATGTGTATGTTTTGTCAGCATGACTGTGTGTTTCTGATAATCCATCTCCTCAAACTCTGCGAGGCCTCATTTTTCTCAGCATATTTTATACTTAGCAGCTCCTGGATCGTTACCCGTGCACCTCATAAAACCTTTTTTCTTATTTTCCTAATTAACAGCCCATGCCTGCCACATGTGGATAATAACACTTGCATCCTTGCACAGGTAAAAGGAGTCTCTCAACAGCAGTCATTTTTTTCCCTTTGCATCTCTAAAACGACCTAACAAATTTTTTTTGAGACTGTTTTTCATATGGAACCCTGACCTCCACCGAGACACTCTGCAGGGTGCTGGAGGTCCCGCTGAACCCTGGCGCAGAGCCGCACCACTGCTGCTGGCTTCTGCCCACCGCCCCCAGCAAGTCAGCGAGAAGAGAGAGCCGAGCGGCTCCGCGGCGTCGCCGTCAGCCTTCGCCTCGCCCCAGGCATCGCGTCTCTCCCGGAGTACAACAGCGCATTGTACGACACTGAATGACAAGCAGTTCTATATTAAGAAAAACATGAAAACGCAGCTTATTAGAAGCCACGGGGTTGATTGAAAGCGTAATAAATGGCAGTCTACCAACAAAGATTGTTGCTCTGGGTAGATAATCTGATTAGTAAATATTTATTTCATTACAAAGTCTCTTTTATGGTTTGATCCAGGTTCAGTCAACAATTCTAAGTGACCCCTTCAGCATTTTAAATTGGATCTGGAGGTTCTGCCATTTGAACCAGGGATACCATAAACAAATAAGAGGTTCAGTGCAATTGGAGGTAGTGGTATGAAATGCAATAGTATTTATTTAGAGAATCCTTGCAGGGCGTGTGCTGTTAGATTAGGCAGTTTGCTTGCTTTGAACTCCTAACTTGTTTAATCTTAAACTTTGAGAAGATACAGAAATGTTGCACTCATCCAGGGACAACTAAAAAACATTAACTCTTCAGTTACTACTGTGTGGGCACCCATTTCTCTGGTGCAGCTCACTAGCATATCTCATAACCTAACGGCCAGCAAATTGTACTGTACCTAGATTCTTCAGGCAGTGTAGCAAATGCTTTTTACCCAGGTGTGCCTGGTATAATCAGCTGTCAAGAAGAAAGGGAAAAAATACAATTTTTGTCAGCTTTGTTGGTGCATTGTATGTACCAAAGTGAAACAAACAAATCAGAACATCTTAATAGCTGCGGTATAAACATATATTGCACAGTCATTGTTCTCAGCCTCCATGAACTCTTCAATGTAATGTTCAAGGTCTGCAGAAATTATAAAAGCATTTTTACTTTGTCCAGTGGCAGTGTATCAGATAAATGAATGCAGATTTAAAGGAGAAGAGTGCAATACTTTCTCCCACTGGAGGTTGTGGTTTTAGTTTTAAATTCAGAAAATGCTTAAGAGAACCGCGTGAAATGTAATAAAGTTCTCCTTCCCCAAGCTCACACTCTCAATCTGAAATTGCATTGAGGGAATTTGAGTTTCAATAGTGTCTTTATGGAGCAGCTATGCTTATTACTTAGATATTAGAGGTGCCCTGTTGATGTACAAGCATTTGAATTCCAAAGGGAAATAAAGTCTGCATTTTCAGCTTATTATTGTACAATATTGTAGGCACTCCGCAGTAAGCATCTGAAAAAAATTGTTCTTTTTCACTTCTAACTTTCACCACCTAACATGTTGTCTTTGCTTCCTGCCTCTGCTGCGAAAGAAAACATCAGCTTAAATTTCCAATTCCCTAGTAAGAGGTTACGTACATTATAACACTATTATAGCTAATGTTGTTTATGTACTTAATTCTTTGTGCTAACAGTGGTGGCCACAGTTTGAAGTCATCATGCTGCCTAGGTGCTCAAGGAAGGTACTAAAATTACCCAAGAGCAGGCTGAGAACCAGGCAGCGTGTCCTTTCCTGTTTTGTCTCCTCCAACGCTGACTTTTAACATCCTGCTAAGTTTGCCTTGTAAATACAGGCGCACACCAGCTAGCATAGCTGTAGGAGGGGTCGCTGAGAGAAGCAGAAGCAAAACCAAGCAGCAGGCACGTGGATGTACTCGGAAGGAGCTGCTCTGAGTAAAAATGCCTTGTCACATCCCTCACCATCTCATTTTCACTTGCATATGCTCCTGCAGCGTTGCAGGAATACGCATGCTTACAGCCTGGCTTGCGAACCCAAATCCCAATTGTCCTTCTTCCCACCCCATGTGCTAGAAATGAGAAAAGAAAAGAGCAAACCTGAGCGAAAGCTCTTGGCTCTCCCTACTCTCCGCATGAAATGGAGCATGGAGGAAAGTGCTCCAGGCAAGCAGCAGCTCTGAGTTAACTGCCAGGTCAACATGGAAGGTCAGGAGCTGGTCAGTGTGCTCGCAGCGTGTAACCGAGGCAATGCTCGCCACCTTTTGCAATGGATAGGATTATTTATAAATGACGCATGACGGGATTTTTAGGTCTGGGAAGGCAGTGCCATAGCATGACCAGAAAATGCTTGAAGGTATTTGTTCGGCCAAGCTCCTTGGCCGTGTTTTCCCCAGCCCAAAATAAGCCCCAAAATGAGAAGGAATGGAACATTTTTTGCTGGGCCTCAGAAGAACTTTCTCCGCTTCCAGTTGCACAGCCATAAAATGAAGAACGAGCAGTGCTGTGTATATATTAGGAGAGCTCATCTTATTTTGTTTCTTTCTGTATCCAGCAAGTACAGAAATCTTGCTGCTTAAATGAAAACTGAGGGCAGGATTCGCCCAGCTGAAGTCAGGGAGCTTTGGCATTGGCTTCAGTTGGGATGGTAGAAGCTGAGGGCACATGTGGGTTTTGGTTCATGCTTCCTATGGGCAGCTTCAGTGCATTTTTACATAACTAGCCTACTTTGCATTTCATTATGTCCCTTTAAGCTATATTTTAACTCTAGATTTGGGGTGCTTAGCTCCTAAGGTCATTTAAGAGTGTTTGACAAAAGGCTCTCTATTTTAAATTAATTCTCTAGAGTGATAGTCTTGTCCCAGGGTGGTGGGTCGACCCTGGCTGGACGCCAGGTGCCCACCAAAGCTGCTCTGTCACTCCCCTCCTCAGCTGGACGGAGGAGAGAAAATATAATGAAATGCTCGTGGGTCGAGATAAGGAAAGGGAGATCATTCAGCAGTTACCATCATGGGCAAAACAGACTCAACTTGGGGAAACTAGTTTAATTTATTACCAATCAAAGTCAGGGTAGGATAATAAAAAAATAAAATCTAAATCTTAAAACGCCTTCCCCCCACCCCTCCCTTCTTCCCAGGCTTAACTTTACTCCCTGTCTTCTCTACCTCCTCCCCCCAGCAGCAGCGCAAGGGTATGGGGAATGGGGGTTGCGGTCAGTTTGTCACACATTGTCTCTGCTGCTCCTTGCTCCTCAGGGGCAGGACTCCTCACTCTGCCCCTGCTCCGGCGTGGGGTCCCTCCCACGGGAGACAGTCCTCCACAAACTTCTCCAATGTAAGTCCTTCCTACGGGCTGCAGTCCCTCAGGCACAGACTGCTCCAGCATGGGTCCCCTGTGGGGTCACAACTCCTGCCAGCAAACCTGCTCCAGCCTGGGCTCCTCTCTCCATGGGGCCACGGGTCCTGCCAGGAGCTTGCTCCGGTGTGGGCTTCCCACGGGGTCACAGCCTCCTTTGGGCACCCACCTGCTCCAGCATGGACCTCCACAGGCTGCAGGGGGACAGCCTGCCTCACCATGGTCTTCCCCACGGGCTGCAGGGCAATCTCTGCTCTGGCGCCTGGAGCACCTCCTCCCCCTCCTGCTTCACTGACTTTGGGTCTGCAGGGTTGTTTCACATATTCTTACTCCCTGCTTCTCACAGGAGCCACCCCTGTAGCCCCCCCCCCCCACTACCAAAACCTTGCCATATGAACGCAGTACACCCAGTTACATGAGTTGCGACCAACCTTAAAATTGTTGTTTTCCCTCATGTTCCAAATAGTCACGTAAAGCAAAAATGGTCTTTCTTGGAGGGAGACAGATTATAGGACTCATTAAACTATACGCATTTAATGTGGGATCCATATATTTATTCTTAGCACAAATGACCATACATTGCTTTCCATTGATACCCTGGTGTTACTGCTGAAACTGGGAGCCCTTCTTCCTCCAGAGCAGGCCTGCTAAATTTTAGATTGTTAAAAATGATGAGAAAATCCTTTTGACACACACAGAGGATGAAAAACAAAGTTACTGTTTGTTGCGCTACTACAAACACACCTTGAAACTGAAGCTCAGGTGTTTACCTTCTGGGTTTTGAACCTTCAGTGACTGAGTTCTTCCCAACCAAAGCAGCTAGAAATCACTAATGAAAGTCATAGTCTTCATTAGTCATCATACAGCAAGAGCTAGGGCTCAACAGAAAACACAAACTACCACTAGGCTGGAGGTACTTCTAGGGTTATTGCAGCTGGCAGTACAGCAATGATATCAGTTTTTTGGACTGTATCTTTTGAGAGTCTGAAAAAGTACTGTATTAAAAAATAAACATTCTTGGGCAAACATGAAGCTGGCAGTACAGAAGTCCAGTTTTAACACTGCAGTACCAGCTGTGCAAGTCTTCGTATTCAGCGATTGTATTTTGATTAAGGAAAGAGGTGGCTTCTCATTGCAGGAGTCCATCCATGCTGTGGGTCCCCCCACCCCGCAGTACGACCTGACTTCCCCACAACATCTCAGTCATTTCTTGCAATTTAATGTATTCCAGGAAGAGGGAAGGATGTGTCTGATTATTGATCAAGTTCTTTTGTGAAGGCAAAAATGCAAGTGACTTTCGCATGACCTTAGGAAAGATGTCTTGTGTGAGCCTTTCTCATGCTAGCACATGTGCGTGGTTTAGGGTTCATCCTTTTTTATGTTTCTGGCTCATAGAAAACCCCATTCCTGATGGATGCCCTGTTCCTGTTGGATGTATTGAATGATAAGGTTGGATCTGCTTGTCAGATGAAGTATAAAATCCTGCTTGTATCCATTTGTCTTCCTGTATATCCTTTCTGCTCTCTTTTTTCCCCCTCCAACATGGATATTTTTAGCCCAAGAGCTCTGATTTGTACAACTCATTTACACTTCTTTTCCCCTTTTTCACGGCTTCACTACTTTTATGCAGTACTGGTCACAAACTCTGCATAAGGACGACGCGCTCAGCCTAGTAGCTGTCTTCTCCTGCTTTACACAGCAGCGATGCCGAGGTTGTTCCCACCCTCCAAAGGGTAAAAAACTCCCCTTCCCCTGCCTCTTGGTGACCCAGAAGCCTTCCTCCCCTCTTCTCCCTCCTCCACATGTGCCATCCTGCCTATACCGGGAGGAGGAGGAAAGTCACTCTTGTAGTGCATTTTAGGTCTTCCTGATGTAGCAAGATACAAGACCCATAATAATTTTTCTCCATGTTAAATACTGATTTATTCTTTTCCATGACACATTTATTAAAAGCTTCATGCCATCAAGTTTCCACCATCACTCTGTGTGTGTGCACGTGTTCACACGTCAATACTTATTAATATCGGATGTCCTGTCAATTCACTGTATTGACACTGAAGTGAGCCATGCATTTGAAAGTGTGTATTGACATTTATGAATTGCCTGTATCAATCAAAGATTTTTCTCCCAAAGGAAGGAAGAGCACAGACAAATAAACAAAAGGTCCCTCTGATGTGCAGCCATTGCTGCTGAAACATAGCCAGGAAAGAACATGCGCTTTGTTTTTTACCCTAAAGAACAGTTTCTTGCAAAGCTGTAGTGCACAACTCACTGAGGTGGGTTGATGGCTGGAGGTCAGTTTGTGATTTTTTTTGACCCGTGGTTTCGTGGATTGCTAAAAAGTAGCAAGGAAGCAGCTCTTCAGGTTGAAGCCCCCTACCCATGGCTGCAACCTTCAGAGCCCTGGAGATGATGAGGAAAGCTGGGGAAGCCTGAGCGCACCGCACAGGCAGAGCAGAATCACTAACTGAGATAATGGTATAGCCCATTCCACTACAGTCTGATGAGCTAATTGTTTATGCTGCATTTCTCTAGCAAAATGCATTTGTATGCATTATGGCTCATAAACACACCAGCCAAATTCAAGTGGAAGCTAAGACTACGTGAATTTCCAAGGGAGTTCATTGCTGAGAGAAAATTTTCCCATGTTCTTTTCCTGTGCTTTAGTTTCTGTTTTATGGGGTTGATTAGGTTGTTGATAGTGCATCCTGTAAACAGTGAGTCCTCCGTGGATGGTAGTGGCTGGCGGGGGGCTGCCCCCACTTCCCTGTGCGTTCGCACTGTGTCAGGGCCTGTAAATCCAGCTCGTTCTGGGAGTTACTTTTCAGATGGCTGGCAAAGAGTTTGCTGGAAAGAAGTAATTGCACAGGTAGCTTCTTTGAGGAAGAAGTGGGTGGTCTGACTTGGAGGCCGAGGATTCGGCGAGCAATTTCTAGCACTTGCTAGCTCATCGCACTGCTGGCCTCTGCAACCTCGGGCAAGCAACTTAACCTCGTAGAGCATTTCCCTCTGCTGCAAGTACCCGATAATTCCAAAACAGAAAGGGTTTTGCTGTCTCCATAAACAAACCAGATCCTGCTACGGACATCAGGAATCATGTCTCAATCTCCCCATAACATTGTTGGGTTGGGGCTGATGGTCAGGCTGGCTGTGCTGTTGTGGCAGTCTCCTGCGGGCAGTTGGAGGGGACCTGTGGCTCAGCGGGAGTGCTGAGGCTCCTCACTTATGCAGGTTATTGTTTGGGAAGGGGTATTTTGCAGCAGTTGGGGTCTCACCAGGGCAGTGTGTACCCTTGCATACATGGTTTGAAGCGTACTGAGAAGTAGCTGTCCCACGAACTTTGCCTTTTGCAATGGCAGAGCTCCAGGAAGCAGCATGCTGTCCTTTTGTTTGTCTCACATGGGTGATATTAACCCATCAGCACTGCGCCATCGCTTGTAATACAGTTCTTTGCTCCTGATTGTGCAGTTTCCTGGCGATACTTGCTGCTCTGCCCAACCCGCCACTCCAGGTTTGGCTAAGGTGCACTGTGAAGCAGCAGAATAGCCCTAATTCTGCAGAAGAGGGCTGTGGAAACCACTTACAAACTGGTGTTTGGCCTCTTGCACCTTGTTTCCCATGAGGAAGGGGTGAGCCTAAATAGCTTCCTTGGAGTCCTTGTTACTGCAGTTCTTTTGTCCACAGTTCACCAAAGTGGGTCTGGGCATGGAGACAAGCTCAGGCTGATGGGATTGCGTCACTCCTGGCACATGAGATGGCCAGTGCTTGGCACAGAGCTGTTGTGTGTGGAGAAGCATCAAGGTCCAGAGTAAAGATATGGGATGCCTTTGCTATCACCATCCTCACTTGAAGTTTTAAGAAGCCAAACTCAGGCTCAAGAGAGGGGCTGTTGCACTATAGAGTTTTGCAACCCCTAACTCCTCCTGGTCACTGGCTAACTGCTTCAAGATGGGCAAATCAACTGTGGATCAAGTGGTGATGGAGGGCTCTCAAGCCATCCGCCACATACTCCTTTTTTAAATATAGATGATGTTAATGAAATCCTGGTCTCCAGAGGGTTCCTAAACTGTACTGGGGCTCTTGGTGGGATCCGTGTTGCCATGTGGTACCCCGTCCATAGCAATTACAGCTTCATGAATAGCAAAGCCTACCAGCCCATTGTCACGGAGGTCTTGGGGTGGTGTTCACCCATCACACACTTGGCTTGTGGGTGACATAAGATGTGAATTGAGCTCTGTGGTCAGCATTGACCACCACTTCAGTCTTGTCATACTGACTTCTGCAATCTCTCTTTCAGTTCTGCCCTCTGTTCATAGTTTCTTTCAGTAATTTCTTTCCCAGCTTCCCTCTGTTAACAATTTCATACTCGTGTTTTACATTTTTCCCAAATCTGTCTTCTGCCCGCCCATTTTGTGGCCTGTTTCTTGTTGAAACTCCTTTGCATTATGTATTCAGTAAGAAATGCCTCTCTCTATGAAACACCTTCTGCCTGCAAACACTCCGTTTCCCTTAAGACTTCCAGCAATGATCTCTGAAAATATCCACACCACTTCACGGAGAGCTTGTCTCTGGTGTATTCAGATGTCAAACTGTTTGTGTCTCGGCTTGGAGCAGACACTGTCTCATTTGTGTGCAAAGCCCTACCATGCACATGGGACACTTCTCAATAAATAATAGCACCAGATTCGTCTGCTGCATCCTACAATAAAATTGGAAAATAAACCCTAACTTTTCACAGTTGAGGACTATCTCTCCTCACTTTCTTCCCTGCATTTTAAATCATGTTTTTGCTGTGCTTCCATTAAGCTTTTGCAGTTGCATTCTCCAGTGTGCAAGAGCTCCCCCTTGCACAAAACTGGGCTAAAAATAAGCTACAAATTTCCTATGGGGAATCTTCCTGGGAAGGGTGGTATTTCTTCTGATGGAGATGACACTATAGCCTCTAATGCCACTTTCTTTTTCTAAGCCTGAAGACTGGGTGAGATGGAGGGTGAGGTGAAGAGCAGAAGGCTGATGTACCTTATATGAGCTGAAGCCACCGTGGACGTGGGGGATCTTACACCATCCCTGCAAGGAAGGGAAGGACCTGTCCTTCTCTCATGTAGAGCTGGGCCAAGCAGGGCTAAACTAAATAAGCAAATTGTAGCTGTTTCCCCCCAGTTTTCACACCACACTCATCACTGCCATGTCCAAACTCCTTGCAGTAGTAGGGCACTGAGCAACATGGTGGCACTTTGGCCATGCTGTTTTCTTCCGCCTTCCATCCCATCTGGCTTGCTGGCTGTCTCCCTTTTCCACTCATTGAGTTACATGAGGCATGCTGGGTTTTTTGCCCAATGTGTGTAGAAAAAAGCAAAATGGGGGATTTTAGGTGGCAGTTGCAATGAAATGAGCAGTATTGTGGAAATCAGCAAAGCAACACCACAGTGGTATGAGAAGAGCGTAAGCTGCAATGGAACCAGACAGCCTTCTGGTCCATCTATCCGTGAGTCTGCTGATTTTAATATGAAAGTGTCTGTATTTGTGGGGGAGGTATGTGTCGAAGCAAACAGGGCTCTGAGGGGGCTTGAAAGGAGGGATGTTATAAACCTACGGTAGCGGTGCTGTGTTACTAGAGATGCCTACGTGCCTCTTTCACCATCCTGCTTTTCTGCCTGTCACCCCTGCTTTCTTGAACAAGCAGGATATTTTGATACATGAAAAATTCCTCTCTCCAAGGGACATTGCATAGTTAAAACAGCAACTAATCTGTGAGGTGACCAACCAACACCACCACCCCAGGGCTCTGGGTTTGTTTGTGCTCATGAGCGTGTCTGCGTATCACAACCCCTTCTCTGCCCAAGAGCCACCAGAGTATTGTAATATAGAGGAATCCTGCTCTGGCACAGAAGCTGATTGCAAAACAAACCCTTGCTGTCCTGACCTGCGGTTTGTACAGTGGATGGCTTTAAAATTAGGGCTCAGCGAATAACTGATCTGTCTGATTGCCAAATTGGAAAAAATTGTCACCGCTGTCATTTTAAATGCTCATACATGACGAAACAGCACTGGGTTTGTTTCTTCCAATCAAAATGGCAGCAGCAAAATGGAGAGGAAAAAGAAAGTACAGGGAGAATGAGGTTTTAGTGTCAAACAAAGAGGTCCAGCGCACTCAGAATGAAGCATTAGTCCTTTGAAGAAAAGTGGCTCAGAGAAAAGCAGACTTTGCAGAGGGGGAGAAATGCATGGCTCCCCTTTCACCCGATGGCTCAGTGATTGAAGTCTGCACCCAGGGTGGCACTGACCAGGGCTGCCATTCCTTTCCCGCCTAGGACAGCCTGGATCCATCCCCTTGTGAGCAGCCAGCCTTGTGCACCCGCTCTGCTCCTCCTGGATGGATCATCCCTGCCATGTCCTCGCTGTGGCGTTACTCACACCTTCATATTCTCTTTCCTGATGAATCGTTAAAATATTTCCACCCCAGCAGGCTGCGCCAAGTGAATTGCAGCCACGCAGGAGTTCAGGCTTTCTCCTGAAAAGCAGAGGGCTTGATTTGCATTCACCCCTGAGCCAGGCTGCAGCAAGGCTTGAGCCCCTTTCCCACCTCTCAAGAGGACTATGTTGAAGTTGGTTTCCCTTAATCTGTCCCATTTCATGTCAGCTCTACTGTGCACCAAACGCATAAAACATGCTGTACATATGCATGCCACCATACAGCAGTAAGTAGAAATTACTACAAGTCTGTTCTTGTAGCAGATGTTCTTGCAAGTCCCCAGAACAGAGCAGTGGGACATTAATAAAGGAAGAAAATTAAAATAGGCAAGAACAGCCCTCCTGGCTTGATCTTATGCTGAATTTTTGGAAAAGAAAGCTGCGAGAAGCTGGGACGCATGGTCAGGGACGGGGCTCTGCTGTCAGAGTCCTTGGAGTGAGAAGACCTGACCTCAATCAGAATAAAATGGGGGACCCCGAAGGATGGGTGACCCAGCGCCTTGGCAGTATGTTACATGAGAGATGGCCAGCTAGGCATTTTGGGCATAAATTGTGGTTGGCACTTTAATAATCTTGCAGCCGTTGCTTTGGCAGACTGATAGATTTTTTCAGAATCAGGAGGACATTTGAAAAATGTATTTTCTGGACTAGATTTTAATTTGAGGGCCTGTCAACCTTGGCACTGTCCTTTCTCTTAAAGTAAGGTCATTGTGATGTCCTTAGCCTGTCCCAGGGATTTAAATCTCTGAGACATAATGTAATTCATAATGTTGTAAATATCTTCAGGTTTGCCAGTTCTTCTGATTTGATTACAAGTTTTGCAGTACTGTCTGATTTGGAATGGGGAAGAGAGAATGACGGTTGTTGGTTTTGTGGCTTTTTTTCATTTGGCTTGAAAACCTCGGTTCTGAAATTGTGAAGTTGTGGGGGAATGTTACTTTTTTTTTTTTCTTGGCTAATACCAAAGCTCTATTAAAAGTGTCCTGAATGTATTCTTTATTTGGAATACTTAGGAGAAGCAGTTGCATATGCTGAGAAATGCATTTCCATGGCTCAGGAATGGTATCAGGGGGCCCAATGGGCCCATCACCTGTGGCTGTGTCATAAGGTCTGAAGCCAGGCCCCCACGAAGAGCTGTGCTGTTCTTTCATATTTGAGGACAGGTACACAACTGATTGCATAGATGAATCCAAACTGGTGCTTCCTATCTTCTTACTGCATTTCAGCATTGTCACTTGTCTTGCTCATATAACTTGCGTTTCAGCTCTGTATCTTGATGAGAGCAGCCAGGTTAGCCACATCTTCTGGTTAGCTGGGCATGCAGGATGTAGGCTACTTTTCTTGGATCTTTTTTCCCAGGAATTAGGGCAGAGTCTCCTGCTGCTTCGCATGAAGATCCCTGTGCTCAGGTGTTTGATTTATCCTGGTCCTTCAGCATTAATGATTTCCTTTGCATCTCACTTAGCATCTTTGGCAAAATTAGAACTCTTCATGCAAGATTGTTTATATTAATAATAAAAATAGGATCAAAAGTAAGTCTTGGTGCCTTTGCTGATCTGCAGCAGCTTTTTCTAGCTGTAAAAGCATCCACTTGAGACTGCCCTTTGTCTTTTACCTTTAGGCTTTTATAGAAGTATGTCAATTTTCTTTCTCTCCTAGACATTAACCTTTAGTGAGAAGCAAGGTCGGGGGGGGGGGGGGGGAGGTTTTG
>JAVKLA010000017.1:21780989-21791212 GCA_034782735.1 Sagittarius serpentarius
CCCCCCCCCCCCCCCCGGTTTAGAAGTCCAGATAGCTAATCTTTGCTGCTCTTTCCTTGTCAAACAAGGCTGTAATATCCTCAAAGAGATCCAGTGAGCAAGTGAAGCATCATCTCCCCTGCGCTTGCTCTCCTTAGTCTTTTTTATCCCTGCCTGAAATGAGATTAAAAAATAAATTCATAAGTATTCTTTCTTGCTGCCTGCATATAGTATTTTTAAATTTCATTATGTAATAATTTCTTTCTTCACTTCCCCTTGTCTACTATTTGGTCTTTCATGCAGGAAGATTGTCACCATCGTGACAGAGCCATCATCCTACAAAGCCTTTTTAAACAGCTTTTTTTTACTGACTCCTGTGAGCAGGACAGGAGAGGTTAATGCTGATAACTTCTACTTTGTCTCAGATTTTATGTATAGATCATGGTGGACATTTTATTTACTCATTTCTGCAAAACTGAGTAACTTCCTATTCAAGGTGCATATAGATTTCCTAAATGCATGTGAAAGCTGTAGAGCTCTGAAAAGTGTAGTGAGCTTTAACAGGCACATAACAGAAAAATGGGCAGTTTTATTTCTGGCAGTTTTAGAATGTGTCCAGTTTAACAACTTGAAATACTGTAAATATTCACAGGCATTTTTCAAATAACATCAGATCTAATAGACGCTATTTAAAGTTGCTAAACATTAGGCGTTGTGTTATTCAACTGATCTGAAAAATACATTCTTCTTTTCTTGTAATTAATCTCATTAAAAAGTCTTTAGCTGGTATGGAGAAATAATGGATCTTTAATGTTTTGTTTGATATTGAAAGCAAGTTTTATAGTGAGACATTAAAAAGTAGTTTTAATGTGCTGCTCAGCATGCATGGGTACTCGCAATTGGTGATACCTAATGGAAATGTGTTCAAAACTGCAGCTTAGGCCAAAAAATTGCATGAGAAATGTGCTGAGGGAGGACGGGATGGGTAACTTGGCACCTGGGGACAGGCGTCCTCCTGGTCTGAACAGAACAGCCCCAGGGGTAGCAGCACATCTTTTACGTCAGTAGTTGGTAGTTCAAGAAGTCACGTATCCTGTGCTACCAGTGCGTGGTCCTATTTTATGAAATATATGTATAGAATCATAGAACCGTTTAGGTTGGAAAAGACCCTTAAGATCATCGAGTCCAGCCGTTAAGCTAGTACTGTCAAGTCCACCACTAAACGATGTCCTTAAGTGCCACATCTACATATACATATATACATCTATATATTCCCAACTTTTCTCAAGCATTTTTCATAATTCAGCAAGATTCTAAAAATCTGTGATCTGCAATCTTCCTGTTAAAAAGTAGATCTTGGAAGTTTAACTGCAAGCCAAGTAAAATTGGCCGCTAAATGTCTCCGAAATACCTTGTAATCATTTGAAACGGCTCGGCTGGATCTCATTCAAACAGATGGATCTTACTCTTCTGTGGATCTTGTTCAAAGAGTTTCTCTGTCTATTTTGGAAACAGGAACCACCTATGACAAGTATCCAGAGACCTACAGGGTCCTGTTAGAAGACGACTCTGAGCCAGCCAGCTCCCTAAAAAGGTGGTGTTAGCAAATAATAAACTTTCAGGCTAGCAAATAAAGTTGAAAAAAAGCAAATATTTAGTGTGGTAAGAAACTTTTCACTGAAAGTAATTTAAAGGTACTTCATTGGGTGTTATTGTCAAAGTAAAAGACCAATTAATTTTGCTTGCATGTAGCAGGGTGTCAGAAACCATCTGACAGGTGAGAAGGAAATGGTGAAGGTAGCATGTTGGGAGTTGAATAAGGGTTTTGATATGGTCACATGTAACATTTTCTTAAGTAAATCAAGGAAGTGTGGTTTTGCTGAGAGCAGCCCAAGACAAGGCTTTGCATGGGCTGGCCTGTGCCAAGGCTGTCCGCTGCTTGCCTTACTGGCACACACGGTGCTGGTGTGTGTGGATGGCGATGCGCGGGGAGGAGGTGAAGGGGCTGGAGGAAACTGAGGCTGCTTTCAGTTGATCGCCTGGTTTATCAGTGCAATGCAGTTCTCTCAGTAGAAGTGGAGGTAGGAAAGAAAAAAAAACACCCAAGTGCACAAATACAAAAGGGGAGCTCGCTGGCTGGAAAGTGATACTGAAAGAGGAGCTTTAAGTCAGCTGGCAGGAGAATCTTTCTGGTGACAGATACAGTTAAGCACTGCACTGGGCTCCTTGGAAGGGTTTTGAATCCTCTTCTTAGGAGACCTTTAAAAACTAATGAGACGTGTACAGCAGGGGCAGGCTGTGTTTGTGGGTACCACCTTTGAGGAGGCTGGTAGAGCTCCATCCAGCTTTCTACTTACTCCATTTTCGGATAATACCTTTCAGGCTAGGCTCACATCTTCTGAATCAATATCCTGTAAAGGAAGAGCGTTGGCATTGTGCGAGCTCAGCCCTCCGCCTCCTTTCCTGCTGAATACATCTTCCCGTAATTCATAACGTATTTCTTGACAAATACTATCTGAACACAGAATAAAGAAATACACCTGACAATTACGATGATGGGATTTTTATGCTTGTAGAACCACTCTGACAATGTCTGCTTTTTCTAACATTTACATTTCCTTAGGAAAAGAGTTACGGGCTTTCATTTTCAGTTTTAAGTAACTGGGAGTTCAGGTAGAAGAGCCCTTGTATCATCCCTACTCATGGCTAAAAAGACATGGGGAAATTGGCAAGATAAGAATCTGCTTAATATCAAGAAATGGGACTGAAAGTGCAAATTTTCTTAGCTGTATTATACGCTGGTTTGGTCAAGTCACATCACTCTCTTCTTCACTTTCCTTAGCCACTCTGAGGCTCAGTCTGATCTCTTATGTGATGTTTTGGAGTAATTTAGAGAGACAGAACTATGTAAGTGCTAAATATTATTGTTTCTGTCATTTATTCTGTGAACAGTTTTTTATTAAAGCCCTACATTTTTGTATCTTCTTTAAGAGGATTTCAGGGGCATTTTCTTGCCCTTTTCCCTTTAGTTCACAGAAGTTTGTATAACTAGTTTATTGGTACAAACTGGAACTTCACAGATTTCCCATTGCTACTAAATAAATTGCTACATTACACTGTCGACATGTTTGTAAAGAACTTACATGTCTAAAAACTGCAGATAAAATGTGTGGGGTCAGGAAGATGCCCTGGTCTCTGTGGTGATACTGAATATTGTGGTCTAAGAAATACTAAGTCACTGCGACGTTGCTGAACACAAAGGGATAACTTCCTCTTTTTTGTGGCAGAAAATCAATGTATAGCGTCAAGACTGTGTATTGACAGCTTGATTATAAAGGACACTGAATATGCTTGACCCTGGAATAACACCAGAATGGAGCAGAACAAGACATTTATATAACACCAACAAGGGTAGCATGCATTAAATCCTGCTTGCTGTTCTCAGTTACATGGGGTATTTTTATATCATTACCATTACTGTTTCTTTTTCAGATCTTTTTGCTTTCTGTTTGCTTTTCTTTAGCTCTTTGGCATTGATACTTCCTAGCGCACGTGTAGCTGTCGGTTCATTTCTGTACTGAAGCTTTTGTCACGGCATATCACTCCTTACTCTTCAGAAACATCTTGCATAAGTTATGGGGGGAAAGCAAGAGCTTACAGTTGAAGCTGTGTGAGAGCTGAATTTTGTCCTTTGAATTTCTTGTAGCAGGTGTAAGGTTGGTGCCACGGAAAGGTCTCAAGTGTCCACGTTCAGACCTGGGGCTAACAGGCACCATGCTGACAGAGCTGCTGGGTCTCCAATGCTCTGCTGAGCAGCAAGTTGTCCCTTTGAGCATAACAGCAAAGGCACAATCCCATGGCATGTCTTTCTGACTTCCTGTGTATGTTTTCCATCTCATTTCAGGTGTTACGTACTCCCTTAGCAGCAGTGAGGTAACTGGGCAGAGTGCTGGTTGTCCTACCCACTTCCAGCTGGAGTATGAGACAGAGGACTAAAATGAAAGACCGTAGTAAACAATATGATTCATTTCATCCAAAAAGGACAAAATGCTAAAAATGGTAGCAAGAAAAATCTCTGCTTTCTTTATTTTACTATTTTAACTCAGGGATAGCTGCAGTTACTAAAAGCATATTAGGCAGTTGCAAATGAGGGAGAAATGAGCCTGTAGGGTAATTGCTAAAAACATATTTGGCACTATTAAATTCATGAGAAGTTCCAGTTTTTATAGAGAAGTGTAACCTCCTGCTTATGAGTCACTTCTGTGGCTTTGCTTCCTACCTCATTACTGCTTGTCCCTGAGCATTACAAAACTTGATCTCTCTTCTGCCACAGAGTGAACCATGGTGACATCATATGCCATCTCTCCTTGACGTATTCTGCTTCCCGTTACTGTTTTCTCTAGCATTTCATTGCTGGCATAGTTCTCATAACACTGTTATCTCTGTTGCGTTGTATTTTCCCTTATTTTCTTTGGCAGTGAGCACAAATTCCAGAAGTTTCAAAAAAATCGGAGCTATCTATCATCTCAGCTGTTTCCCCAAGCAGAGCAGTCACACCAGCCTGGGTATCTGATACACTCGCCCTGAATGGGATTTTGTTCTCCCTTCTCTGCACATCACTTTCTTCTTACCATCTTCATTTCAGAAATTGCTTACTGATGTGAGTATCTCTCCCAAAGCCAAGGAGACACAAGCAGCTAAATTTTGTCTTACCTTTTTTCAGCTCCTACTTTCCTATTGTTAATGGCTATGTAATAACATTCCTTTTATTAAAAAAAAAAGGCTAACATTTACAGATATATCATTCATGTTTCTTCAGTCAGTAAGGAAAGGTCAGTCTATGCTGTAAACAGAGCTGAGACCCTGGTACAAGTCAGGATGCTGTCCTAGCCTTAATCACAGTAGCTTGTAACAAAAACAGAGGAGGTGTAGCGGGATAAATGTCATCAGTGGCTCACCATGTGGGTGAGGATCCAGGCTTCATGCTGGTACCCAAGGCAGCTAGATTAACATTGTCTCAAGTACTGCTAGAGGTGCTGCTTTTGTAATTGCTTACCAATTCTGGCTCAAACATCTTTTTTTCTTTTTTTTTTTTTTTCTCTTTGCAACAGAGCAGGAAGGAATAGGAATATTTTAACTTTGGAGGTGATATTCATCATCCTTCTCCCAGTCTTGAGCTTTTGGGCAGGCACACATTGAGCAGGGAGAAGTTGCCTTCCATAATATCAGTGATTGTTTCTAGACAAAGTTAAACAGGAAATTAGATAGCTTTTTTACATTCTTGCAGAGCTGCTAAAGCACCGTGTGGATAAAGTTGAGTGCACATTCGTCAGGAGAGGAAACATTATCCTTTTTTTTATTATTTAGAGAATACTGGCGCATACAGATGAGCTTGGCTCTGGCAAGTCACTTAAGGAGAAGAAACTTCAAATCTTTGGAATCCACTTGCCATCTCATCCTCTCTCTCAGAGCAACTTTCAGTCCTAGGATCTTTGTAGGAAGCAGTTATATAAATTAGGGAACTGAAATATGTTGTGGTTATGTGTATGTTTGCGTAGTATCCACCACAAAATGCAGCTGTCTTAGCAAGAGGTTTTGCAGTGCTTAAAGGGTGCGCCACATTACAAACCAGATGATGGCACGCAGGGAAGAGAACTTTATCCAATTAGAAGTACAATTTGCTACAGAGAATAAATGTGGCAAACTCATCCCTGACTAGTTGTTTATCCATTTAGCTCAGTCGCATTAACAAAGGAAAGCCCAAAGCACAGGCTCCTTTTATGCTGGAGGCTTCAATATATATAGCTAAAAGACAGTCCCTAAAATAGGTATCTATCTTATGTGGTTATGATATAAGAGAAGAGGTGGACAGAGCAAACAGATGGAGGGAGCACAAGTGAGACGATTACATTTAATGTAATAAGCCATGGTCACACCATATGCCTAACTGTTCTGGAGTGTTTTGTAGTCAAAATCTCAACTAAAACACCCCAATTCTTGGGAAGATTGCCATAAAAACTTTGCTGACCACAGGGATTCAGGATTTTCACTTAAATCCCATTTCTAGAATAATGTTACAAAACTGCACTTTTGAGTATTTTATCTGTGGCTTTGGTCTAGAAATAATCCAGCAAATGGTGATGGGATGCATGCCGTTATTAGAGCTTATTTTCATGCTCTTGTTTGTTGTTGTAATTTGTGGAGAAAGGCCATAAGTTAAATCTCTAATTCACAACAAGTTTTAATGTAAATCATATCCCATTACAGTACATCATAGTGATATAATACAATATGTTAGTTTGCCCTAAGTGGATGTATTTGTCTCTATTTTCTGGCTCAGATAATAGTTACCATCTGGGTGTGTGTTTATTTTTTGTTGTTGTTGTTTCTTTTAATCATTTGTGGCGCTGCTTGTTTTAAAGCCGAAAATGAGTAAAATTTGAAGCTGATTTAGGAAATCGCCTGGAGAATATCAAAGGGAACATCAGACACTTTAAATGCTTCACATTTTTAACCTATTACTGAGAACATTTCGGTAGCCTTGAGGCACGTTCCTCCCTTCCTACTCCAGTATCTGTCTTTGGATATCTTATAAAATCGGCAGTACTGGGATTGAGCATGAGGGAGCAGGGTAGAATCCCCAGCTTCAAACCCTTCTCCTTTATCTGGACTTAACAAATACCAGATAGCATTGTGAAGAACTTTGGTGTTGCCCATCCCCATGTGCAGGGTGCAGAGAGATAGGTCCAGCCTGACTCTGAATCTCAGTATTCATATTTCTGGCTGCTGTGAGCATTTGTGCTGCAGTCAGTTTTGTCTTAGGAGTCTCTGTATATAGCTGTAACATTCACTATTTGTATATTTTTATATGCATGTATTTTGTATATCCTGTTTTATTCAATCCCTTGCAAGTCTTTATTCCAAGCCAGTCACCAGTGCATCTTATGTAGGAATCTATGTGCCTAATTTGCACCTAAATTTTGGGTGGCTGGTGAAGATAACCCCCGTAAAGTAAGTGCATAGATTCCTTATAGTCACTGGGGAGAAACAGCCGCTTTGAAGGCTCCCAAAGAGAGATCTTTTCTACCTGACTTTGACACTTAAGTTGCTCTCAGTAGCGCTGTGATCTTTTTCTTTCTGATGAAATCTCAAGGATTTCAGGTATGATACGCTTTTTCTTGTTCTGCTCTGGTGCAAGAGGACTGTGGGGGTCAAAGATCATAAAGAACACACTGAATTGAATTTGGCCTCTGTCAGTGAACAAAGGATGTATATTCAGTTTTCTGGTTTGGGGCACCTATAACAATATTTTAGATGCGGATTTGAAGAACATAAATGTAGGCTCCAGACTTGCGCACATTTAGATAAGGAATAGATGCTCCACAGCAGTACGTCTGCCTTCTGACTGGTTCCTTATGCACAGGCAGGCATATGGCTGTAAAAAGGTCAGGTCTCAAATCATGCAACTTTTACCCTAAGAACTGAGCAAACGTGACCCTATTTATTCTGGTGCACCACTGTCCATAGGAAATACCTTCCCCATTGGCAATACACAACCCACAACCCTGTGTGTGCTTTTAAAAATAAGCACGCCTCGCTTAGCTCCCTACCATTAAGTCTTGCAGCACCCATGGAAGCCAAAATGAATCCTTGTTCTTTCCAGAATGTTTGTGCCTCTGGGTAGGGGTAATGGCATTAACTGGATGGGTACCGTACGTAACATGGCTTGTCCCTTGCAGACCTCAGACAGATACCACATGAAGAACTGGTAGCCATTTGCAGATACCTACTGCAGTTCTTGCTGGGCATACAACAGCAATGGCAGATGTACCTCTCAGCACATAAGACGGGGACGCTCTCTTGGTTTGTCTTCTGCCATATCCTGGAAGCTTCCATTTTCATGTCCCATGCACTAGTTTGGATACAGCTTTCTAGACTGCTTTTGAGCCCTTTACCCAATTTAATTTTCCTCACCTCACGCAGAGAAAGGCAGAATTTATCCCAGCATCTTTCCCAGACGTAAAATACTTGAATCATATTTTCTAATTTTTTCTATTCAGACATGGAAATCCAAATCACACAGTCCCTAATGATGTTACACGCAATGAAAGGAAGGGCCTTTTCCCAAATACTAGACTTTATTGTGTCATGATTAGAGGCAACAAATAAATGAGAGAAAACAAGGTTTTGGTTAAATAGAAAAGTCATGGCTGTTTTCTCTATTCAAACAGTTTTGATATAATAAACTGCGGAAAAAGAAATTACACATGAGAAAACACTTGAAATTACTATTGGTATTGTCAAACAGTACCATTTTCTTGAAAAATATGTAACGTTCAAACAACAGTATTCTTCAGAAGCGATATTCAGATCAAATCCCCTGGGGTTGACTTGAGATGAGTTTGAGAAGCATCTTTCTTTGCTATATAATTCTGTTATTTCTAATTGTGCCTCTGATGAAGGTTTCCAGGTATTACAAGATTTATCCAGACCAAATATATGGCCACATGATAGATATATGTTCCTCACCACCAATACAGATAAGCATCCGAACTGAGCAAAAGTAATATAAATTGAAAATTAAATTACTTTATTTTCTGTAGACACATATCCCAAATTCTTTTGTTTGTTGTACATACTAGAGTTAAGCATGACTTTGCCCATGCTTTAGGCTCCATCATCTCTTTTGTATTTGACTGTATAAAATATGTCAGATAGAGTAGTCTTGTTTATTCTGAGATTCAAAGGTGGGGCACAGAAGCTTCATGTATCTGCATAGCAAAACTTTTATTAAGTGGAACTAGCTATACTCCAACAGAAAAATGGCCAAGGGCCTTAAAGGAAATTAAAATGAGCCATAACAATTGGAAATCACACAACATCATAAAGGACCTTCCTAAGATAAATAATACATGCATTAAAAAGTGTTGAAGGGGAAAGAATGTGATAATGGAGATGATTATCTCTCAAAAGCAAAAACAAAATCAGAAAGTAAAAAGACCTTTGAGTGAAGAACAAAACTCTGTGACACCATGCCTACAACGGCTTCACAGGGAAGGCACGCCTGTAGGCTGGACCTCTTGCCTCCTTCTCTCTCCCGGGGCTGAGCTGAAAATCAAGCTCTAAAACTCTTGCAAGAGAAAGGGGACCTCAGCAGTCAATCAGGCAACAATTTCTTAGACACAGGGGGTTGAAAGCTAAATCTGAACTGGATTTGTCTAGAAATTAAACACATTGCTTCCATAGTGACATCATTATTTTGGGGAAAAATTACCAATAATTGTGGCAGATCCTATTCATGGCATCTTAGAAATAAAAAATAGAAGTACAAAGAGCTACCATTTAAAAGGATGCTGTTATTCAAACACTTTAGGAAAGGCTTTTTAACTCTGTTATGCAGGAGATCAGAGCAGATATATAGTGAGCAGATATATAGTGATGTCTCTGGTCTTATAATCAATGCAATAGTATAAAAGCCCAAATATCTTGGAGAAGGCGATGTCTGGAATTCATGGCATTACAGATTGAAAATCAGTATCAAAAGGAGTCTGGTTTTAGACATAACAAAGCAAAAGGGTAGAAGAAAAGGACAGAAGAAGAGCGACAGAGGGATGGTTTCGGTGGCACCTTTTTCTCTTGTACCATGGCTCATCTTCTACACTGCTGCCCTTCCTCCTCCTCTCTGTGTAGTTTCCAGCAAGTTAAATGTGCTCCAGGATCTTTACGTCAGTCTTTACTGTCAGAGAGCAGCAGCAGTGGCTTCTTGGCAAGTGAGGGAGAGCCAGGAGCAAGCGTAAGAGCAGGGCAGGCAGGGCAAGTACACAGTCTCACAGGACCTCATACCATTTTCATTACTTGCCCATAAAATGGACTGGGTTTGAAACCTGTGACTGACTGATACAGGCTGAGCTGGCTCAGGTTTGAATGCGACAGAAAGAAATGTTCTGATGCAACAAAGTTAGTGGTTTGGGGCATACAATTCCTTTTATTTTTTTTAAATACAGAGGACACATAAGACTGAAGAGAATCAACAGAATAGCCCAGTCCTTCTGTACACTGGCAAAGAAGTCATAGGGAGCATGTCCATGTTTACTCCACAGGCAGTATCCATAGACTGGAAGAAATGTCTAGCACTCTTTTCCTGGTTTTGGCTGGGATAGAGTTAACTGTCTTCCTAGTAGCTGGTACAGTGCTGTGTTTTCAGTGTGGTATGAGAAGAATGTTGATAACACCCTGATGGTTTC
>JAVKLA010000017.1:21791312-21806741 GCA_034782735.1 Sagittarius serpentarius
CCATCCCACTGGGTGGGGGGGGAGCGAGTGAGCGGCTGCGTGGTGCTGAGGTGCTGGCTGGGGTTAAACCACGACAACTCTATACAAATTAAGGCCTTTTCTGAAATGGAACAAAAGCCATAAACTATGTTACAACACACAAGCACATTATCAGTGTCCTAGATTGTTGCAGCAGCAAGAAGTTTGGTAGGTAAGAATGTGTTGGTATTATAGAATCATAGAATCATAGAATGGTTTGGGTTGGAAGGGACCTTAAAGGTCATCTCTTTCCAACCCCCCTGCCATGGGCAGGGACACCTTCCACTAGACCAGGTTGCTCAAAGCCTCATCCAAGCTGGCCTTGAGCACTGCCAGGGAGGGGGCATCAAGAACTTCCCTGGGCAACCTGTTCCAGTGTCTCACCACCCTCACGGTGAAGAATTTCTTCCTAATAGCTAATCTAAATCTACCCTCTTTCAGTTGAAAGCCATTGCCCCTCGTCCTGTTACTACCTGCCCTTCTAAAAAGTCCCTCCCAAGCTTTTTGTAGGCCCCCTTCAGGTACTGGAAGGCTGCTATAAGATCTCCCTGGAGCATTCTCTTCTCCGGGCTGAACAGCCTCAACTCTCTCAGCCTGTCTTCGTAAGAGAGCTGCTCCAGCCCTCTGAGCATCCTTGTGGCCCTCCTCTGGACTCATTCTAACAGTTCCATGTCCTTCTTGTGTTGGGGGCCCCAGAACTGGATGCAGTACTGTAGGTGGGGTCTCACGAGAGCAGAGTAGAGGGGGAGAATCACCTCCCTCGACCTGCTGTCCACGCTTCTTTCGATGCAGCCCAGGATACGATTGGCTTTCTGGGCTGCTAAGACACTTTGCCGGCTCATATTGAGCTTCACGTCCACCACCACCCCCAAATCCTTCTCTGCGGGGCTGCTCTCAATCCACTCATCACCCAGCCTGTATGTGTGCTTGGGATTGCCCTGACCCGGGTGCAAAAGACTTTGCACCATGATAGTGAATACAAGAAAAACAGTCCCTGTCTGACCAAAGAAACTTCTCTGATGGATCACAACCAATATGCAGCGCTCAGATCTGCTTTTGAAACCACTCTCCACCCCCACCAGGAATATTATTCAAGTGATGTTGGAAAAGCTCTAACTCATTAGTGCTAAAATCTTTAAGGACTTATCCAAAGCTCATCTGAAGTCAAAGGGCATGTTTATATTGACTTGATGAGTTTTGGATCAGACACCTTGGCTCTTCACACATGTGACATCTAGCTCCCTAATTGTGTGCACATAAAAAGAGGGAACATAAAAGCTGTTGAGTTTCTGTGCCCTGTGATTGTCCTCCATGATGCTTGGTACTCTTTTTCCAGAAGGCTTTCGCTACCTTCTCACTCTGGGCTGTTTTGATGACTTAATAAGGAATAGCTCTTGCCATCAAACACAGCTCATCCAAATACACAGCTTGCTTTGATGCATCCCAGGTCTTGGACTGAATTTCTTCAAAAGCAATAAACAGAAAAAAAGAGAAAACAATTATCAACTTTGTGTGTAGACATCTAAGCTTCTAAAACAAAGCTTTCTTTCATGTCTTCCAAGTGTTCAAGGCTAGAAGTAGGCTTTTGACCCGATTCTCTAGAGAAACTCCTTTAGAAAATAACTTCTTCTTTGATTGCTTGTCAGGGTTTTATTTCATGCCAGTCTTACTAGACTAATATTACAGAAAGAACAATTTCAGGAAACAGCCTTGAGAGAGGATGCTAATAGCTCCAGAAATAAGGAAGCTGCAGGTCAGTTGGAGAACACAGAATTAGCTGAGAAAAATGGCATCAGCAAACATGCCGGCTGTGTGTCATTGTGCTGGTTTTGGTTGGGATAGAGTTAATTTTCTTCACAGTAGCTAATATGGGGCTGTGTTTTGCATTTGTGCTGAAAACAGTGTTGATAATACACAGATGTTTTCGTTACTGCTGAGCAGTGCTTACACAGAGCCAAGGCTTTTTCTGCTCCTCACCCCAACAGCGAGGAGGCTGGGGGGTGGCACAAGGATTTGGGAGGGGACACAGCTGGGACAGCTGACTCCAGCTGACCCAAGGGATATCCCAGACCATATGACATCATGCTCAGCATATAAAGCTGGGGGAAAAAGAAGGAAGGGAAGGACGTTCAGTGTGATGACATTTGTCTTCCCAAGTAACTGGTACGCGTGATGGAGCCCTGCTTTCCTGGAGATTCTCTTCCCCAGTCACGAGGGGAGTAAGTGAGTGGCTGTGTGGTGCTTAGTTGCCGGCTGGGGTTAAACCACAACAGTCATGAAGATTGCTTCTTCACACTGGTGGATATGATACACCTTTTGTTCGCATTACCTGTTAGAGTGGGTATCAAATTTATCCCCACCAAGGACAGCAAGAGCTTACATGCTCATGGATGGGAGTTAGTATTTCACAACAATCATTTTCTCATGTTGTCATATTATTTTATTTTACTCCTGGAAATGACATTTTTCATCCAGCAGATTCCCAGGTTGTAAGGTGCAATGGAAATATTTCATGACTGAAAATATTTCATCCTGCTTACTGTATATTATTTTTTAACTTCCTCTAGAAGTGGCTCAATTCTGAAGAAAGATGAGCACATTAATACTCTCACATTGAAAACCTAGACTGCATGTAGGTTTACGGAATTTTTTTCATTGTTCTCTTTAATGCTGTCTTTTGTTTACTTGTGTGAAAGTATTTATAGATGGCTGACATGAAACCCACAGCCATAAGACCTAGCTGTACTTCTCAAACCACTTGAGTTCTTCATTCATGCATGAAAAGGCTGGACCATTTAGACAGGTTCTGGGAGGTTTGCATGTTCCTTAGATGATGACACTGATATACAGTGAAATACATGAGTAATGCTATTTCACAAGCAGACGATAAAAACAAATACATTTTCTTCTCTAGCTTACAGAAAATAAAATAAGCTCTATTTCACATAGATGTTAAAATTGCTAAAAATTATGTGGAGGTGAAAGGAAAAGGTCCTATTTCCACAGGACAAGTTCATCCCTCAGTATTCCATTGCTAAAATACGGCTCTCCGGGCTTTTTACTCCTCAGATCTATCACAACTTTCCACTGTACTTTATTAGCCCAAAGCCAAACTTATCCACCATTTTTTCCAATTAAAAGCACTTGGAGAGGAACCCTCTTCAAGCCAGCCAATACTGTTTATTATTAGTTTTTTGCTTTCCTTTTACTATTTAATATCTGTAGCCTTTCTTTTTTATGTGACACATTTTATTTCTTCATAACTACTTTGGCCAACGCATAAGAGGGTTTTTTTTTTCCTCCATATATTTGTAGAGTTTAAGGCCACAGATGATGCCTGTGATTACATTCTGAAAGGCCATAGAGTTTCACCCAGTGATTCTGGAACAGATCCCATGCTTTATGATGGAGCAAGAACATGGCTTGAAAATCCCCTTTATCCTTAGTTTGATTCATGATGGGCAATCCTCCTTGCTCCTTGACAGTATGTTCCAGTGGTGAACTAATCTCAAAACCTTATTTCCCATTTGAATGTACCCTTCCACAGCTCCTAGCAACTGGATCCCTTTAGTCTTTGTCCATTATGTTGAAGAATGAAAAGTTTTTTCCCATTGTAGGGTAGCAGTATGCTTTGATGAAGTCTCCTCTTATCCTTTTTAGGGTTGGTAGATATGAAGGAGAAAATATTTTAGAGTTAGGAACCAAATAATGAAGCCTTTGAAGAAGCCTCTGAGGAAACCATGAACTGAATTACATGTAATTGTTTATGCGATGCAATTTCAGGGACATGACGGTCCTATTAGTGTCATACTGCAAAGATTGTTACCATGCCCTGGAGGAAAACCTGACAAAAGTAAGCAAACAAAGGAAATGGAAGTTATTAATCACAACTCTGGTTTTTTTCTTTTGTCATATAAAAAATGGTGTCAAAAAAATAAGCAATAAAACTCCACATTAGTTCTGTTATTTCCTGGGAAGGACACAAACTACATCATCCATGCAAATCATACCTACTTTTATTATGGAGGCAAGTGGTATTAAATCCTACGATGGAGCACAGGTAATTATCATAGATAATCCAGCTAGTTCTAATGACAAGTCTATTTAGAAAGACGAGTCTTTTTTTTGACCTAGCAAAACTGAAAAAGTTTGCGAGAAGACAAATCCCAGGAAACTTTGTAACTGGAGGAAAGCTTTAATTCAATTACTTGATGAAGCAGCTCTGAAAGTATTCACTTAAAATCTCAATGTCATTTAGCCACCAGTTTGTTTAAAGAATAATTTGTGACAGAAAGTTTAATGAAAATTAAGCATCTTAAATTCAAGTTAAATCCTTTACAGACTCTGTCTCTACCTTAGTCGGCTTATGTTGTCTAGCTGTTTGGGGTTTAATGAAATGAGCTTTTAATAAAACTCAAGTTACAACAACATTTCAATGTTCAAATAAAAGCAACATCAATAACAAGTAAACCTCTGCAAGTGCCATAATTTCTTCATGTTTGATTCTGGATGGCAGCTTGTTTCCAAAATGCTGTTGGATTCCTTGGGGGCTCTTTGGGGACCCTCCTTTTGCTTTATCTCTCATATATATGGTCAGTGGTGGGTTTCTCTGCTTGCAGTGATGTTTTTGAGTTGGGCAGTAGTTTCCATTCTTAATGTATCAGGTTCTGTAATGCCTTTGAAATTTTATTTTGAAAACCTGTATTCTTCGCAATATCATTGCAGTCCTGTATATTCTTAAGCTTGACGTTCTTAAGAGTGCTTGAAAGTTCTTTCACTTGCATTAAAAATAGAGATTGTATGTATCAAAGTCTCCTGGCTTTATAGATAAAGTACTTAGAAAGTTTATATCATTAATATGGCACACTTGCTTGAAGTACTAAAATAGTCTCTTCAAGTATAGCTTCTTCTGTTAAATACTTCCATACGCTTCTTCTAACTTAAATTTTAATTAGCATGTTTCATAGGCCTGCCAAATAATCAACTCCTTAGTTATATACCCAAGCAATTTCTTAGTTATTAAAAAAAACAAAATATTGATTACTTGTAACAGACTCTTCCTCTCATAAAACCAGGTACATGTTATCACCCAATTCAAAATAGCATCAGGAACAACCACAAGCGAGGTTTAAAGCTGGATAAATTTATTTTCTGTTATAGGAATTTTTTTTTTACAACCTTTAAAGGTGGAAGAATTTTCACAGTGTCTGAACACAGATAAACAAGCAGGTTGTCACCTCTAAAAGAAATAATGAATTGACTAATTAAAAAACTTTTCTTGAAGTTTCTCAAATGTAACATTCTTTTGACATCAAAGTCTTCCTTTTAATCCTTGGTATGTTTGCAAAAGACACCAGTGTTTAATACGATCATTTATAATAAGTCATGTCTCCAGACAAAAAACTCTGTGGTTTAAAATTACATTATTGTGCAGGAATGAGGTGGACTATTTTTATGGATGAGCTTATGGCTTGAAATAACTGAGATTGCTGCATACTCAGTGTACTCAATTAAAGAGTTAATTTGTTAGGATCTTCTAGGATAATCTTATTTTGAAGGGGAGAGGCAAAATTGTTTTCAGAAGAGTCACTCTAATTACAGACATCTCTAAGGAAAGATCTTTGCTTGCCTGGGTTAGGAAAGAGTTTTAGCTTCTTTACTTATTAAATTTAAGTTTACAGTTAGAAGTCTCACAGTGGATATTTTACATGCAACAAGAAAATCCTTACTATATTTAGAGTACTGGGGAGTTTCAGTGGATGTCAGTGACAGAACAGAGAGTAGTAACCAGGTTTCATGAACTTTTACTGTCCTTTCTTCCATTTTACTGCTTATTCCTGTTTTGCTTTTTCACTGGAGGTTCTAATTCTCCCCAAATTGCTGTATTGGAATCTAATTCCCTCATATTGCTGTGCTTTGAGAGTCTTTACGTTGATGAACAAAATTAGTCTTTTTAGCAAGTAATTACTTAAATTACCTTAATTATATAATAATGTAAGGTCAGCAACAAAATTATATATACTCTAGCTGAATTGTTGTAATGCTGATGACATTAAGTGCCAAGCACTAACTTCCATCCTGCCTCTCCCAAAGCCAAGCTTTTGTACAATCCCACTGCAGTTTACTCAGTATAATTTAGTTTGAGGTGTTTATCATAGTGGAGATGGCCAAAAAGGTATTTGAGATAATTAGTTAAGTGATTTCATAATTGCTAAAACATCTGTCAGAGTTAATTCTGGCAAGGTAGCCATTTTATTGAAATAAAAATATTCTCATAATACTTTTGGCAAAATAGCTCCCTTGAAGTCATTGAAATGGCTACGGGGAAGAATTTGAGGCATTGAATTAGTCTTCAGTTGCACACTGCATAAACTGTCTGCCCTTCTGTCGTTTCAGCTTAGGAAGACATTGTCAAGCTCAATGCATTAAGTCTTTAGCTGCTTATAATAAAACTCTTTTAGCTTCTTCAACACTGTGGTTGTTCGGGAGAGTCTGAACGGTCCTTGTGCTCACAGGGTATTTCCTTTGTGTCTTCCCTGACCTCAGATATGCCGGCACTACAGTCTTTTCACTTATTAGGTCTCTAATGAGAATCCACAGATGTGTTTGTTTCAAGGTTTTATTTTTTGTCACTTCAGACAGCTGTAAGTCTACACATTGTCTTTTCAGAGTCCACAAATGAAGCTGAACTTCTACAAGCACAGAAATTATTTAGAGTATTTTTAGAATTTAGCAGCAGCTAACATTTTGAGAGCTAACGTTTTGGAAAATTCCAGTGATGCTGCAGTTGAGTATCTGTGGTAGAAAAAACAGTCTCATAGTAAAAACTATGTGTAGAGGCTAAAGCTGCCCCGTTGCAATGATACTCCTTTAGTAAGTGCAGGCTGTGTGTTTACCATTAAGTTAAGCAGTGTCAGTGAACAGACACAATCTGGGTCCATGGCACCCAGTAACGGCTCAGTTGTGTAAATGGCTCTTCATGCAGTTTTGTCTTCAACTGAAAATCTCCCAAATAGTTCCCAGTCGCATTGCAAAAGTTGGCACTACTTGGTTGGCTGTTATGGATATAGCCTTAGTATTCATGTGGTCAAAGGAAATGCAGTTTGACGGTGGTCATCCAGGTGAGGTGTACCACGTGTAAATTGTGCTTGGCTCTGTGATGAGTACAGGAGTAGTAACTGCCGTCCAAGTCACATTTGGTATAGATGGACTGTGCTACTGATCTTAATCTTGTCTTGCATTCTACTAATACACAGCAGGATGACATGGAGTCACCACATGATGCCATGAAGCTGAAAATTGAGCTCAGTGCTGTCACGATGCCGAGAAGTTTGCACTCCAAGTGTTGAACCTGATTTATGCATAAATAGAGTGATAACTGATGCATGTGTGGCAAAGCAAAAGATGGTGAGTGGAGGGAAAGTACTCAAGCAAAGTGTCCAAAAATAGATTTGCATCTCTTCTTCTGAAATTTTCCATAAATATATTGACAAGATGGGGCAATCAGTGGACACTGGTATTAAAGACAGGGAAGAAGCAGAGCTCAGGAGATGCTTATCAAGAAGACTATCCAGCGGTAAAAGTGGTGATGGAGACGAGGACATGACAGCAGTGTAGAAGGACGAAGTGGATCAGAAAGTAGTTTGTATTTACAGTCATTAAAATCAAAAACAATTCATGTAGCTCAATAGTGCAGAGCTGGTGTTTAATAAGGACTGGTTACTTCAAAGGTAGCTTAAAGATATTTATGAACTTGTGCTGTATCTGAAGTTTTCTCACCTCCATGAAAAAACAAGAGAAATTGTAGCTCCAGGTCATTTTCTGAAACAGTTCCCAGTCAGGCTGGCTGAGGACAGAAGGATGATGAGCTCTAAGATGGCTCAGCATCTCCAAACAGACCACAGCAAAGCAGCCTGGAATACTGCGTCACCCCCGGCTCCCTGCTCTGAGTCTGAGCTTCTGCCTGCGCCCAGGTGCTCAGAGTCTACGTCACCAGGGACAGCTGCAATTTGGCACAAAGGGATGGCTCCCAAAATGGTTTAATCAGAGGATATGTCTCTTGCAACCTTTTTCAAACAGATTAGAACAGCGAACTGACCTCCACACACACATCCAAGTCTCCCTGGTCTCATTTTCGCAGCCTATTACAGAAGTGGGATAGAAAGACAAGAGTTATGTCAGGGCAACTGGTTGGTTGTGTGCAGGGAGCAAGACCTGCTATAAGGCAACTTACTTTTTTGAATGGGGAAAATGTATTTGATGGAAGTAGTGTGAAAGGCGTTCAAAAATATATCTCAGGGTATTTATGCTTAAGTGCTGGATGTTTTCTCTCTTTCTACATCACAGGCATCACTGCTGAGCAAGACACTTATGTTCCTTGGTAGCTTTCTTTAGAGGGGGTAAAAAAAAGATAATACACAAAAAGATATTAGAAATAAGGACTTTTCTTTCCTTTTTCAAAGAATGTTAAGGTTTTATTTTTTTTTATATGTGTGGCTGATCTTATTTCAAAGTCACTTTGAAATTTTATTGGGGTATGTGATGGATGAAAAGTTCCTTGGGAATGAAAAGAAGTTTTAAGTTTTTAACAAATTGAAAGAAATGCTGAATTGCATTGCAGCCACCAGTTTGTTTCTCAGCATTGTCATTGATATTATTTTTATAATAGAGAAGCCTTTGTAGTGGCAAATTTTGTAGTTTATAACATAACTAAAACCATTTAGAAGTTTATACTTCTGTGACTAAACTTTCATCTGTAGGAATGTGTGTCAAAACACAAACATTGACATCTGAAAAGCTGAAGCTTGTGAAAAATCTCAGCATTTAGTTGGAGGCAGAGCATGTAGTTTAACCTGTTGCATCGTAATTTAGAGTAGGCAATCAACATCACCTCCCTGCCTGTAAGAAGTCAAAGTTATTTGTTGGTGTTCAATTAAAAAAAAGACAAATAAGAAAATATTAGGCACAGTGACTGTGTTTAATTTCTCCTCTGTATCTTTATATTTCCAAAGAAACATTTGACAGTTGGCAAGTGCAATACAGGCAGCAAAACCATTGTGTTTAATACTGAGAAACTGGTCAGGAATTAATGCTTTGGTAGTTGCAAGTTTGTCATTGAGAAAGAAGGAATATGTGCTGCAGAAAAGTGTAGTTTATCAAGGTTCATTTGCATGTATAAATACAGATGTGTGTGCATAAGTACAATGGCAAACAGCACAGAGAACTGAATTGTGTCTCTTGAAAGGAGTAGGGAAGCCTTCAATGAAATTGTGGAACATCTAAAACTCATGAAAGATCAGGTAAAGTCACCTAAAACACAACTCATCCATCGCATTCACAGGACAAATTACCTCAATTTTAAGAGGCTGTTACACATTTTTTCCTGCTCAAATTTCCCCCGCTGTATCCACACAGTCCTGAGCCCACTTTCGCTAAGTATTCCATAAGGGATGAACTTTACTGTTGCCAAAGGAATGGCAGAGTGTTGATGAAAAGCATAGGGGATCTTTATGCCTCGGGGACCACATTTCCCATGGCATAGACGTTACCAAATGATAAACAGCTTTCACCAATTTACCTTACACTCAAGTGATTTACTGAAAGAATTGAGGTCATATGTGTCCCATGCTTATTTCTCTTCCGCAGACAGCAAGTGATAGTGCCTTTCTTTAGATAAAAACACCAATATTTTCTGTCTCTATAGACAGGTGTTAACGGTCTTAGAAATTGGGGAGCTCATCAGGCCCAACCTAATCTCAAATTCTCCCCAAGAAACTATCACACAAGGACTCTTGGAGCACGGGTAGCAGAGCAGCTAGCGTTATCATCTAAGGATGGTGTGTCTGCTCTCAGGTCTTCCCAGCTGCCCTCCTAGTGGCAGAGTTTAGAGGCCTAAAGTACTACCCATGGTAGAAGAAGATTGGCTTCGGGGCCACTTAGTCACCTGGGCATATACAAGTCCGTGGGACCGGACAAGGAGAGAGCACTGGAAGTCATTCACTTTGACCTAAGCAAGGCTTTTGACAGTCTCCCATAGTACCCTTGTATGCAAATTGGAGCTGTTATTTCCATATTGGAGATATATTTTGGATAGGTATACTGTAAGGTGGGCGGAGAATTGACTGGACTACTAGTCTTGAAGGGTTGCGATCATGGTATGAAGCCAGTGACTGGTTTCTCAGGGTTCCTGAGGGGTCAGCTCTGCAGAAAAGGACCTGAGGACAAATTGAATCTCAAGCCATCCATGTGCTCTTCTGGAAATGGAAGTGAACTGCATACTTGCTCTATTCATTAGTGGGAATGTAGCCAGCAGATCCAGCGAAGTGTTGCTTCCTCTCTGTTCAGGACACCTGTCTAGTTTTGGATAGTCCAGTACAAGAAAAACATGGACATACCAGCCTGAGTCCAATGAAGGGCCACTAAATTGTTTCGGGAGGTAGAGCACATAGCATAGGAGGAAAAGCTCAGAGAGCCGGGTTTTGTTCAGCCTTAGTAAGAAAAAGCTCTTCTTACTGAGTACAGCTGCCTGTGGGAGGGTAAAGAGCAGACAGAGCCAACTCTTCTCAGAGAAGCACAGCAGAAGGAGAAGAGGCAACAAACACAAGCTACAGCAAGGGAAATTCCAGTTAGCTATTAAGAACAAAATGAGGTGGTCAAACATTGGAGCAGGTTGCCTAGAGAAGGTGTAGCATCTCCATCCTTGGAGGTATTCCAGACTCCACTGGACAAAGCCCCGAGCAACCTGATCTAACTTTGAAGTTGGCCCTACTTTGAGCAGGGGGTTGGCACAGATGCCCTCTAGATGGTTCCAACTTAAATTACGCTGTGATTTTATAAGCCGCAGAACAAAAATGATTTAAAAACAGCTCCAGTAGTCCAGCTCATCATTTCAATGTAACACTCTTAACACTGACTTTCTGACAATGCAGGAGTTGCTTTAAAGTCTCTTCTATGCTCCTTTTGTGTCTGGGTCCACAGTGCCTGCAGGCACCTTCTTGCAGTAAGCTGCACTGCTTTAATGGGGTTTCCAGCAGTGCAGAGGATGGGTGTTGGACCAAGGACAGATGGAGCAAACAGTGGTCCTGGGCAGGTTGTTAAATACCATGTCCATAAGGTGAACTAAGTGGTTAGCACTTTCTACTCACAAATAAGGTCTGAGATCCTTGTTTGGTTAACCTTTCTCTCCACTGTGCACTGAATTTGGCACAGAACAAGGTAGTCTGAGCGTGATGATACCCAGCCAACTGAAGGTCAGTAGGAGATACTCATGGGCGAGGTATCTTTCCTGCTTTCCCTTGGTATATAAAGTTAACATTTAATTGTTGCAACTGCTTTTGCTGCAGGTCCCGGTGTTGGACAATTAACTTATCAATTTCTAACCTTGTAACTGAACTCTGAGGATCAGATCTATACTTGGTAGAGCTGCTGTATTTCACTAAGTCTCTACTAGGGATCAGTTTGACCTGAGATATGCTCCGCTGTTGTCTAGCAGCAAAGCTTGAAATTTCTCGAATTGCTTAGCAGTATAACTGCTGTAAAAAGAATTACAGTGGTTTCAGTGTATCGTGATTTGCTGACGGCCTCATCTAACCTGGCTAAGCAATAGTTTAATTGCAAAGCCATTTTTAAATGTTCTTTATTACAGGTGCCTGAATTCACCCTGACCAGCTTCCATTCTCTTTCAAGCTGTGACTTTATATTTGCCCCAGAAGCCTGTTGGAGAGTGGAAAGATGTGGCAAAGATTTTAAGGCACTGTTAGAGAGTCCCTGGAGACAGAGATCGAACAGTGCTTTCATAATTATTCCACGGACTAGACTGCGTGACATCAGTATGATTCATGCAAGGTCATTACAATTTATCTTTGTATCTGAGTAGAAAGTGGGAACAGGATACTGAGGAAAAAAAAACCTTGCTGTATGTCTGATTTTGGTATAAAAAGCAGAGTCATAAATAAATGGTTAGGTGCCATCTTGAAGAGTCGGGGTGAAATAAGGTGGAAGGCACATTTAGAGAAACCCACATTTGTCGGACATTCTCATGTTGTTTGATACAGATTATCTGTAAAGCTACAATATGTTGGTAACCAGCACAATAGCAAAACCATGTAATAAATAATAAAAAAAACATGCAATGCTTGGTACAGTTGAAATAGGCAAACATTTATGTCCTAAAATCTTATTAATGCCTCTGCCTCTTCTAAGGGGAGTAGTGAGGATTGCCACCTATTTCTAAATGCGGATAGTTTGCAGAGTGATTTCTTTTTGCCTGCTCCCCCCCAACACTTCTCATGCCATCTCTTACTCCTCTTGAATTACTATATTGCATTTTGTACAATAAATGGCATTTGAGTGTATATTTGAAATGACCAGGATTGTTATTAGACATTAAATAAAATATTGCCTTTTTTTCTTTTTGTAAATTGCTCCAATAGTAGCAAATTAACAGTAAATTGATAGAGAAAGGTAAGCACAGATCCTTTAAATCATAGTGAAGTTTTTGGCATTCAAGCTAGAAGTGTCTCAATTTAACACATCATTGGTTTGTATTATTAGAAATTTCATTGGTTTGTGGAGCGTATGATGGTTATGCTCTAAAATTGAAAGTACATAGAGTCAGGACTTCTACAGTAGGCTGAGCTCTTACGCAGTTACTGATCAGTGTGCAGCAACTGCCATGGCTTGTTAATAAGCACAGGCAAACCACCATTAAAAGCCTACTTGCCACTGTATAGAAAGATTTTTAACAGTACTTATTTTCTTCTTTATAGTTCTATATCAATCATGAAATGGGAACTGAGAGACCAGTAAATGTCATTTGCCACTTTTCGAGTGGCATGAATTTATCATCTTGCATTGCATTTCATCGCATTCATCTGTTTCCTTCCAAATGGGAGTAGGGGATTAGAGTGGAAATGTGTCTTGAATCATTAAAAGAAACTCCACTTAAAATAGTAACGTAAATTAAGCTAGCAAAATTGTTTCAGTTAATACTTAGTCAGTGTGATCCAAACTCTTCTTTTACTGTTTTGAACTTTATTCCCTGAACCCCTCAAAATAGGGGAAACATATTTTGGTTAAATATTTTACATTTTTAAAAGCTTACTAAACTTTAAGAGAGTGTTTATTTGCTAACCATTATAGCTGCCTTCTCCACAGTGTATTTGACAGGAACTTAACAGGGATTTATTATGTCTGCAAAGTCCTAGCATGATTCTTATTCTTTGTCGTGTTCAGGCTATGTTAAATGTGCTTTCTGCCATGATCATGAAGCTGGTTTTATTCAGACGGTGGTTTTCCCATCTGTGGGGAAGGTGACTGGGTGAGCTGTATGACACTGTCTGATAATGAGCATTTCTCCACTCTTGTGTGTGCTAGGTCATTACTTGGTGCTTAAGATATGGTCTTTGCCTTTTCCCTCGATGGATTAGACTTATCTGTTGTCATCTTTTTGCTCTTCAAGGCTAATGTTCTTCATTGTTCCTTGCTAAATAAAAAATATTAAAATGTTTGTGCTAATGTATCATAAGAAGCTGATGTGTCTGAAGCACAGGTGGTTTCACTGGCTTGTCCCGGTGGTGTCCCATTCACAGGGCAAAGCTGGGTAGCCTCTGCTGGGTGTAAGCCTTGATGGCACGACAGCTTGTATAAGTAATGCTTATAATGCTTTTTGGTCTTGCAACATGATGGGACATAGGCATGGCGTGTCACCAGGTCGGGAAAGGAAACAGTTGTACCTTTATCAGGTAATGACGGGTGTTAGTTACGGAATGGAAGAAGGTTTGCAAAACACTTGGGAAAGAAAATGCCAGATTATTTCATTCTCATATCTGGAAGCTCCCAAGTAAGTGTGTTGTTGGAGCAGTTAGTAAGTTGGATCCAGCCTGCAGGTTACAAATTAAAGGTACTCAATCTATTCCATGTACTAAAATACCTCCATGGTTGAGGGTGCTCAAAACCAGTCCCAGTATGGGCAAGCAATTCATTAAGAGATGCAAATCTTACCACAGTCATGCAGATACGTTTGGTCAAGGACACTGTGATGCAGGACATGGCTCCTTTAGCACAAAGAGTATCTGCACCATCTGCACTTGTGTTGAGACATTCCCCTGCAAAGTCCGTTTTCTTAATGGAGGCAAAACTGAGATCTGAATGAGTTGTACTTGAAAGCAATTGCTTCTCTGCTTTTAATTAGTACTGGTTGAATACTATTAGTTGAATAATGTATTTGATGAATAATGCTGTTGTCCATCAAATAAATTATTCAATTAATCTTTTTTTTGCATTACCTAAACACTTCTATAGAGGGTTGCAAATATCCGTTGAATAAGCTATTAGAATGATGCATTGCTTTTCAAATATACTATACAACAAATAATTTTATCTAGTATTCAGCCAAGTTTTCCCTTAATTAAAATTTGCATGTATATAACAACTGTGCCTGAAGAATCACAAAGAACTTAGGTAGTAGCAGACATGAGGTGAAGAGAAGTGTTTCTGTTATTATGGATGATTTATGTTTTGTAACTCCTGTGGTATTATGTTTTAAGAGTGCCAGGGATGCCAAGAGCTTTGAAGAATCTTTTTTTTTTCCTTTTTTTTTTTAGAGGTACTTTTAGACTGATCTCCAAATAAATAATATACACTTTACCAGTGACACGTGGCCACCCTTGCAAGAGAAGTGGTTTGCAGTCAGTTCATTGTACAAAGGTGGAGAATGAAGAAACAGAGGCTGAGGAAATGAGCCAGTTCCCCCGCAGATAGGTTCACATGGCAGGCGGCATCTTCTTGCCTGCACTGACATGCAGAGAGCTCTCACTTCCAGCAGACAGCTCAAAGAGCCCGTCACAGACAGGCTGACTGCTCCTGTCAGGGTCCAAAATTGTGGGTGGCAGAGGACCCAGCTTCCAGATCTAATATTTACACCAATAATTTGTAGAGGCAGTTCAGATGCCTGTTAAAAAGTTGTTTGGAGAAAGCTTTAGTACACGTAGCCGTGAGTACAGGTTAATAGCTCACTGCTGCCTCCTTCAGATGTCACCACCAAAACGTGTGTGCATACATGTATGTTGGGGCTGGGAGGCTGTAATGGGTTTATGCGGCAAGGCTTTTGTAGCGGGGGGGCCACAGGGGCGGCTTCTTTAAAAGTTCCTAGAAGCTTCCCCTGTGTCCGATCTAGCCAATGCCAGCCGGCTTTAAGATGGACCCACTGCTGGCCAAGGCCGAGCAAATCAGCGACGGTGGTAGCGCCTCTGGGATAACAGATTTGAGAAGGAAAAAAAAGTACTGGGGCGCAGAAGCTACAGCCGGAGAGGAGCGAGAACATGTGAGAGAAACATCTCCGCAGACCCCCAGGTCAGTGCAGCAGGAGGGGCAGGAGGTGCTCCAGGCGCCGGAGCAGAGATTCCCCTGCGG
>JAVKLA010000017.1:21806841-21940466 GCA_034782735.1 Sagittarius serpentarius
CTGAGGAGGAAGGAGCGGCAGAGACAACGTGTGATGAACTGACCGTAATCCCCATTCCCCGTCCCCCTGTGCCACTCGGGGGGAGTTGGTAAAGAATTCAGGAGTAAGCCGTGCCCGGGAAGAAGGGGGGTGGGGGAAAGGTGTTTTAAGATTTGTTTTTTATTTCTCATTACCCTACTGTAGTTTGATTGGCAATAAATTAAGTTCATTTTTTCCCCAAATCGAGTCTGTTTTGCCCGTGAAAGTAATCGGTTAAGTGATCTCTCCCTGTCCTTATCTCAACCCATAAGCCTTTCATTATATTCTCCCACTCCTGTCCAGTCGAGGAGGGGGAGTGATAGAGTGGCTTTGGTGGGTACCTGGCATCCAGCCAGGGTCAGCCCTCCACAGAGGCGAAAGGGAGTGTGCCCAAACACCCCTCTGGCTGTAATGGCACATGACTAGGCAGCCTGGTCTGCTTTTCTTCTTCAGCTCTTTGCTAAGAAACTCTCACCTTTCAAAAGGGAATCTGTTGTGCGTCTAAACAAGATCTGTGTGACCAAAGAAAGGGCATTCTGTCCCCTACACAAATGGACAGTGTTCCTCTCCCTCACATGTGTGCCTTGCACCTTCCGAAGCCATTTCAGTTGGCACTGTTGCATTTGGAAGTGTTCAGTTTCATTTCAGACCAGAGGGGCTGGTCAGAGTCTGGCCCTGCTGCTGCTGCATGGGCCGGTACCATGTGTAGCATCTCTGCAGGATGGGTAAGCCTGTGGCCTGGGACTGAGAGCCCTGCGTTAGGGAGATTGGGTGTCCAGCCTGAAACCCCTGCCTCGTTTCTGCTGACACTCTCTAATGCAGATAGCAGCTCACGTTTCCAAATGCACCCATGTCCCGTTTCTGGAGGTGACTGAGACCCCTGAAGTCTGGCTTTCAGAAGTCTTTAGGTGCCTCTGGATTTTCAAGCCTGCAGGTTTGGCCAACCTAACTCCACCTCTCTGGACTTTGGCAGAAATCAAGTGCCCTCTCTGCCTCAGCACTTTTGGAAATCCCTTTGGTGCCTACCTTTGTTATTAAGACACCTGAATACCCTTGAAAATTTGGCCCTGGGAGGCATGTGGTGTTCAGCGTGGACGGTCCCTCCTGCGAGGTGCTCTGGGAGGTGAGCATCCTGGGGAGCGACAGGAGCGATGGGAAGCTTCAGCTGTGGAAGAGCAGAACTGCGGTGCACGGGGCTGCCCGCTGGGCATTTTTCACTTAGATAAAGAATGAAAAGCTAGTGTTGTTTTGATTTAGGAGGGGAAGCAAGTCCTTTACTCTTGCAATTACTTTTCTCTTTAGCTGCCGGTTAGTAAAATTAAAGAATAATTTAGAGGTTCAGAGGATCTCCATGAAGTATGAAATAACCCAGTCACCGCTGCGTTTGGGGACTTCAAAGACAGTCAAGGAACCTGGATTGAGGCCATTAAGGTCATCTGGTTTTGTCTCACCAAAATCAAGTGGGTTTTGATGTGTAGTTACTTGGTCAAGAACACTTTTTAAAGGGAAAAAAAAGAAAAAAGCTATTTATTCAGGAATTTAAGTCCTGGGTTTTATTGCTAACCCTTGGGAATGGTTTTACAGCAACTCACCATCTCTCTTGTTTTGAGTGTCTTATCTCAAAATGATGTAGGCTCTTGATCTAGCCAACTTGACTGTATCTTTTTATTAAAGTTGCACTTCCTGTGATGGTGGATTTAATTTAATGCAAACGAAATTGTGTCTAGGTGACATGATCTGACTGTGTTATGCAAACTCCTACATTATGACATTCCTCTCACACTAACTAAAAGCTTTGTTGCAACATATTAATATAGAAAGGGTTATTTGTTTTGCTAGTAATAAAGGCTCTATATTTGCTGTTTAGAACTAGTAATAAGGTTGACTTTTACACAACCTTGGGGAGAAAGTTACGTTATTTATTTATTTTTGAAGAGTTAAAAATTAAAAATGCATCTTGTGTACATTCAGATGAGACAAGAGCGAAGGAGAGTACATACAAATTCCATCAAATACAATTAGCATAATCAGAGGCTGGATGAGAGCCACAAATGATTGCACAAGGGAAAAAAAAGTAGTTCCTGGGATCTTGGTACATCGCCTGAAGCTGAGCGGGACACAAAGCAGTAGGAACTATTTTTACCCAAGGGCAATTTTTACTGATACTGCCCTTGCAAGCAGCTCTTATTTTATTACTTTTATGGATTCTTTTTCTGCCCTAAATTTGTATACTGAATTATCCATGAGGATAAATGTCAGAGTGGATTAAGATTAAATTAGGAACTAGATACTCCAAAACAAAAAAATATCTCTCCTTCCTATGCACTCCCTTTTCTTCAGTTTAGTTTACGGGGTTTTTTTTCTGGGTGGGGGAGGTTGCTCTAGATGCACCAGGCTGCAGCTACATAGACTGTATTTTCTTTTAAATGTTTTTACATTAAATTTTCTGCACAGATAATTTAACTTCCAGTATCCCATCTTCTTTGGTTTAGGTCATCATTCTCTTCACAGAGTTCCTGAATTTCTTTCTTCTGCTTGTAATATAGCTGGATGATGTTCTTTGTCATACTTTTCTTTCCCTTTTTCACTTGTTTCTGCTGCAGTGCACACGGGGGCATAGTGAGAGAGTTTACAATGGCTCCTACCTTCCAGAGAGTGATGAGTAATTTAGACCACTTGTTATCCACGGCTGCCAGGCTCCAGCTTCTAACAGAGCCGATGGAGAGAAGTAGGCATGACACCTAAATTAGGTACCTGTATTACATCGTTTAACTGCTGCCCCTAGATCTTACCAAGTTAGTTATAATAACCCTATTGATGTTAGTAGGTAAAAGCTCAGTGTTTAAAAATTCCCCCCATGTTATACAGAGTCTTTGCTTATCTGCAAGACAGTCTTTTCCTGCCTGCTTCTTTCTTCCCGAACTGGTGCTTTTCTCTGTCACTTTGTGTCTCATCTCGTATTTTCTAATCTTCTGCTCACCTCCTTTCCACTCCCTCTGACACATGCAAATGCTCCAGAATACATTCATGCACTCATACTTTATTAGTCTTTCTCATATGCATACTTTTCTGGTTCTTTTTTTTTTTTGCTGGGCTTGTTTTGTTTGGCATTCTTTTTACATTTTAATACAAAATATGCTTAACAGTGTCTATTTAAAATTGCAGTTGTTTAAACACTCCACATGGTCCCTTTGGGAAGTGGGAGGAGCGCAGGGAATGTGGACGAAGGCGGCTGACGATGACTTGTATTTAGCACATTTTCCTTTCCCCACAAACCTTGTTTACACAATTGATTTGACTAGTTTCTGGCTCAGAGCAGCTTCCAAAAGTTGCTTAGTCTTTAGAACTAAAATAATAAAAAAAAAAAAAATTAAAACCCACTGCTTTCTCTCACTTTGTGCATTCAGAGATCTCTCCCAAAATAATGCGAGCCGGGATTTCTGACGGGCAGGAGTAAGTCAGTTGAGTGCTACCAAGAAGATTTTGAGAAGCAAGATTGCAAGCAGGTACAGCTGGAAATAGGAGTTCCTTCGCATTGGGGAAACTTCTGTTTTCTGAATATAGGAAAGACTTTGGGAGGTTTTCAAAGTGTTTTAGTTACACCGTTCTTTCCCTCTGGTACTCTTACAGTTGGGCTAATGCTACTAATGCCCCTGGGCTTACAGCTCGAGGTGAGATGCTGTGCTGGGCATGTGACAGCTTTTCCAGACATGGAAATGTCACAATTTTAAAGCCTCCCATTTTATGCCCTATACAGCTGTAAACAGGAGTTTTATTCCACTGAGAAAGGCAGATTTTTAGTTTGCCAGTGGAGTTAGCTCTCCCGGCTAGATCTGAAAGGGCTTGAACTCCCTGAAGCTGGGTACTGAAAAGCTGTAGACAGCCACATTTTATAGATATTTTACTTTTATTAGTGAAATAAAAAAAATAGAAACTGAGACCTACCTAGCGCAACCTTTGGTAAATAATTTAAATGTACAAATTTACTCATGAAAGAGAAGGAAATTAAAAGATGTCTCAAGATGACTAGTTCCAGAGGCAGATAAATAATTTTTTTAATAACAGCAACAACAATATCTTATACTTTTCACCTCTTCAAGAATCACAAATTTGTTTAGGTAGTAACTGCTGTGTACAATATATACAGGGAAGGCTGTGTCCACTGCTGAAGTGTGTCCAGTTTGGTGCTGAATGTGGCCGTGATGCCATGAACCAATATGGGACTGGATGAGAGGGCTCCCGTATCTCCTCAAAGCGGCAGGGGAATATTAGGCAGGCAGAAGTGTAATTACTGGAGTTGAAATTGGGCCAAGACAATGGGACTGACAACACATTCTTGGAAAATTGTAAATATCCGAGAAGCAAGCTTGCCAACGGTATTGATTTTGGCAGTGGATTATCACTGACAGCCAGGATCTGCTGCCCTCCTGCTTTAAGCGGTGCCCTAATAGGTTTTTAGACAAACAGCCAGCGTAGTACATAGAGAACAACTCTCCAGAATATGGTCATCACATCGCAGGTTCCCTGAATGTGTTGGATTGACCACATGAGAAATATTGTACAGGCGTTTAGTGCTGGGGCAGTGAATCCTACATGTTCGGGATATGCTGGACCTACACAGACCAGTTACAGCTGCACTGTGTAATGTCCAACCTGCCAGCATCAGCAGCCCTGTGCAAGTTCCCATCCACATGCTAAAGCTGATCTTGCTCAGCCCCACTTCCATCATGAGCTTTGACCAAAACAAAGTATGAGCAAAGCCTGGCCTTCATGATAGCTTTTTTCCTTCAAAATCTGCTCCTGGAAGCCAGTTGCTGGCCTTAGCAAATGTAAGACCTGGGTTTCAATAGCAGACGCATTAGGTAATGATGCTTACAGGCTGATGGTACTTTTATTCTTAAATGAAGTTGAGTATACCTATGAGGAGGCTGTTGGTTAAAATAATGAGATAAAATTTGAGAAAGTGCAAAATCATCCCAATGATCTTTGTCTTCGTGTGCAAAATACATTGAGATTTTGCCCTGATCCTCAACTGACAATTCTAAGTCCTGCTGTAATACAAATAATAACCAGATACTTAGGATAGATTAGAATTTACTTTTGGACCCATTAGCATTTCTGTTAAATCTGACAAATGATTTAGAAAATCTATATGAATACAAAGTGCCTCCTCATCATATTTTGTGACAGCTGGGTGAATACTTGACATCTTTGTGCTCTTAAAAGAACATATGCAAAGACTCAATTTAATTTGTAAGGTTGAGGGAATTTATTTGCCTAATTTTGAGCCCACTAGCACATGATGGATTTGAAAGTTCAGTTCTAGCAGGAGTATAATTGGGTTCTCATTTCATTTAGGAGAGAGCGTGATAGAAAGGGTGAGGAGAGAGATAGAGACATGGGGAAAATAAAGTAAGAAAATGAAACTGAGAATACTCATGAAAAAAAATTGCAATGAGACTGAAAAAAAATGTAGCAATGAAGAGCATGAGAAAAAGCCCACACATACAAATAAGATACTCTTTAAGGGAACAGAAAAGAAAAAAGAATGCATTCTTAATCATAATGCCAAACGTCTTTTGGCTGGAAAGAGCTGATGCTTTAAAATATACTCACCATGGTACCTGAAAGCAAAGGTAAAATATTAAGTCTTTAAGTTGTGGGAAGGGAGAGAGAAATGTTTCTCTAAATACTTCCCGAAGCTCAGTAAGTAAAGCAGCTCATCAAACGGTCAGTCTTACAAAGATAGTCTTTCACTGTCAGTATCTGTGGTGCAAATGGCAAGCTGCACGGATAGGACGCATGGCCATTGCCATACAAACCAGATCCTGTGGGTGAACCTCGAGCTTGCTGACCATCAGAAGTCAGTCTGATGTCTCCAGTGGTTTCATTTGGGACAAAGACCAACCCACACTCCAGAGGTGGAGTTGCTGGTGGAGTTGCCAAAATACTTACCTTGGTCTGTTCCCTGCATGCATGAAAAGTCCTAGGGTGATCACAGGTGACTAAAGCCTGTCAGGTGACAGATACCCATTGGCAGGGTGTACACGATGTCTGCTTATAGTTACTGGGCAATGTATACCTAGAAATTGAAGTGGTACTGTACCAAGGGATAAGGAAGGAGTCTTCCCATACAACTCCTGAATGTTTCTATAAGAGACACAAGATGGGTGGGACAACTGATTTGGATCTGACCTGTTATGTGCGCTTTGGCCTTTTTTCAGATTACAGGTACACTCCTTTCTTTTGGAAAGCTGGGGAAAACCCTCTGCTTTAGCCCCTAATGTGCACAGCATGATTGGTGGCTATGTAGCTTTCCTCTGTTTTGTGTTACTGAGGACCGCTGCCATGCAAGTGGCATGTCCACCACTCCAGCGTCCTTCCTCAACCCACTGTAGCATGTGAGGCCAGGATTCGCAAGCAGGACTGCCTGCTAGCATCCTAAAGAAACTTTATCAAAAGTCCCTAGGAAATACCTCTCCACACCCCTCAAGTTTATCTTTTAAACAATTCTCCTAGTGGGAAAAAAAGAGCAGGAATTGAGTTTGGTTTCACTCTCTGACTCTCAGCATTTACGTTTTCCTATTTACTTCCAAATCAGCTGGTTTCTGATGTCCCCAGCCTTTCTTTCGCCTAGCTGAGGACACAAAGTCCCTTTGGAACTGGTTACTAATGAGTCCAGCTGAACCACTGTGAGCTCAAGGCATTTGAAGGTACATCTCTGTTCAGTGCTGTAGGACCTTGTTGGCTGCTCAAGGTTTAGGCCAGTACACAGCAAATAGAAGTACTTTTCCTGTGTGTCTTGTATTTGCTTTGATTTTTAGGTAAGAACTACATTTCCAGCTGTATCACTGGTAACTTTCATTAACACTCCTTGTTGAACAGTAGCTTTCTCATCTTTGTGCTTTGCTAACATTGTAGAATTAAATGGGGTTTTCTGTCTTTTTTATTGTATCCTGGTATTCTGTCACCTTTTGATCTCTGTGTCGCACACATAGACTGTAAACTCCTTCAGGTACAGACTGCTGGGGGCGGGTGGAATGTGTATGGGGGTGTATTTTTTTCTTTGGGGGGTGCCTACTACGGCAGAGTCCCAGATACTGTGGTACTGTGAAATAGTAATAGTAGCAGTAGTTGTTGTTGTTATTACTTCCACATTACCCTTGTGATAGCCAGGAAAAACAATTTTGTTTAAAGTTTATTGAGAGCTCTAGGAAGAGCTGGAAATGGCAACCTACAGACACAGCAAATGGCCCAAAGTACTGATACATTTCTGACTTTATACAGCAACTTCTGCTTAATCTGATCACTGGTTAATTTAATCCTGTTTCCTTTGATTGGATCCCCTGGAACCAAATCATTTGTATTGTGTTTTAAGTCTGGTATTTCTGATCATTGTCTTTGTTAATTTGATCAGGATTGATTGAACCAGTCATTGAAAATAAATCACATAATTAATCAAATGCAGCATTAGAAAAGCAGATCCTCAGCTAGTCTGTTAGCTTTTACCTCTTGTTTTTCTTCCTCAGTACATGGAGTTTGGACTTCCTTTAGAAAGAAGCGGAGATGAATATTTTAATAGCATCCATATTTCAGTAGTACAAGGGGAGAGATGTATGTATATGTACATATGTTTATTTAATTGTTTATTTAGAATAGAATAAAATAGAGTAGAATAGAACAGAATAGTAGTTCAGTTGGAAGGGACCTACAACGATCATCTAGTCTAACTTCATATCTTCTCTCAGAGCACCTTAATCTTGCAAACTCTGTGACCCTTTCTGAGGCAGAGGTGTTGGATAGGTGATGGGTGGAGGGTCTTGCTCTAATGACTCAACTTTCTTAATGACTCTATGATTTTAAGGGAATCAGCATGTGATCTGTGTTTGGATTTGACACAGAATCATCAGTAAATGTAAAAAACAAGATAAGGCGCTGTGCTTTGTTCTAATAAATTCTGGATAGTCTGGTGTGCAGTCAGTGCTTGCCTGAAGCTAACGGTTACTCCAAAAACTGTGCTATGGGTGGGAAAGGAGATTTTGGATTTGCAACAAAGATTATTTTGATCTCTACCTGTTGTGTGGAAAGGAAAGTACCCCATTTGTAATTTTTTTTTTTTAAGTAGGTGTTTGGTCCTGTTTTGACTCTTCTCTCACTCTGATCGATACTTCTGACCAAAGTTGGCCATTTTGATCTGCACTGTTAGATATTTATAGATTTGTGTTCTGATTGAAGCTTTATTACAGCAAACCAAGGCTCTATTTGTCTTCTGGAGGCAATGGTTGCACAAAGAACAGCTAAAACTCCCTTTACCTCTCCTGACAGCTGCAGCAAGTTCAGCAGGGGACACACTGCCTCTTAAGGGGTATTATCTGCAAAGACCCCGGGCTGGTCTCCCTGGCAGTTCATCCTAGGGGGTTACGAGGGCACTGTCTGCCCTGCATCCATCCTAGCAGAAATAGTAGCTTCCGATGGACTGTGACCTGCAACAGCGGAGGAGGAGAATTAGGAAGATCAGATCGTGACTTGCTTTTGTAGGTGAGGTATCCCTACCAAAGGTCATTTAATTTTAGCGTGTCCTTCCCTACATGGCTTACAGAACCAACCTGCATTATTTAGAGCTCACAATAACCTCTCTCTCCCCCGCTGTCACCCTGAAGTTTCTTGAGTGGGAGATTATTTTTAGAGGTGGTTTACTTTGTGTTAACTTCCCAGGAGCAGAGAGTGGAAGGTTTTATGGTTTTAGTAGCATAAATTTTCTTTAAAAGATATGTAACAGAGGATTTTCAAAAGCAGAAAGTCTTTGGCCAAACTCCTCACCCTTGCTGGGTTTCCTCTCTTAATGAGTCCAATGGCCCAAACTGCACACATAGAAGAATTTCATCTTAAAGGAATGCAAAGTAAAGGAACATAAAGCAATTTGTTGTTGAAGGAAACGTAAGCAGAGCCTAATCTTAATGGTACCCATTTATCCTTGGATGACGAAGGACTATTTAGCATCACAAGTTGCCACGAACAAAGTAATATTGAAGGATCACCTGATTCACACCCCAAAAATGAGAGTGAGGTGCCTGGAAAAAATGGGTGGCAATGTAGCACAATTTTGGCAGGCCTACTAGTAACACTAGCCACAGCTATACCATTATCTGTTTTACTTTAAATTGTGTGGCTGTGGACAGCAAAGTATGTCTAATAGCCATTTGCTAGATTTATAGCTCGGTATGTGATGTGTTTGCCATAAATCTTTTAGAAGGATGATGGCTGAGGCAGCTGAAGTGTTCGTGCTAGTCCACGGATCAGTTCTGCCAAAGGAAAACAGGAGAACTGGGCAGCTTCCTACTGGTAGCGTGGAGGTACGGAAACAAGATGAGCAGGAATGCTTTGATGTAAAACCTATGGAGTGGAAAAATTGGAGAAAACGGTGACTGTGTTTCCAGAAAAAAACATATATTAGCACTCTATTGTAAATCAAATTAAATGACCATCCAGCTGCCTGATCCTGCACTGAACTTCTTGTGTCATTAAAGCTACGAATCTGAATGGAAGCAGGGTTGCATCTTGAGACCTCATTCCCAAAAAGGATCTGAAAGTCACGTCTGGTCAGAACAGCTCGGTGAATGTTTAGCTTCTTTTAAGAACCAACTGGGAGATTGATGGGTTCGAGCTGTTTTTGCACAGACTTGTTTGAGTCTTAAAATGCATTTTCATCTGCCTGCACAGAAAAAAAGGTTTTAATAAGAACTACTGAGATACGTGATTTTGGATTAAAAGGGAATGCAGTATAGTATTTTAGTATTTTTTCCTGTGGAATACATTTGTGTTTCTCCCAGACAACCCAAATTTTTAACAAGACCGGAGCAATTACAGGAATAGCCAGATTTTAGATGTTATCTTGTGTGTAGGAAAAGGGATGGATTATTAAAGTGTATAGCCTCTTTGAGAGATACAGTGCTCTAATGCTGTTTTTCACATCTTAATTTTAGTGACTGCATAACTTACCTTCATAAGATGCTCTTAATTGAACATTTCAGTAGGATTTGAATAAAGTCTAATATATCTGGGATTCCTCCTCCACTCCTTTAAAATATGATGTGAAATTTATTAGTCTTAATGTACATATCCCAGAGCTAATTGTTTTATCTTGTAAATCAGTTTCTCCTCATCTTTTATACAGCTTTTACTTTCAGATTTAAAGAATAAGTAAATTCTTGATTGTAAAGTCTTTGTTGTTTTGCAGTAGCAAAAGGGGGGCAGCTTTATAAATGTAAAAGGATTTTTAGTTCTTTTTTAATTATTTACAAACGCTGAGTTAAAGGACAGTGGAGTTTAAATTATGCATTGAATTAGCATCTTACTGATGGAAGACTGTCAAAGAAAGTTGAAATTTTTAAATTGCTATAGCCAAATTCAGCCACAATTTAATAGCTCAATTGATGTTGATGAACTTAACACAGTGATAAATCTGGACCTATAGGCTTATCTTTCTTTGTGCTGTGAAAGGTAAGCATGCTGTTTCTACAGTACTGACTGTCCTTTTGTTTGAGAGTTGACCGAATATACTTTGATCCTTTTTTTAGAAAAAGAATTCTCTGTTCTCCCTTAAAGAAAGCTTCCTGAGACCTGGATCAGATTATGGAAACTAAAGTGAGCACACAAAAGTGCTTGTTAGAAAGTGAAATTTATGTGCAAACTAAATGTGCCCTTGGTGATAGCCTTATTGATCAAGCCAAGTTAATAAATCAGTAAAATCATGTAGCACTCTTCAACACTCACAGGCTTATCTTGGTTTTCTTTTTCTTCCTTTTTTTTAACGTGCCTGCTGTGTAGGCAGAGAACATGCACTTTCCTGCCACGGAGTGTGTACTACAATTGAAACACCGAATTCAGAGGTCTTGAATGTAAAATGTCGGCATCCAATACAACAAAAGGGAACTTCTATAGCAGTAACTTAATACTGGGATTGGAGCCTAAAGTGACACACTTTTACTTTATAAGCATTCCTCTCTTTATTTCTAATGCTTTAGGCCCTGATCCAGAATGAAATTCTGGGTCCTGTTTGGATAATTCAAAGAAATCCATGGGAAATTCGGGACAAAAATGCCATATGAAGTGACTTCTGAAACTATCAATGGCCAGCATTTGCATTCAAGATAAATGTTTAGTTTTCAAGCAGTCTTCCATTAGGTCATTCTTGAGTAGCTTTGCCAGTACACAAAGGTTACATCCTTTGTACGCCCTTGGGATTCTGGTCTGACAAGCACTTACTTCATTATTACCCATATTTCCTTTTGCCCTCTGACAAAAAGCACTTAGGATGAACTGGATTTATCTGCCTCTACCATGGGATGCCTGCAGGATCTCTGAGAGCCCTCTTGCATTGTGTGGTGCATGTTCTCTGTAGTATGTGCTGCCGCGTTGTTTCTGATGTTGCGCGTTTTCTCCTCTGATGTGAGATGATTTTGCATTCGTAGCTTTGCTCTGATTTGGGGTTAATCTGCATGCCGACCGTGTTAGCAGAGGAGGTTCTGCTCAGGCTAAAGTGGGGCTTCTGTGCTCGAACCCAGTGTCGTGCGCTGATGTCCCTGGTGTCCTGGAGCAGCAAGTGTCGCAGCCGGGACCTTGGTTCGATACCTCAGCTCCGTTCCCTGATGTTCTCGCTGAGAAACGAAGGCAGCTGGGTGAGTACCTGAGCCTCTGCCGGTGAAATTTGCCAAGACAGAATACAAAGTGCCATTTATGAAGCGCTTCTTATCATTCCATGATCCTGCATTCATTCCCAGCTAGTGCTGAGCAACTGACTGAAGCATTGGTGTGAGAGTGGTGGTTGTCCTGGGCAGTGCAGCCACCAGAAAGAAAGATACCCCTACAGTCAATTCACAACCTTCTTCTATCCCATCTTTCTCCCTCCTTTTCCATAACCTCATTCCTCCTCTTGCCTCCCCAAACCTGCAGCCAATATGGATAGTGAGCCTTAGAAAGGGTTAATGAGACAGTAACAGTTGATCCATTCCCAGTGTGGAGTTATCTTCCATTGCATTGTCAGAACTTGGGAATTTGGCTGAATGTCTTATTTAGGAGGGTAACCGAGGCGCAAATGCAAATAAGATGGCAAAGAGGCTCAGTCCAGGAAAGATGGGGTTGATGCTGGTGGGGGGAAGAAGCTGGGCATGCTTATACATCTGCCACCTTACCAGCTCACAAACTGGGTGGTGAGAAGCTCTGCCATGCATGGAGCCAGGATCAGGGCTGCGAAAAGGCAGTTGTGCTGTGCCTGTCTGGGACGTGAGCCACACTGCAGTCATGGGTTTCTCCAAGCCCATGTCATTAACCTCAAGGTGGGGAGTGTCTTTAAATACTCTGAAAAATGGGACTGGATGCAAATGGTACCCTGCTGTTAAGCCATGTGTCTCACCTGGAGGCTATGCCTTAGTAGTGCTCCAGAGCTTACACTGGCTGGTGGCTCATTCCTGGATGGTGTTTAAGATGCCAGTATTGAATTATTGTCTCCACTCGAGAGGGAACTAAGGCTTCCTTTGTCCTTTATGCAGGGCAGCAACATTTTTCCTGTGAGTTAACTGTATTATTCGCTTTCTCACTGCTCCCACATTAGCTTTGGAAAGAGAAAAACAATGCTGTGTCATCACAGAATTGCCTGGTGATGGGAACTGTAAGGTAGATGAGTTCTCCTCTCCACCCATGAGCAAGTTCTTGAATGAGGTTTTACTGCAGGACAGCTCATTCTGTTCTTCTCGCATGCTGGTCTGTCCATATCTCTTAGGTTTTTAATATATTACAGTACATGCATCTCTTAAAACAATAGTTTCATTTCTGTAGCCCAGCCCAACAGCCAGTGCTAGGGAGATATTGCTGTCATTACTGCATCTTTAAAAGCTCTGCATCCATCCTTAAGAGCTTCTTTGGCCATGGACTAGACTCAGAAATATGCTTGGGATCCTGTCCAACACAGTATAGGAATTTACCTCAGATGAAGGTCTGTCCCCGTGTGGTTCAGATTTTACATGCATGTCTCATGCACACAATTAATACTTGTTTCATGCAATATTTAGCAACGTGAACTACAAATTAGATCATAAACCCTTTGGTGCAGAGACCACTAAGCTTTTTAGAGCACCAGACACGTTCAGACTTAAAACCCAACCAGAGCCACCAGTCATTACTTGTTAGAGCGAGGCATAGCTAACAGCTTTAAAAGGAATTCCCTCATTAAATTGAAGTTGCTTTTACCCATGACAGGCCATAAAACCTGAATCTGTGGGAGGGAATGTTTGCCTTTATGCATGTGTGTGTCTTAGCCTTTTTATTTTCAATGGGGAGAGAAAACAGAGTGGGTTGCATATTGGATGCATTATCTTAGTATTAAGCTGCCATTCCCAATCTCTTTTGGATAATTGGAACAGAGAATCGCTACTTCTCATCCATCACTTTAAATGAAGGCCTTAGTAAAATAATTTTGGTTGCTGGGAACCACAAATAAGATCCCTCTACCCAGATTAGTTCTTTTTTGCTCATGAAACTGTTTGAATAGGTCTTAGCACTCTGAGCCGTAGCAGGATGTATGTCAGCAGTTTTACAAGCCTTTGGGGAAATTGCTCAAATGTGTTTATAAGGACCTCCCAGGAAGTGTTTGGTGGTGTTGAGCCTGGGGAAGATTGTACTGGGATTTTTGTTGTTGTTGGGATGGGTTTTTTAATTCCACTAACATACTCTTTAATGCTGGTAGTAGTGCAGTAGCTTTTATGTTTCCACTGAAGTAAAAAAGGTCTCAGTATAAGTTTAGGTCTTATTTCATGAAAGATTTGTAAAACTTTGGACTTAAAGTCAGACTTAGTTGTAGCTATGCCTCCTGAACACCTAACAGTAACCATATAAACTGATGCAGTATAGACCAAATCACTAATTCCCAATCTTTAGCACCAGCTGATTGCTGTGAACTCGCGAACTTTCTTGTGCATATTCTGAAAAGCCCCATGAATCTGAAGGTTTTTAATGTTTTAATTTAATAAGGTTCAGTGGACCAGCTGTACACCAATTACTGTTGCCTATGGGCCATGGTTTATGACTGTTTGAGCTACAAAAAATCGACAACCTGGCAACTTGTCTGTGTTAGTCTCCTGTAATTCTGAAATTGTTCCATCTTGCTCTGTTCTGCCTGTACATCTGTACTGCAGTTAATTTCCTTAAAACTGGGAGATTGCTCACTGCTGGAGTTCAAAGTGGCAGGCATGAGGTGAAATGCAAGCTTCAACTGAAAATTTTGTTTCTTCTTAATGATTATTTCAAACAGAGGAGGAAAAAATCCTCAGATCTGGATTTGGGGTACTCTATCCATGACAAAGAGCACAGATTAAACATTTTAGGGGTGCTACAAAGATGCTGATGATTGCTTTAGTAATCTTCGTAGTCTGCCATGAATTTCAGGCAATTAAATAGCCAATGCGGCTGTTGACTAGCCAGGCTTCAAGAGACCTTTTAGAAACCTTCTTGTCTTTTCATGTAAATAGACATTTGGCAGTATTTTAAAATGTATACCCAGTAGATTTTGTAATGCGTTTCCTTTTTTCATGTGTTTCGTGTTTAATTCAAACAAGCATCTGACATGAAAGCTAAAGATAAAAGTGTAACATAGTACAATTAATTTCTGTGAAGCCTGCGGATCACTAATGGAACACATCTCTTCCCCCTGCACAACTAGCATAATACAGGCCATTTTTTGGTCATTTGTGTTGTACATTAAAAGCATCAAATAGAGTGCTGTCATGTGCCTGAGCGCATGGACAGAAAGTTCCTTTGTTTGATAATGTTAGAAATAATTTTGCTTTCCAGATACGCAAATGGGTAATTGCTGCAATCGGATCAGAGACATGTAACACTTGTAATGTAACCCTTCATGTATTAAGAAAAATAATGCAGAAATTGGATTAGAGACCAGGAGTGTGTATATATATACATATATAAATATATATAAAAAAGAAGTTCAGTAAGCTATTTTTCTGTTTCCACCACCATTATTGTCTAAACTGTGTTTCATGAATGTGTGTTGTGATTTCATACCAACTAATCTCTAGCTCTTTCTGATCAAATAAATACAAGCTCAGGAGTACAGTTTGAAAGCAATGTGCTGGACTTGTGCATTTAAATCCACTAAGCATTTAAATCCACTAGGAAGCAGGGTTTGTGAGCATATTTAGTGAAAAAAATTCAGAAAAAAATAGCATTTTGTGGAAGCGGAGGAGAAGTATTTATTGACAGCAAACCTGCAAACCTCCTTCCTCTTTATTAATGCTCAGAGTGTGGAATTTAGAACTAGATTTGGGTGCTAACTCCACCAGTTTCAGATGTGTCTGATCTGGTGCTCTAGTTTTTTGGAAAGCAAGCTTTCAGCGGCAAAATAGGCAACCGGATTTTTGTAGGATTTAGGAGAGCTATGTCACATACTCCCTTTCTAACCCATTCTGTACAGAACATATGGGTTCTTTTAAAATTATGGCATGTGTGTGGTTCTGTATTATTTAAGGTACAGGAATATTCTTTTCTTATTTTAGATCAACACTGTTTTAAAGCAGCTTGGGGATGTAACAAAGTTAGACAAGATGCTGCACATCTTGACAATGCCACACAATAATGAGAAGTATGTATTTCAAACCCACTTATAAGACCCAGTTCATACAACAATGAAATGCAACACACAGATGCCACACGTGGAATGTGCGGGACATGATTTGAGTTGTGAATCCTCCTGTCTGTCTTTGATGGTTCATAAAAATGCCCAGTTCTTTATATTGCATTTACTGTTTTTTAAAGCTTTGCTTTGGGATAACTAAGAGTGTTTCTGGGGGAAGTATCTTAGCTGGTATATAGGCAGAGAATGCTGGTAGTGCTTTTTTTTTCTTCTTTCTTTTTCTGCTGAGGGGTGCTTTGGCCACTGTTAAACAGTTTAGCTAGGTCCAAAGGGATACCGCTAACATGAACTGGTAAACCACCAACAGCGCTACATCCTCCTGTGTCAAAGACCTTGTACAGTGTAAAAGCTAGAGGTATTCAGATTAAGCCTTTTCTCAGGACAATGTATAAATAGAAAGCATTTCAAAACTGAGATTTATTTCTTCCCCTCCTGCCCTTTCTTTGCCATGAATACAGCAGAATGAATCTTAAAGCTCTTGCTTGTCCGCATGTCCTCTCTTTTTGCCTTTCCTGACTCTCATTTTTATTTCAATTGCAAAAGTTGTAAAGTAGTTGAAATGGTGGGGGCAGAAGGAAATGTGAATCTAAAACCTGGATATTGTTGTCCTTGGTGCCTGTAGAATAGAAAAAAATCTGGAAAGTTAAATTACAAAAACAAAAACAACAAAAACCCCCAACTGAACAAACAAACAAACAAAAAGACCGCCAAAACCATGAAAAAGAATAAATTGATGCATTTTGAAAAAAAATAGTAATTTGGACACAAGCTGAAAATTCTAACTTCAAGTTTCCATACAAAAAAAGACATTAAGAATCACATATCCCTGTGAACATCTGCATTTAACAAAGTATAGCATTTCTAGTGGGAAAAGTATTCCCATTGTGGCTTCTGGGAGCAAAAAGAGCAGCAGAGCAAAAACCCTATCCTCTGTCAAGGTCTGCCCCCAGGACTCCTGACTCCCAGAGCCCAAGGAGGATAAAGCTCAGGTGGAAAAGGGAGTGGGTGACAGGAGATGTCAGAAGCACTTGGATGAAGGAGGGAGCATTGGAGCAGGGCAGAAGAGCTAGCGGGAATGTTAGTGGGGAAGAAGAGAGGGCAGGAGGAAGCAGGCACCTCCAATGGATTTAAAGACACAGGGAATGACTGATGGGCTTTGGAAAGGTGTGCATGTATTTGCAGAGGGCATAAATGGGTCTGCTAATGACTTCCTTTCATGGGGTGACTGAGGTACTGGTGATGGGGAAAAAAGCTGCTGGTGTTGACAGAGATTTCATTGGTGCTACGTGACCCAGGGCATTTATGGAGCTGCTGTACCCCTGTCTCAGAGCTAAATTACTTCCCAGATGTAAGGCAAACAAGCAATTGCTCAGACTGGTCTCCTGTTCTTTATGGCTTCAGTCCTCAATACTCATTCAGCAATAGGCAGCTGGTTCCGTTTTCTTGGTTTAGAGGTTCTGACACCAGTAAAAACAAAACAAAAAAACTTTTAATCTTCCAGCAATGAAATACACTGCAGAGTTAAATAAATGAGACCTGTTGGAGCACCCTTGTTTTCTACAGGCCTTTTCTCAGCAAAGGCACGGTTGTTTGGGAAGATCCCCTAAAACTAGGGGGGGGGGGCGGGAAGGGGGACTGGCTTAGCATTTAAATCCATGCGATAGTTTCTTTATCAAGAAATCTCTTTCAGATCATATCCCCTTTGATGATTATTCAGCCCTGATCCTTCCCCTACTTTACAGTTATTTTAACATCTCTGAAGAACTGCCAACATACTCGCTTTAGCGGCCAATGACTGTTATGCTGCTTTTTTTTATTGGCATTCAATTTTAAGGGTTGACAGACAGTAAATACTAAGACTTCTCTTTACTCTTCTACAGTAATTTCTCCTACGGTTGTAAATAAGTCTCTCTTGTTCTGCCTTCTGCTAAACAAAACTCACTATTTTAGGAAGAGATTGAGCAAAGGGAAGATCGTCCCTTTTTATGTAAGCTGTGACTGAATGAATAGTACCATATCGGGTTTGGGGTTTTTTTATTTTCAAGGTAAAAGAAGCAACTTATTTCTGAAAATGCTAGTTTGCTGTGGATTTTTTTTAAAGGTGGATCTATTAGATTTCCAGAAGTATTTTTTCAAATATATTGTATTTTCCATACAGACATGTCATGCAAACCTGGAGGAGAATGTTACTTAAAGATTTTAGGATATCCTCTTGGACAGTAACAAACAAACAGACAAGCAAGCTACTATGAGGAACAGTAATTATTCCCAATTGTCTGAACATCTTTATTCTGTATTTTTCTCTCTGTTAGACACCTTGCATTTCCAAGACTGAAAATCAGCCTCAAGGACTTGCAACGAGCGTCAGGTGGGGACAGACACCCATCAATCAGTCCACACCCTGGGACACTGATGAGCCTCCATCTAAACAGATGAGGGAGAATGAAAACCCAGGTATGTTTCTAATCTTATTTGTAATTCTACAAGGGAAAATCGTTCAAAGCAAATTCAATGCACTATCTCCATTTACCTCCGTAAATTAGACTTCATTGTGAGCCCTTTCTTTATTCTTTAGTAGGGTTTTTCTCTCATTGTAAAGACCCCTCAAGTTTCTTCTGTGCTGGGGCTAATATAAATGTATTAAGATGCCTGCAAGTTCATTAGAGTGGGGTTTTTTTTCTCCTTCTTTGCCTTCACTAGAGGAAAAGGCATTCTGTAATACTTTAAGACCTCTTTTATGTCCAGAACTACCTGAAATGATTTCCAGCTTCCAGACACATATCATACATTGTGCTACTATGCCAGACGCCTAATTACAATCTCTTTGTAGTGGCTGGAGCACCATTATTATACACACAGAGTGTTTGTCAGGGAGCCATGAAAGCACGGTGGGGGAAGAGGTTAATTTCCTTGGAAGCGTGCGCTTAAGCTGCATAAAGCGCAAAATACATAAAACCGCAAACATGCCACATGTCACCTGATGAGTATTTTAACAATTGCAGTCACATCGCTGTAGCAATTTTACACACTTACCGGTTGGGAACGGTTCCAGACCCTGAACTGCTTTAGCTACTGTGAAGGAGAAGGGTGTGTCGGTGCGATTCGGTAGTGGACATGGGTGCAGGAGGGGAAGGCTGGGGGTGTTTACTTTTGTTCTGGTCTCCCTCATGCCAAGCCCACCACTATTGCCTGCCTTCCTTTGTGCCACAGGTGCAGCGCCCTGGGTTACCACGGTGGCGGCAGGCAGCCAGCCCGCCCTGATCACACACTCCTACGGGGTGACGCAGCCGCCCACCTTCAGCCCAGCTGCCAACGTCCAGGCCCCCGTCATCGGCGTCACGCCCTCCCTCCCTCCGCATGTCACCCCCCAGCTCCCGCTGATGCCGGCCCACTACCAGCTCCAGCCGCAGCCCTCCCAGCCCCTCAGCAACATGGTGGTCAACCTCCAGAGCCAGCCCTTGTACACCAACAGCCAGCCCCTCAGCATGTCTTCCATGAGCGGCGTGGGCCCAGTGGCCCACCCGGGCCCCGGGGCGGTGGGCAATGGCCACCTGGCCTGCCCCATGCTGCCGCCGCCACCGCCAGCCCTGCCCTCGGCTGCCCTGCCCAGCAGCGCGCCTGCCACCAACGGGCAGGCAGCCGCCCCGCTGCCCCCCAACGCAGCGGGGGGCCCGGACAACACCAACGGGGTGCAGATGCTGCGGACGATCGGCGTGGGGAAGTACGAGTTCACGGACCCCTGGCACCCCAAAGGTAAGGCGGGCCGGCTTGGCCCCACGGGGCATGCAGGCAGAGGCGGGTGGCGGAGCAAGGGTGGCGGCGGACCCCTGGGCCTCCCCGCCGCTGTCCTCAGGCCTGCCAGCCCAGCTCCAGTGGCTGTCTCTGTGCTTTCCTTTAATGCATAGTTTTTATGAGTTAATGATGACAAAAAACAGTGCGTCAGAAAGAGGGAGGATGAGCTGCGGGCATATTTTGTAGTGAAAAACAGCTTTCAGGCCCATCAGATAAGCTGGTGCTCCGGATGATAAAGCAGCCATCATCCCGTGCCTCTCCGTTTGAAATACACACCCATCTTTCCATCCAGCCACTTTCCTTCTGGCTTCCCTTGTGCGTTAGTCACAACAGTAATCTTCTTCAACCACTGTCTTCTCCCCACTCTAGTAAAAGCCCAAGCCAAATGCAAAGTAACCCTTCTGACTGAAGCTGAACAACCCAAAACATTCAGCATTAAGGGGAAAACTCTTCATTACCAGCTTCATTGGGCTCAAATGCTGCAAAATACCCTGAATAGTCATGAGTGTTCCTGAGAGGTTGACCTTTTCTGATAAGTAGTTTCTAAATGAGCCACACTGTTGGGTCATATTGGAGTGTTATTTCTGAGTGTCTTACCCTAGACACTTCAAAAATACCTATGCTCTGTGTACTTAGTTTCTAATTTCATTTGCAGAGTTTTCCCTGCCTCCCTTAAAAATTAGGACTGTGGCACATGCACAGGTAAAGCGAAATGTAGCTTACAGAAATATAAATGTAGACCTATCAGCAAAATCAATTAAATTGATTGAAAAAAAAACACCCCAAAGGCTTCATTAAGTCTGTGATTTTTTATGTATACATTTGTATTCAGACACAATCCATGTGTAAATTATTTACTTGCCACAAGCTATTAAGTTCTATTGTGTAGCTCTGTATTAAAGACAAGGAATCTCTATTAAAAATGATTAGTCCAATAACTCTTCCTGCTCATTACGTAAATTGTACTTTGGTGTGTGCAAATCCTTAACAAACGTCTCTTGAAAAGGAGTTCAGGCACAAGCTCAGCAGTACTTTTCTAAAGCTAAATATTTGGACTGCTTTTAAATTTTCAACTCCAAGCCCCAAATGATGAGAAACGCTTCCTGGATGGTGAGCTTCTAAATTTTTCTTTAAGACCTATGAGGGCTTTAAGTGATACCAGCCCAGTCAGGTAGCCAAAAATTGACCAGCAGTTGCTTTATAAGAGTTTTGTTAATTCTTTCCCTTTACAAAAAAATCAAAATCCACAAAAGCAATTTGTCAGGTTAGGTTTATAAGTTACAAACACTTGATTTTGTAGAAGGAGAAAGGGGAGAGATTTATACTCTAATCCTGGTAGACTGAGCTGTAGTGGTTCTGCTAGATGTCTCTCTTCTCTGTAGAAGCTATTTGTCTTCTAAAAGGCATCATCTCCACTTTTCATAGCCACCTATCCCAATTTACTGCACTAGATACTTGGATACATGATCAAATTAACACAATTTAAAGGATTACTTGGTGTCAGTGGAGATGTGCAAATATACAATACAAGGAAAAACACATAAGCTTAAACCACTTTCACTGCGGTAATTTGATCACATATCTGAGCCCTAGTGACACTAACCTAGTGAGACAAATGAGCACGTCAGTGACTGCACACTTGAGGTTAGGAATACTCTTAAATGCCTTGCATACTTAGGGCCAGCAGCATCAGCTGTTATTTACTCTTCCTCCATCAATTAACCTTCAGCATATCTCTGGCTAGCAGATGAAGTAAACTTCAAATCAGAGCCTAAGTAAAAAGATTGTAAAATATTTAATCAGTCTTTTAATATTTGATTTGCAAAGTCTTAGTCAGCATTCTTGCTTAAACTGCTGTAATCCCTAGTCTAGTCTAATTGCCCAAGCGCCACTGAGTGCAGTCAGCCAAAGAGGCATTTATTAAGGTGAGAAGGAGAGTTCCTCACTAGAGTATGCCAGGCATGCCAGACCTAGCTCTGGTCTGGTATTTGGAAACCTTTGTACCTAGGAGAGGCTTGTAAGGAGAATATTAAAACAAGCCACATTTCTAATCCATGACAACCACTGACACATTAGCCATACTGTACCTTATAAACAACAAGCTAGACAACTTTTTTCCCAGGGATTAGCTAGCTTCTCTATGACCATCAGCTATTGAATTATTCCTGTTCCTGTAGTGGTTAAAAAGAAACAAACATAAGATAATGAAGCATGCATATACAAAAGTCTCATAAGCAGGACCTATTTTACAGAGAAAAAGTAATCTCTTCCTCCATTTCCAATCTTAAAAGCCTTTACATCTAAAGCTATGATTCTTCTTGTCAAGATATATGTTGGGTTTGGTTGTTTTGAATGAGAGAGAAAGAATCAAGGAAGACAACTGGATGTCTAACCAGATCTTAAAACCTTGCTATGATAAGATTCTTAATATAAGCTGTATGGATTCCAATGTGGCTCAATTTTCAAATTATTTTTTGTTTTAATTTCTGCCCTCAGGGATTTCAGTCTCTAAAGCCTGAGTGATGTCACAGTCTTACCTAATAGGCACCTTTCTCTCCAGGAAGGAACGGAAACTATGAGACAGTACTAAGCTGTTCAAATATACAAGTTCAAACTAGTTCTCTACAAGTTTCATTTAAATATTCACTCTCTTTCTTGGGGAACCTTGGCCAGCATTATAATAAGAGCCACTGCTAATGGCCTTAAGATCTATCTCATTATCCTGAGATACCCTGTATTATTATTTCACTTGACAATCCAGTCTTGTACAGGTTTGAATAATTACTCAACTATCCCTTAAGTGAAAGAACAGTTCTTGCTGGTTAATATGATAGGGATTCTTATATTTTTAGACTTTATTAGGGAGCTGATTTGAAACTTCATGTTTTATTTCCTATAAGTATCTTTCATTTGGCTGTGTATATGTTTGGTCCATTTTATACTGTATTCATGCAGAACTAGGTTTCTTACTTGGCTGTTTCTAAACAAAAGTAAACAAATCAGTTGCCAAAAGTTAAAGGCACAGCTAGTACACCATCTCATTTGCAATAGGTCAAGAGATCTCGCTTACATGACTGAAAGAGTCAAGTCATTTCCATGGCTCTGCGAAAAATACATTTTGATAGCAAGAACCGTGATACAAAACAGATATGTCATTCTCTTTACAGTGTCACAGCTAATTCCTACCTAATTCCATTGAAACTACTTGTAAGAAAATAATTTTTGCATGGATTAAAAAATCTTCTTGGTCTGGATGGGTTATATTCTGAGAAGGGATTTTTTATTGCTTCTGTAATATGTTAAATACGAATGTTAAGTTTAGCTACATGATCCATTTACTTGGTGAATTTATAAAGCAGTTACATTATGAAAGACATAAATAATGTTTCAAAGTAATTACTGCTTTTAGCAATGTGTGAAGAACTGTAGAGCTTTCTTATGAAATGCATGGGATCTTTCACCATACACAATCAACAGCAGTTTTGAGAGGTGTCTGGTTTGGCCTGCAATTCCCTTTGGACAGAATTTATGCCAAATACTCCTAGCTGACTTGAAAAGCCATGTCAAGTTAGCACAGACATGCAACCTAATATTTTAGAACAGAATCAGCCCTTGTTTTCTATCCATGTGCTAAGTCTTGCTCTATAATCTAAAGATTAAGTGCCAGGGGAATTAATAAAGCAGAATATTCAGAACCATGAAGACGTTCATTGTGAACATATTCAGTGAAGATCCAATGAAGTTCACATAGCCAAATTTTTATGTGGCTTCTTCAGAAAATACAGAGTTGCAAATAATATTCAAACATAATTTCAGTGTCTTGAGGCTACATGATGTGCCAGCACAGGTTGTCACATGCACAACATGCCTGCGGAGAAGAGAGAGGGAGAGAAAATGTCCCTTCAGTTTCTGACACAAGGTACCAGTATCCCATGCCATGGCACAGTGACAGACACCAATGTCTATGTGCCTGCCAATCCAGTTGAGCCGAAAGAGAGAGAAATTAATCAGTCTGATGAAGGACTGGAAGTGATTGGTTTCCTTGCACAGATAACTGAGTAACTGAGATTTAGTCCTTGACTTTTTCATATGGCAGTATGTTTCTTTATATCCAAGACTTGTACTAAATCCAAAACTGAACCCTTGGTGGATAACCTTGCCATATGTAGGACATAAATGTTCCAGCTTGGACTCTGAGATCTGTTACACATTTGAAAAGACACTTTCTTCATAAACTTGATATACTTTGAAGCATAGTCTCTAACACAAAAATGAAGAAAATACAGTTCTTCATTGCAGTACTTTGTCCTGCAGTGTAAAATTAGCCATGGACATCATGGGTTTTAATTTGTGGATGTTCGTGGATAATACTGATATTTGTTTCCATAATATTTTTGTCCTATTATTCTTTAGTTTGCAGTCCTTAACTAGTGGGAGAAGAAATCAGATGCTAATTAGCATTCAGAATGTAATGACTGTAGAAACATAACAATATCAGAAATAAAATCTGAATGTTAATCCTTGTAGCACTAATTTCTTAACACTTCATTTTCAGGCATGACCAAATACAATGAACTAAACAATAACAAAACTACAAACGAATACTGTTGCATCATCACTTATTGATTGCACCTTTCACACTTGACTTTATTGCATTGGAATTCTCATTAGACCTCAGACAATATTTACTTTCCTTAATCATGAATAGTAACAAGGCAGACTACAACATTTTGTCAATAACCATCAACTTTTTCTTCACAAAAGGCTGAATTTTCAAAGGGATTTCAGCTTGACCTGCAATTCTGAGAGTGTACCTAGTTCTAGACATGAATGCTGGGGGACTGGGGGGGGAGGTGGTGTTTAAATTCAAAGTGCAACCTAGCATTTGGAATTCTAATAATATTAATTAAAGGATATTGTGTGATGAAGACTGTAGAAAGCCTTGCATTAGAATACATGGCCTGTGTAACCTTAGGAAAATCTCGCTTATTTTTGTATCCATAGATGTACATAGGTAGATAGATAAATAGATTATAAAAATTATAGATAAAAAATTGTACATAAAATGTTAGTGTGTGTGTGTACATGTGTATACAGGAGAATATGTATGCATATAGTTGTGAGGAGGGAAGTCTACAATAGAAATAACAGTGCATTCTATCTCCTGTTTCTTGTAGGAAAGTTAGGTTAGCATGGAAGCCTGTTAGTATTGTACATGAACTTAAAGCAAACTGCTTGAACAGATCCTCTAAAATCAAATCTTTTTCAAGATTAATTACAGTTTTCTGTCATTAGAATAATCTTAATGGAATTGCAAAGTTGATGAGGGTATCTAAGCCATTGCTTGAGTGAGACCGAAAAACATTTCACCTTTTTGCGTTCCAGGTGGAGTATTTTCAGTAATTCCTGCCCTGTCTTTCAATGCCACTATCGGTCAGGTCATGACAGACAGTGATTTAGTGCACTGAAGAGTCAAAGAGGACTTGTAATAGTCCTAGAACATTACCTTGCTGAAGGTACAGCATAAAGAAGGTCATAAAATTCTCTTTTGATTGACAGCTCTCAGTATGCGAGTGACTTGAGACTTCCAAGTTTCAACTGGAGCAGAGGCCTCTCACCACTACCAATATTTTATGAGGATTATTGTAAAAAAAAAAAAAAAGTGATGTTGCTAAAGTGTGTTAAAACTCCCTGAAACTGCTCTTAAAAATCATCTGCTCCATGCTGCTTTTTTTTATACCTGTTTTTTTAAGTAAGCACCAGATTTGCAACTGTAGTTCATCCGTTCTTGGAAGGACAGAGCTGAAGAACTTTGATTTTGCTCTGTTATGTGATACTGTCATCACTTGCAGATCCACTTAGGTAATTAGACAGTGATAACATTTGAAGATGTCTTGAGTTTCCTCCCACCCTGAAGTCTGAGACACAGTTCACTTAGAACTTAGATTCTTAACATACATGGTTTTGTTCATGACAGTGGCCACTAAATACATTCAAAATAAGTCTGAGAGGCGGCAAAGTTCTGTTGAATTACTATTTTCTCTCCTGTCCACACAAAGCTATACTCACAAAGTGCAGAATTTCTCAGCGGCTGGATGATGACCAAAATCTAGGTTCCCTTTTTGGCACAGAATACATAAGGGGCAACTCTTTATAAATACCACCCAAACTTCCAGGTAGGCTACATATCTATCCAAATGCTGTTACAAAAATCCCTTGCAGAGAGCTGGAACTGCATTTGGATGTTCTGAAAGTTATTAATTTTCCAAAACACTTGCACAGTCCCTGTTTTCCTTTCAGAACGCCTTATGTTTAATTTCTGATTTCTCTGACCTTGTCTTCCCTCAGTCCTCTGTTTTGGTCAACTCCTGACACATATTTGGATGCAACCCTTGTCTGCATCCAACCCTTTGGATGCAACGGGAAGCTTACCTGTTGCCTTTCACACTGTCCTCATATGCCTGGAACCACCTTAGAGCTACCTTTCCTGAATGTTCAATTCTCCCCACAAGTTTGGCCTTTCCTTGAATTTCCCACTAAGATTTCTTCCTTTTCACAGCAGGATAATTCCACTTCTTTTGCTGTCATGACTTAAAAAATGGACAGTCAAGTTATAGCTACTGCAGAGAGTCCGCAGAGAATGGGGACTTCGTGCTCAGTCCAAACTGAACAAGCTGGGTCCATCAGCAGCCAGACTATGCATTTGTGTATACACTTAAATGTTCTCAAAATGGGCTATTCTATAATCTCCAGAGATCTCCAGACAAGTGGATTTGTTAAATTGCAAATGGTTTTTGGTTTCCCTACAAGAAAGTGGAAATTCTTTTTTTTTGTAATTGGCAGTCCTTCATGGAGCAGTGCCTGAACTCTGAATGGAGAAGAATCATTTCTGTCTCATTGCATTCAGAATGAGAATGATTGTCCCATGTTAGATTCAAAATAATCTAAACGGATTTGTGAAATACAAACATTTCCAAATAGTGACTTCTTTACCCTGCTGTGCCTTGAGATTGCTGATGATAGGCTCTGCTGTCCCACGGCAAGGCTGGGCTTTGAGCTGCAGTCAATAATAATAATAATAAGCATCTTCAAGATGCTTTTATGGACATAGTTTTTTTTTAAATTAACTGTTCGTCTTTAAATAACTGTTGTGCGTATTTTGTAAGACTAAAGGACTTCAGCTGAAGCAAAAGCAAGAATAACTGTCAGGAAACTGGTTTTGGTGTAACATCCCACAAATCTGCTTGTTTCAGATGTCTTCTATATTCTATGAGAAGAGGAATGATTTGTGTTTTGTAAGTTAACGAGTATTTGTAGTAATGCTTTCTCTTCTTTAGTTTTTCTTTCATTGTTTAAGTAGGAAATAATTTGGGCAACAGTTTTGTTGTGGTTTAACCCCAGCCAGCAACTAAGCACCACACAGCCGCTCACTCACTTCCCCCCCACACCCAGTGGGATGGGGGAGAGAATCGGCGAAAAAAAAACAAAAAAGCTCATGGACTGAGGTAAGAACAGTTTAATAGGACAGAAAGGAAGAAAATAATAATGATAATAATAACAATAATAAAATGCAATAATAATAATAGGATTGGAATACACAAAGCAAGTGATGCACAATGCAATTGCTCACCACTTGCTGATCGATGCCCAGTTAGTTCCCGAGTAGCAATCTGCCACCCTGGCCAACACTCCCAGTTTATGTACTGGGCATGACGTCCCATGGTATGGAATACCCCTTTGGCCAGTTTGGGTCAGCTGTCCCGGCTGTGTCCCCTCCCAACTTTCTTGTGCCCCTCCAGCCTTCTTGCTGGCTGGGCACGAGAAGCTGAAAAACCCTTGACTTAGTCTAAACACAACTTAGCAACAACTGAAAACATCAGGTGTTATCAACATTCTTCTCATGCTAAACTCAAAACGTAACACTATACTAGCTACTAGAGAGAAAAATAACTCTGTGCCTGCCAAAACCAGGACAAATTTGAATTGTGCGTGCACGAAGATTCTTCCCAGCAATAGTTGTACTTGTTTCTGTTTGTTGTGTTCCTGTACACTGTCACAAAGATACGCTACTAAGTTCTTTCTGCTCAGTAGGATGGTTAAGCTTCTTGCATTCAGTCTGGTTTGTGTTATGTGTATATTCAGGTTTCTAGTTGTACCAAGTGAGGGTAACAAGGTGTTTGTGTATAGTTCCATATTAATATTTACAAATCATTACATTAGATTCCCAGGCTATATATTCTGGAAAGTATCATAAGGTGATGAAATCATCACTAGGAAGGAGGTACATAAGCTTACTCATAGACAAAACTTCCATCATCTAGATGTGCAAGTAAAAGCATCATGAAGTTTTGTTATATTAAACTCAGAAAATTACAGCATGTAGTGTTGTATGTGCTTACCACAGTACTGGAAAAATCCTTGGGCTGCTGACAAAATCAGAAGGTTCCAGTACTTGACCAGGAGTATAGACAGTAATATATGCATGCACCTGTGGTACTGACAATTAAGTCAGAAGCATTTGACTAGACAAGGTGCCAAGATACTTAGTCAAGTTTGTACAGTATGACTGTGTAATACTTTCAAAGGAGCTAAAACAGATTGGAAGGTTTGCCTAAAGACTTTGTACATAATATTTTGCACAATGTTCATTGGCATTGCCACATCAAAAAACCCCAAGAATGTAGGATTAAAGAGAACATTATGTTTTTATTCGTGATTCCTCTGATGTTTCAGAGGAAGACAAAATGTGTTTTGTCCATCAATCTGCACACTGAAGTATTTGGGTGAGGATGAGGAAGATGGTATGAAAAAGACAAAATTGGCTAAAATGGAAGAGTTCTTAAGAGAAATGTGGGCTGACACTCCTGTTCAGTATGACTGATTTATAGAGGATCCAAATCCAACATCAAGCCCAGCTCCTCTGTGTGATCTTTTCCTTGTGAATGAAGAGGGAAATGTTCCTTGCATCCCCAAGCTGTAGATGTTCTTAAAACAAGGATTATTTTGAACAAAACACTACCATCCTGTGGAAAACAAGTGGAGGAGCAGTGCTAGTAGATTCCTATTGCCCGTAACCTAGGAAATAGGAGATTCTGCTCTTTGCCTTTTCCTGCATGCTGTGCCGACTTTGTTACAGATGTGAATTTTCTAGATGGCTGAATCTGCTGGGGTTGAGATGTTTTTCTGCTAGATATACTCCTATCGTGGCCAAACTGTGCTGTTTTATGAACAGTGCATTTCTTTGAGGTTTTTTTTATACTTCTGTAGGATGGTTAGAGGTCTGATTTGGAAGCCATATTGAGCATCCAAATAGAATCACTTTTCAGGAGCATTTCAAAAGAACTTCTGCTAGATGGATAGCAGGTATCTCCAGCAGGAGTCAGTCAAGTGATTTCAGATTTAGACAAATGCAGATATTTAACTATCAGTATGTAGAGAATCCTTGCACTCTGAAGAAATACAGGAATCTCCCTTTCATTTGTATAAATGTAGCAAGAACAAGGGCTCATGTTCCTTCAGCTGCAGAATAACACAGTTCTTCATGTGTTTTACTTGCTAGAATGTTAAAAGCAAATTTGACATCCTGTCCAAAGATCAGGTATTCAAAGACAGTCAGATCTGCTCATGAGTAGAAATCGAGTACATTTCAAGAACAGTCAATCTGTTAAAGCCCCACATCAATAAGATTTTCTTCTGTGAGAACTTAAGCGAGTTCTACAGCCCTTCCCTGGAAGTGCCCCTGATGCTGTTGGGTAAGCAATCATTACTTTACTTTTTTTTTTCCTTTTCTCTCAAAACTGCCATATAGGCAAACCATATGCAGTGAACCTAGGTGTTATCAGTCAGGGATGCTTTAATTCACTTTCAGAGAGATAAAGCGGTGCTGAGAACACCTCTTGGCTTTAAGGGTAAATTCAATCAAGAATTTTACTAAAGTCAGGAAATTACTTTAGCATATATTTTTGTCCAAATTCTTGGATGTTGGACTGCTAGATTCAGTATTTCAGTAAGATTTGGTATTTCCTGAGACTGAGTCTTCTTTTTGTGTTTTAAAGAAAGTAGAGAAGGGCTATTTATATACTGAAGATCTATAGAAGTGTCTGGAAGTAATGTGTTAGCATATTTAGAAAACAAATTCTAAACATCAAAATATATTTTAATAAGCAGTTAAGAGAAGGAGCCTATTTCAAAAATACAAAGCCCTGTGGTGTTTATTGAGTTAGTAACATTGGCTGGTTCCTACCCCTTTGAACGCACTGGGAGCAATGTTGGGTTTTTAAGATAGCTTCACACTGCAGTGGAAGGTAGCCAGCCCTGGAGTAGAGTGGGACCACACTGTGTGTTTGTGACAGAAAAAGGGGTAGCCATATTGCATGCGAAAGAAATAAGAGAGGTGGGTTTAAGGATATAATTTATAATTACGCAGTCTGCATCTAGGTTATAATTACATAGTCTGGAACTATGCCAAGATACTGGCGTTAATATTTCAAGTTTGGAGGGAAGAAAAATGAGATAGTGTTTGGCCAGGTTGGTAGTTGTCTATCAGCCATGAACTCAGAACCAGGAGAGTTCAAGGAACCTACCTTGGACCTTGAACCTACCTCCCAAAAAGAGATGAAGAGACTTTTACTTAAAATCTTACATGCACAACAGAATATGTAAAAAAGACATCATAGTAAAGAAAAGACATGATAACATCTTTGAATGTTATTATGTGGTTAGTAAATGAGAAAGAAGAATCATTTATATTCAAAACTGAAGTCTTATTTTAAAGAACCCTAACCAGTCAAGTCTGTTAGGTAAGATTTCTTCCCTGAATTACCTAAATTTAGAAAGTAAGCATGTCACTCAGTCATTTAAACACTGGCAGCTAGGGCCATGTTTATCCTAAGGCCATAGTGCATCTTATGTGGTCTCTTGGTACTGGCAGGGCACAGCTCTTCCATAGGCACTGGCTATTTTTGGGGGTCTTGGCTATCCCAGAATTTGTCAAAGGGCATCACGAACCAGTGTGTCAGCAACTGCACTGAGCTCCTGTGGTTGCCCAGTTGAATCACTCTTGGCTCTGTTGACTGCACTAATTAGGTTTCCATAGATGTTATAGGAGCTTATACACCTAACCTACTTGAGTGCACTTGAATTGAAATATCTTATCATAGCCTGGAATCCCATCCTGAGTTTCAGGAGTAGCGTCAAGAGTGTCAGCAGATGGACACTTCAGTGTGAACACAGCTTCACTGTCAGAAGTACAATATAACAAAGTACAAGCCTTGTATTATTTTATTGTCATTGTATTAAGAGGGTATTTTGATATTATTGGTTTAAAATTACCTAAAATTAATACAATATCTGCCTATTAACACTGAAACATGTTGATCTAGGTGCAGTAAGCAAACACATCTAGTCCCTGTTTGTGATCAAGCTGGCTTTCCTCATCTGCCAGTGGAAAGCTACTTCTGAATGTCATACATCAAATGTTTTACCAGGCATCATTTTCATTAGCATAACTAAAGCTAATTTGGGCATATATTGTCAACAGGTTTGATTCATGGTTTGTTAAACTGCTACTTACACTGTTATCTCACATAATTTCCAGCGCTGTCTTATACTGTTTAATATATTAAGGCCCACTAAGAGGGTTAAGGTTAAGAGAGAAGCTTACATACCTGATTCAGGAGACACTTGCAGTAGCGTGGTGTCCCGCAGGGTACTTGAGCTTTTTGGTTCAGCAGTGACTCAGAAAAAGAGTGCCATGTATGCTGTTTCCACCAGTGCTTGGTCGTCTCTCAAAGGTTTCCTCAATAATTCCCAGCTCATCACGGTCCTCATCAGCCTGTGTAATGTGCTCATCACACGCTCATTTTCAGCTTTTGATTTGGCCAGGCTGTCTGCTGGGGAAGGTTTCCTCTGGTAGAAGTCTCCAGGTGCATGAACAAGTGAGCTCTAAGTGTTACTAATAAAAAATCCTTTAATCCACTTTAACAATGATAAATTGGAACTGAGAACTCCTCCTTACTTTACAGCTACATCTAGTTCAGAATTTCACTTAAGTCAGGAAATCATTTTACGGGCAAGAGAAAAGTCCTAAACACCCTGATGTGGACAATGGGAATTAAAGGCCAGATGCTAAATTGCTTTTAGTGGGTATCATCTGAAGCACCTACTGATGACTGAAACATCCACTGACATGGCTAGTCCGTAGCAAATTCACTGGTCTTTGCTGTTATTTTTATTCTTAATTCACCCTGGAATTTCTCTTTTAATTTTCCTCACATTGTAGTCAGTACATTATGAAAGGAAATAGCAGAAGTTCAGACTGAGCAAAGATCTGGCTAAAATGTACTGGATTTAGATGGATTTACTACCTTGTCTTGGTAGTAAGTACATCACACCTAAAATCTGTTGTATTATCCACCTGCTATCCTACATTTTACTTCTGCTTCTATGTTGAGGAATGTAGCATGATCAGATACAATGAAAAACAAAGTCTTTTTATTCTTCTTCTTTCCCAAAAGCATGGGAGTTTGAACTAAGGGCTCATCCACAATGGTTTGTGCCTCTTGTAATCCCTGCAGATCTCTCTTTCAATAGTGGCACTTGAGTGTTTCCCACAATACAGCTCATTGCAGCATTATATCAGGTACGAAGTAATGTCCAGGCAGCAGGAGGGCCCTTGGAGGGGTGTCTACCCTAACCTGGCCTTACTGCTGGGTTCCTTGTTGGAACATGTCAGGTGTCTCCTACGTGCCATCATCTTACGTGATCTGGTCAGGCTTTAGGAGGCAATACACGTTCCAGTACCTGGTTTCCAAGCATCCATCCATTATTTGCAAGCAAATGTAGGCTCATTGTTTCATGTCTAATTTTGAAAATCTGGCCCGAGCGGCAGTTTTTTTGTGCATCAGTATACTAACATCTGGCTTTTACTGGCTTGGCAGACAGTCTGTATCATTAAGTAGAACCAAACTATGCATCGATATGGATGGAGATGATCCTGCACCAATTTCCAAAAGGATGGTAGGGCTATTGGCAAATTAGATAGTTGGAGAAATTCTTCATCTCTCTTCTTTTCGTGATATATCAGGGAATAAAATTGAGGGGAAAGCAGAAAACAAACTAATGTGAATGTAATTCCCAAATTTCAATCTTCTGTATATTATGGGTCATTACCCGTTAATTTGCTAAATGGCAGTTTTCTATGAAAGAAAAGTTTTGTTTAGCTGTATAATGATGACAGATGATGTAATTAGTATCATCCCCGCATTGAAAATGATAAAAGCATTTCTTTTGTGTGTCACTGCTTTTAGACAGTATAATATCCAAAATGATAACAGTATGAAAATTGCACTGGCCACTTTCATATTGTGCATGTAGAATACCTCGGTGATATGATACAAGTAATGACAGGTACTTTGCCATGTATTCATTTTCTCCACTCTCTAGCCTTTATATTACAGTGAAATTAAAGCACAGCACTAAGCAAACCAGACGTGCCTGAATGCAGACCCATCTTATGAGACTGTAAACGGCTAGAGTCCCTTTACTATTGCTGGTTATGATAATTAAGCGATTATAAACAGGGTTTTTGAGGGAGAACATTGAATCATTTTTCAGTTAGAGAAGTTGGGGGGGTATTTTAATTTCAGGCCACATTTGTTGCTTGAATTAGTTTTAATTATATTCTGTATAAGTACTTGCCCCATATCCTGGTCTTGATAGTGGTAGATATTCTCATTTAAATATAAATAAATGCCAAACTTATTTAACATGGAAAAGTGACTGCTGTGACTGTGTAGTAACAATTTTCCCTTTGTTGCCATGGTTTGGATTTTTATATAAGCTTTGCAAATATAATAAAGCTAATGGAGCTCTTCATCCAAGGAAATGGGTATATTCAAGAAAATAAATTACATTTTGCAAGCTAATGAGCTCTACTAATTGTGTTTATCCTTGTGAATTAATACAATTTAAGCAAATCTATCCCCCAAAATCAAGCATTTGATTGCATTTTAGTTGCGTGGAAATCAGAACATCCGGATCAAATTTGAGTTTACTGGATATCCAAGGGGTAGGGGGGAAGGTTAATTTTCATTGACTTGTACAGCTGGTGATAGTTCCTAGTAAAGCAGGAAAAGTTAGACTTTGAAAGTCGTGACTTTCATCTTTCTTTTTTTTATTCAGCTGCTTCCCACACAGGCAGAATTCTCAACAAAGAGTTGTATGTAATAAATCGTATGTAATACGGTGGCAGGCATGTGCAAGTCATGCTAATTAGCCCACATGCCCACAGGACAGGATAAAGGAAGGAAAGAAAAGGGAATAACAGTTGTACTTTTTAAGAGACAACTTGTCTTCACCCACTTGCCTCTCTCCCTCCCTTTTCTCACACTTTCCTTTGCCAACAGTTGGATTTCTTTTTTTTCCCCTTCTTATAACAGATTTTCATTTCAGTGAGGCATTTTGGGAGATGTAGGACAGATTAGAAAACTCGGTGTATATTCTGGCAGATTTTAGGTTATTCACCAGTTTGGCTTTTTAGAAGGATGTCAGACAGTAGAGAAAATGGTCAGTTTGAATGGTTGAAATGCTACAAATACCCCCAAAAAACTTGCAAGCAAACTGCGTTGGTCAGCAGCAACAGGCAAGCAAGTGCTGGCCAGGAGATTTGCGCTATAGGAGGGTGACAGCAGTTGTCAGCAGTGGATCCTTGCAGAGGCAGTTTAGCTCGCCACATGTTGGGTTGGTGCCAGTTTTAACACCATGAGAGAATGCATGCCTGAGATGAAGTGTGGGCCTAACTGACTGTACTTCCTTGGTCCTGACTGCACTGTAGCCGTGCTCTTTTATCCTGCCAGATCATTTTCAGCACTGATGCAGGAGTCCCAGCAGTTAGCAGCCATTGCAGATTCCTCAGATAGAGCAGACGTGAGATCAGAGCTCTCCTGTTTCTCAGCAGCAGGCCCCTTTTCATTTAAAACTAGGATTGGGAAGCAGAGCCAGACAGCCTTTCTCAGCTACTGAAAAAATAGCATCTTAAAGATGGATAGCAGACACAAAAAAGGGCTCAGAAATGAAATTGTTTGTTTGTTTTGTTTATTGCAGCTCAGGTAAGAGCTTGGATGGTCTTTCCCAGTCTGTGCACTGAAAAAAATACACTCCTTCCATCCCTGGCATTCAAGGGTTGAGAAGGGCTGTTAACTTATTCTGGAAGGAGTAAAGAAGAAAAATTGAGAGTGATAGTATGATCATACCTGTAACCTGGTATAATTGTGTCCAGACTAGGAATTGTATTGGAATAACAACTTCGGAAAAAAAAAAAATTAGTCTTGTAAATGAGATATTTATATAAGGAAAAGTCTTGATGCACAGAGCTGTTTTGGATTCCACAGATTCCCAGCTCCATTAACACAGACCATAGCAACTCCAGAGGAGCCATGCCACAGATATGTAAGTGTAGGTTTCCAAAGTACACATTAATGAAACCATTATCTTGTCAATGATATGGAGTCTAGAGCTACCTTCAGCAGAGGTTACTATGATTTTTCATAAAATAAGAGGGAATTGAGTGACATGTTTATTATTTAACTTCACATCACCATTAAAAAGTAAAAAGAGGAAGCCAGAGGAAGGATAAAGTACAAAAAGCTATACATGAAAAATATTGTTCACCTCTGATGGAAACTATAGGCAGCTGGGAGAAAAGGATCAGGAGTTTGTTCAGTTCGTGGCGTTGAAAGATTTTGATAGTAGCAGTTTAAAAGTTATCTGTTGCAGCAAAACTGGATCTCAGAAATGACTATAGCCATGATGGTATGATAGTTTTGGGCCGCTAACTTACTGCACATACCCATGCATATCAGCGAGAGTTAAAATCAAAGTAGAACCTCGTTTTTGAACTTCCTTTTTCTACAGCGTTTGAGTCAGATCTTCACTGTTTCATGTCTCACCGCGTGGGGTTGTAGGGGTCACTTCTTGGGCCCCGTTGACCCCATGCAGATTTATTGTAGAATTATTTCGGTGAAAACAGAGCTTTGATACGTCATGCAGGTTGCCTAGTGACTCCTGCAAAGTGCTGACCACCCCAAGTCTGAGAGAAGAGATACCTACGTGGAGCTGAGCTCTATTATGGGTTATGAAGCTGGGACAGGTTTGAATGATAGAAGGAGTTCTGGCAGGCTGTTAGCTCTCATCAGCTGGGAAAATGGATACGCTTATTAATAAGAACCTTGAACATGAAATGCATGATATGTGCCCCCTGTGCTAGGCCCATGATTAATAATATTAATTATGGGGAGTTCATTATAGTCTCATGGGGATATGATACGTAATTCAGCCAGCATTTGGTTGTAAATTAGCATTAATGTCCACTTTGAGTACAGTAGCTATCTATAGCAATGCAGAAGGAGCTGCAGTCAGTGTGTACAATAACATCACCTTGTTATTAAATGATGGTAGACTTTTACCTCAAAGAATTATAGACCTATTAGCATTTCTCCTATGTTAAATCTTTGCTGTGGCTGGCAGTGCAGTATCTGTTGCAACTAACCTACTGGTGCTATAAAAACTTTCCTCGGTGGTGTTAGAAGAGTCTAGCTCCTTGCTGATTTTAAAAAGGAACCGGATAATTTTTAAATCCGGTTGGAAGTAGTCTTGATTGCAGTTTCATTAGCAATTAAAAGAGCATGTAACCTAATGGGTTTTCCACCCCGGTCCAGAGATATTATGCACAGTGGGCAGCTCTTCAGTTGGTTTAAACCATCAGCAATGTAATGAAAGCAATGAACCTTTACTGATTTGCACCGAGAATCTCGCCTGCTCCAAATTGTTGAAACATACGCCTTCCTAAGGCTATGCTTTATTGTTAACTTGTTTAATAATGAAAAAATATTTCATCTTACTTGAAATTCCTATTCCCTAGCTTGCCTTCCAGGAATCCTTTGTGAAACTGCCTCTATCTGGCCTCAGTTTCTTCTGAACTGTACGTGCTGATTCACTTACTTTCATACAAATGACCCTTATATACAAACACAGTTTCTTTTCATCATTATGTAGCACCTCAGAAACCAACAGATACTTGGAGCCACTGCCTTCCTGTGGTGGATCCTGGAAATGGCCAGGAGGACCATAGCCGTGGTGGCCCCAGATATGTGTGCTTTTAAGCAGCTGGGGATGCAGCTGGTTGCGCTGTGGGAAACATGCAGATGTCAGAAATTGGCTGAAGAACAGAAGTCTTCATTAAAAGACCATGAGTGTATTAAAATGTGTAGGTGTATAAATAGGGATCCGGTCACCACAGAAAGAATAGGAGAGGGAGGGTACAAGAACCAGGGTTTTTTTCTTTTGGAGGAAACTGCAAGATTGCCGAGTTATTTTTCTTATTTATTTGTTTGGATTGCAGTGAGTTTTAGGAATGCAAGGCTGGAAGGGGCCTCCTGGGTCACTGTGTCCAATCTTCTGCAATCACAGGTAACTGCGTGCGAAACATAGTTTAGGAGAGTCCAAGGATCACTTGCCTTACATGCCAGTACATACCAGGTGCCACAGAATACTTCCTCTCTGAAATTTATGACCTGTAGTGAAAGACGGAAAGTCATAGCTGTACTGTGCCAAAGGAAGATGGGAAGAAAACTCAAGAGCATCACCAGCAGCTTAGGTCCTCAGAGTTTTCTTTTTGTGCACCTGGGAATGTGTTCAGTTTTGTTGAGTTGCCTACCCAAACTGAAGCCAGCTCAAGAGAATTGTAAATCAAAGTAGCTCTGCACGTGTCTGTACTAGAGAGCTGGGTAGCAACCTACAGCCGTTTGGCACTGAAGGATGCAAGTCGGCGAGATCCAGCACCTGTTGGGCTCTAAACACTTTTCTTAGAATTCGCGCAGCTGACCGGCTCCTGGGGGAAAGGCAGCAGCTGCCGGGCAGCAGTGGTTAAATATAGGAAATGGAGAATGCCACATCCAGCTGGGAAGGGAGAGACAGGAATCTAGCCACAACGAAAATTCTTCTTGGTGAAAAGGGCCCTGGGGTGATCAGGAATTGGAGGCTTTTACACCCTCTGTTTTCTCTCTTGTCCGTGACTGCACCTACAGTTGCATACTACAGCAGCCCCAGATAATGTCAGACACTTGGTTGGCATTGACTGTATTAATACATGTCATTTCTGGAATGTTTTGGGGTAGCATGCAAGGGCCCTGTCTCTCACTCTCTCATTTATAGTTGCTGAGATGTGTGGTCCTTAATTTGGCTTGATTCTTTGTAGCACTTTTAATAGTGAAGATGCTGTGAAAAGCTTAAATATGAAGCCATACAGCTTTAGCACAGATGGAGTTTGAAAAGGACATTCAACCTTCTCTAATCTTCTACTGAGATCAGCAAGTAAAGCAAAAGGAAGGACAACCTGAAAGATAATATTTTTCATTCTGATAATCTGCAGTACTTTAATTTCACCCAGGCATTTACAGGGCCCCTTTATTGAAGAGTCTGAGTGTTCCTTTTTCTTTAGCTGGAGGACTGTTAAAAAGGAACAAAAAAGCAAAACCCTTTGCTTAGCCACCTTTCAGGTGGTGCCAGACATCCTCGCAGAGAAAGGGAACAATGTGAAGTTGAAGAGGCTCAGCTACAGATTGGAAGATAATTCCTATTCTTCAGACAAACACAACAAAAGAAAGCAAGAGGAAAGAACGGGGAGGAAGAGAGAAAGTCCTCTTTTGCTTTATTCTTACGCTGCACACGTCCGTAAGAGAGGCTTATGGCGCACAGGTATGCTGCAGCCTGTGGCCCTGGCTTACCTCTCTGTTCTGGGAGGACATCTGGCCAGCCTCTCTCTCCTCTCCTCCCAGCCCTTCTCCTTCACACTGGGCTGCGGCAGCTCAAGCTGGCCGAGCCTGTCGTGGTGATGATATCATGCAGTTAAATTAATTCCAAAGCTGGTCAAGCTTGGAATCAATTAGACAGGAGACAAAAAAGGAAGCTGGGAAAGAGAAAAACAGACCAGGTGTGAAACAGCATGCAAGGAGAGGAAAGAGTGGGCATGGTCCTAAAGGTGGCTTAGGGTTCAGTTTAACACAGAGGATCTGCAGGTGACAGCAGCATCACAACACCACACAGACCCCTTCTGTCTCCAGCTATCCATACAGGGTTTCACTAACCACCTCTTGGGCATACAATCAAGATAGCATCCAGAGCTCGAGGAGGGTGTTCCTTTCCGTTTCAAGAACAATGCTTGGATGGAAATAAAGATTCCTCAGCTTAATATACAGCAACCATCTCACTTTACCTTTGTCTCATTCCCTATGTCTTGGCCTTGCTGTCGGGTGTAACCCAGGCCCAGGAACAGGCAATGCTGAGCAGGCATCATGCTCTCCGTTCACAGCCTCAGCATCTGCTGCAAGTTTGGGCCAATAAATCACAAATGTTGGGAGGAAAGGACCACCTTCCTACCGTGTATCCTGACAGCAGTTCCCACAGTGGGCGTCTGATCCTTGACTGAACCTCAAGGCACTGCCATATGCAAATAGTAGTAATCTCTGGTTTGTTGTTCCTCCAAAGTCGGATGCGCCTGCATGTGTCTGTCTGCTTGGAAGCTTAAATAACCCACTTGAGGTTTGTTTGATTTTGCAAGCTTGATTCATCAGCTTGATTTCCAGAATGTGTAAAATACTTCCCAGTTGGTCAGAATGGGTATTTGTTGTCTTTCTCCCAAGTTTGCCTTCGAGAAGATTTTTTTAAAATACATAGTTTTTAATCTTTTGATACCTTGGATGCTCGCCTCCATAATTGTAAAACAGCTGGCTTTTAACTCTGATATTTATAATGTTTTCCATTTTCTCCAGCATAATCATCTCAGAGACCCCATGAGCAACATCAGAAAGAATTAAATTGCAGCTTTATATATTGAAACAGGTATAAGGAAAGGAACAAGGACTTTAGTAAACCAGAGTATTTTAGGAGCTTCTTTATGAAGCCACTCGGACAAACTTCAGTATAATAATGCCTAGCAGGGCCATCAGAATTGCAGCCTCTACCAACTTTTACAGCTTACCTGCAAGTTACCTTGGTTTATTTTGTACAGCTGCGCCGTTATACTGTTGTTACATGATTTTTATTTACATACAAATACTTTACAGATAACACTTAGAACAAGAAGAGAAAAAGTAAAAGGTCACTGCATCAAGCAGTCTGTGATTTATGAGTGCCTCCCTGGTCTTGAAGCGAGGAATAGTGCTTTTCACTAAAGTTGGTGGGACTATATCCTTCCTAAATTGCCGTACCTGGTCAAAAGCATTTGCAGAGCCAGGCCCCACGCTGTTACGTGAGACTTCAACTACTTCAGCTACAGCAAGGAAAATTATGATTAGGTCCTTGAATCTGTTTCTAAGTGCTGGTTGTAGCTTTTCCACATACACTGTTAGCACTTGAATAGCTCACCAACCGGTCTCCACCTGTCATCAGTGGAGAAAGAGGCATTGCTAGATGGCTGGCCGTCTTTTCTGTTGATTGTAGAGCAGATTTTAGTAACTGGCTTCTGATAGGGATGTGACCTTTGGATGCTGAGTTATAAGCCTGGTACTTCTTGCAGACTGCCTTGCAGTTCTCAGTTTCCTCATTTATCTTATCCATAGTTAAGGGGAAGAGGTGGTTTATGGTTATTTCAGATTTCACCTTCTTCTTTCAAAATGCAAGGCTTGGGCTTCTGTATTTCTGTTAGAAGTATTTGAACAGTTCAGAGGTCCCTTCCAACCTAAATTATTCTGTGGTTCTATGAGTCTAAATTTTTGAACAGTTCCTTAAAATTAAAATTAGGTGGGGAAAAGGATAACTTTCAACTAGTCACAGAGCTACTTTAAATCTCTTCTTTGAAAGTTTCCCTTTGGCTGCTGTCTGAATTGTGCACAGTTTGCCCTCCAGGACCCATTTGCTCTCTGTTGGCAAATCAGATTCTTAGAGAAATGAAAATAATGCTGGGAATATTTTTTTCTTGGGTGTCCTGTCCAGAACACAAATCTAATAGACATTCTTTTCTCACATGCAAGCCCGTTAGACATCCTATATGTTCCCATATGAGAAGATGGTATGTTTGACGCTGAAGTCAGTACTATCTGGATATGTTGGGTGAATTAAGCCCCTCAGACCACGTCTACACTAATAAACTAAATACATATGAGATGAGTCCCTTGTACAGAGATCCAGCTGGCACAGAACAGCCAGAATGCTGGGAATGGTCCCTGTCCTGTTGGGAGAATGTTATTTGGCCCAGATCAAAACCACGTGAGTGGCAGAGACAACTGAGCTCTAGTGCAGAAGAGTATTCCCTGGCAGTGTTGAAATTACTAGTACAGATGTATCCTCAGGGAGCCCATGCTTAAAAACTCCTGTTCTTGAGTTCCAAGTAAATGCACAGTCTTCCTTCCTCGCAGTGCCTGCTTTTGTGGGTTGTTTCATTGTTGGGGTTTTTTTGCTTTTCTCCCATACTCTTAAAATGATTTATTTTTTGTTCTGTTGCAAATGCTGCTTACTACCCCTTACTTTACAGGGTCTCTATGACACTTTCCATCAAATCTTCCTGATTCATTAGGACTAGGAATGACTGCATGCTGTTCCTTCAGCCCACATATGGACAGTGTCAGATGGACAACATCCTCTGTAATATCATCTGCCAGTAGTAAAGCTGAACCTTTAACTTCAAATCCTGGCTCTTTGCCCAAATTAAATAAATGAGTGTAGACTGACCGCCATCGTTTCTGTGAATTAACCACTAGAGATGCATGGCAGACTTAGCTTATTTTATTTTTACAGACTTTGTACTGTACACAATATTATATACTTTACACATCCAGTTTTTCTAGTCCTTCTCTTTTCTGGAAACTAAAACCAGTTTTTATACAATGCTCACTTGTTGCATCCTTATCAAGGTATTGGTTACGGGCTGTTCATCACAGACGCTGTCTCATGGGTTTGTTTTTATGAGGCATCTAGTAAACTGTCACTGTGCTTGCAAAATATATTGCATTTTCACATAGTATGAAACAGTGGATTTTGTAGTTCATTTTAGTAGCCGGAATTCTCCAAACATTCCTCCTCGGTAGTTTTAAGTGCAACAGAAGCAGGCAGTCAAACATTGCAATGGCATGTTATTTCATGTACGGATTATTTTTTTTTTCTGCTTTCAAAACTAAAAAACCACTGCCAGCAGTGGGAATTGATCAGACCGTAACATTTGTGTGTGACGCCCTAATAGATTCTATAATGCCGTTAGCTTGGCTTACAACATGGCAGCTAGACAGGCATATTAGCCGCATCCTTTTACATGCAGACCTTGCTGTTAAATCGTGTTTGGCTAATCTTCCCTTAGGGGAAATTGGATTTCAGCCCCTCTCCCACCTCGAAACCCACTGTAAGATGTAAAATTGGGTTTTAGAAGTCTCTTTTTCTCTAAGGCACTTTAATTGGCATAAGGTAGTTGCTCCTATAGAGGCACTATTGATTAGCATTTTTATTTTTCTATACTTTAAAGTACACCAGTTTCAAAAGCATTTCATGAAATACCAAGGCAATAAACCTAGCAATAAAAGACCAGAATGGGAACTGACTTGGCTTGCTTACTCCTACCTGTCTCATTTGTTTTATTTTTTTACTCTTAAAACTGGCAAATGGCTGAAGCTGGTTTTCATTCTCCTTCTCACCACCCCTTTAGTGAAACCCAAGCTGGACATGGGATTTGGTGTCAAGTACACAGCAAGATTTGCCCCTGGGGTTGAGGGGACCGGAGCTGCAGGTAACCTTGTCCAGTGCAGCATGTTCTTCAGTGCCCACGTCAGGAAAAAAGCAGGCACAGCCTGTGCTTAGTCTTCCCCTCCTTCCCCAGTGTTGGGGTTGCTGATAGTACTGTGACACCAACCCTGAGGAAGTGGGACAGTCATTAGAGAAAATAGATTTGGGGTATTTTTCTACAAGAAAATATGCATGCATCTTAACATCTCATTTGATTTTTCAAGCATACTTTATTAGACTTTTTAAAAAGTCTTTAATGCATTATTTTATCTTTGAAAAGATGTTAAAATGCGTCTTTTAGTCCTCAACACCTTTTTTCAGCATGAGTACATTGGTGACCACTCTCAGGGCTTTGTGCCTTTGGGCTTTCTTTGTTCCCAGAAATTGTTCCTTTGGGCTTTCTTTGTTCTCAGCAATTAAATAAGTTACAATTTTAAATGTGACAGTCCCTGAAGTTAAGTCTGGCTCATGTCTGTGTCAGACTCCGTTTTCTCTTAGTTAATGGGTTACTGACAGCCTGAAGTCAGGAAGTCATATGTGTTCTAGCTACAGAGCATGTCCCGAATGCCACATTTTTTCAATGTATCTTTTGTCTTCTACTGCCTATCATATCCCAAAAGCAAAAATAACACTTGGCCTCTTTCTGTGTGCCAGCACCAGTGAAAATAAGTATGTAGATGGCAACACTATGTGTCTGGAAACTTGTATATTCAATAAAGTAAATACTCAAGTTGTCAGAGCTTTGTAGCAGTAGAGTACATGAGTACTCAAGAGCAAAAATATTGAGTGAAAACAACTTGGTGATCCCAGTCCAATCTTGTTACATTACTTATCATCAAAATCCAGGGCTTGGAGGCAGAATAATTTTGACCTAAGACGAAGCATATGAGTATTTACTCTGTGCTTTCTTTTATAGAAACCATTATGGAGGTACATTGCTTTGCCTGGATCTTGTGTTTAATGGTACTTTGCATCCATCTATGCCACTGAGAGAGATTTAATTTTAGAATGTTTCAGAAGTGCCTTTTCACCAATCAGACATTAGTTGTACGAAATCACCATGAACTGCTTTGCTTTCTCAGCATGGCTCGGCTTTATCCTCAGTCAATAGACATCTTATCAATCCTTGTTCAAAGACATTCTCTTGCTTCCCCTGGGCTAGTGCTGGTGATAGATAAAAAGTCTGCAAGCTTGGGTTGTGATTTGTTAGTCCCAAGTTATTTGAGGCAAATGGATAATAAACAAATTTTGAAAGTCCACCCAGTTCATTAAAACTTGAAGCAGTCATTTGAAAGTGTGATGGGGTTTCAGAGGGCTCTCAGCTTCACAGCGTGGCCCACAATGATGCATGTACAAACCAAAATGTAATATAAAGTACACTTCTTTCATCTTCACAAAGAGGTTTTATCATACAGCCTTAAAGACCTTTAGATCTTTCTACATCTGAAAGGAAGATCCAGCATCTCTTGGAATTTCTCCGTATAGATTCAGAACCCCTTTAGTGACTATTCCTTTGAATCTCTGGGTTAAGTCTCATTTTTGTTTTATATTAAAGCTTCTTTTTTTGTTACCTTTATACTTACAAGGGTCATTAGAGGATTATCCCTAAACTTCAGAATATTAGCAGTTTCTGACAGCTCCTGCCATTTCCCTTCCTATGGTTAACTTGAATTTTCACTTGAACCAAAAAATAATTGTTATCATTACTTTATCTTAATTCTAAAAATTTCCCTGAAGAACATCTTCAGTTTTCTTTAGTGTCAGTGTGATTATCTTCCACCTCATGTCAGAGAAATGAAAGGTTTCATAAGAACAATTTTTCCTTGTTCCATAGCCACAGAATGTTCTTAATATTAACAAGGAAAAAAGCAGTTTCTTTTAGAAGCAAATCCATTGGTACTTCTGTAGCAATTAGATATTATTAGAAAATAACTTCATTTTTTACGGATTTGTCGATGGGTACATGGGAAACACATAAGCAGAGCTTCTTCTTTAATGAACAGAAAGTATAAAAGGTTCTGCAATCAAAATATACTCTGTGAATAAGTAATTGTAATCTGTGTGTATGCCCAGACAGCTTGCTTTCCCTATCCACTAAGCTTTCAAGACAGCCATTAGTCTAAAACAAACAGCCATTTCCAACTGGGAAAGTTACAAAGAACTTTTGAGAAGGCTGGGCCTTCTGAAGATGCTTCAGTACGAGACGGCAAACCTAAAAGCATTTAAAACACAGAGAGGTTTACTCTCATGGGTCAGCACGCTAAGGACTTAAGAGAAAATGAATGTGTATCAGCAGTGGTATTAGCGTTTATTATATTAATGCAATGACTAGAAAAGTAGAGATAAATGGTGAAATGTGATACATCTGCCATCTGTTTTAACCCATCAGATTCTTAGAAATCCAAATGTACTGTCATGGAAAGACTGTTCTGCTGCTGCCTTAATTTGCCTCATTACTGTGGATGAAAAGCTTCTATAGGCAGATTTCTGAAATGTTACCAGTGCTGGATGCCTGCTGTAGGGCCTGGGATAAGAAAATTCCCCCAACCTGAAGAAGATTCCTTAAGCATAGCAGCAGAGGAGTGCCAGGATATTTCCTGAATTAATTTGGAGGGTTCTGACAGTGGATTTCTCCTCCTCCCTGTCCTCTTCCTCCTCCTTCTCCTCCCCCTCCCTGTCCTCCTCCTCCTCCTTCTCCTCCCCCTCCTCCTCTTTCTTCTCCCACTCTTTCTCCTCCTTCTCCTTCTCTTCCTCTCTCTCCTTCTCTTTCTCCTTCCATACCATCATTCTTACTTTGGTAGAACCCATCATGCCGCCTCCTACAAAGAGGTTTGGAAGGCATAGCTCTCAGATTACAGTTTCCATGTCATTGTTCATCAAAGGTTGCAATAAAAGTCACCAGAAATAGACTAATGGGGGCAGGTTTCTGGAGGGCCCCAGTCTGTCGGGATACCAGAGGCTCAGGAATGCCAGTGGGATATAAGCGGAGCACAAAGAAGTGATAGGAACTCATAACACTGGACATTCAGCTGAGTGAATAAATATACTGTCTCTCTGCCAAATTATTTATGGTTAGTAAAACAAAGAGAGTGTTTTAATGGATAAATTACATTATAAGGGTTAGAACTATTAAAGGCCTACCTAATTGTGCAGATGATACCATTTATGACTATGAGAGGTGGAGAGTAAAACTACAGACACAAATGTTTCATTTTTGTTTAGCTGAAGGAAGCGAGGTGTATATGGGTATGAGTCTCAGAAACAGATGTGTGCAAAAATGTGTGCATGATTTAGAGCAATTATGTTTGTAAACTTGATAGTAATGCATGTGACAGATGACTAAAGACCTAAGGGGTCGCTTGTATATGCAAAATTATCCACTGATTCTTTGGACGCAGTTTTCATACTATGATGTGACCAGATTAACTCCCACCCTTGTAGAATTCAGATCCTTAGAGCATACTGTAGGGTTTTTCTCCCATCTCTTTACACAAACATTCTTTTCATCAACCTGTTTTAAACATAAAAATGTAAAGGAGAGTAAAATCGCTAAAAGGAAGCAGCGCTCTGAGCTGCCTACCTTGCCATCATGTCTTGTACAATAGTTAGATCTGATTTTTAGAAAAAAGTGGAAGAAATTCTGCAGGAGGCACTTGTAGGACCTCTCCTAAGCTTATATAGCTCATTGTTTCCATTTGAAGTCTCCTTCTATTAATATTTCTTAATTTCAAAGTAGGAAGATATCCATATGGCAGAAGGATGAGAATGACAGATTTTCTCATTGTTTACCTTTTATGCAAGGTAGCTGGAAAGGTAAGTAGGGTTTCTCTGGGAGTAGGGAGGATTTCGCTGATTTTTTTACAAAGGTTTGCTATGTTATTGTCACTTCAGCATGTTCACTTTCATCCAAAATCAGTTCAGTTTGTACTGAGAACTGAAAGAGATTTCCAAGACTTCCGTAAGAGTCTGAAGCTGATACGATCACAGTATTTTAATATCAGTGGGTCTTGCCATTGTTCCAGTATATTTTAACTTGATTAGCCCATATACGCCAAATTTCACAAAGGCTTCCTGTTCTCAAAGACTGTAATTTTTCTCCCAATTTCATTAAATACCTAATGAGTAGAGAAGAGAGGCTTCTACATCGCCTCCACTGAAGAAATGTGGAACATCTCAGGAGCATTAGGAAAGCCTCACTTTTTCCACCAGAGCTCAGTCTTCCTGAAAACCAGAAAAGGCAACCACAAGACTCCCTCCCTAGGAAACCATCCTTGCATGCTCACAGACTTTACTCGTTTTTCTTGGATGAATGTCCAGTGGCCAAATGTTGCTCCCCCCGCATTATGTTGATATAACTGAGTGAGGCCTTTGGCTTGTTGATTAATAAGCATAAAATACAGTTAATTGCAAGGGTTCAGAGAAATCTCGGCCAAGGAAGCTTCTTAGAGCAATGCAGCTACTTAAAGGTAAGTGTCTGCAAAGGAAATATTTTACTGTTGTATGGGCTGTCAGATTCTTAGGCGGCAAATGATTTGACAGGGCTGACCTGTGCATGGCCCCAACACGCTTGCTGGCTGGAACAGGTCCCTTCCCACTCATTCCCCCACCCTTTAGACAAGGAGGCCAAGACACAAAGTTGTGGTGGCTTGCTAAGGTTCACAGAGCATATCTGTCACACAGCTTTGAATCACAGCACTTGGTCTCGGCAATCTGCTCCTGTCTTCTGAAATGAGAGTAACACAAGCTAACACACATACTCGTTTAGCTCTCAGTCCCTAATGTTGATCTACCAACAGGGTTTCAATTTCTCCTGCCCATTATTCCCACACATGCTCCTTTTTTTCCCTCATATAGGACAGAGTCATGCACTAGCACAGTCCTGCATCAAATTGAGTAGCTCTACATGTGTTCAACTTGACATGTGGAAGTTCTGCAGGGGATGTATGTTTATGGAGGATTAGGGACTTGAAGTAGGTGGCACTTAATGATTTCACTGACCAGATGATTCAAGCTGCCTTTGCAAATTACCCATCAGGACCATACTGCATTTGTCTGGAGGTTGCACTAGTTTGAGTGGTCTTGAATGTGGAATGAGTTCTTGTTATCCTGTCTCCAAAATTGTTTTCTCCGAGGTTTGATACCACAGTTTCTGCTGGTCTGTGATGCTAGTGTATTATGTTGTTATCATGTGTTTATATTCTTTTCCTAAAACCACAACAAATAAAAAATCTGCAGTGTAGAGAATGAGGACAAGTTGGACAAGCCTGCCTGCTAAATTACTTTCCATTCCTGTGGTGGTTTCTCTGTGATTCGATTAAAAGAGGTTGTCAGTGTATGCTCATCCTGTAACTGCCTACCCTGTCCCCTGGCTAGGTATAAATAAAGACTTGGCAGGTTCTAGTACAGCATCTTGTTTAACCTCTACAAGTACCAATATTTACTGAGAAATTTCAAACGATGCATTCAGCTTTCTTACTGGAGGGCAACAGGAGTACAAAGTGGCCAGTCATGTCCATGGCATGTCTGCTCTCCCCGTGGGGTTTTCCTTTCATTATCTCTTGGCTGTCTCCTTTTGTTTAACGTAAGAACTGAATTACGAACTGCTCAGGAATTCCAGACCCATTACCCCAGTCTGCTTGGTCAAAAGCTCTCCTTTAGGTATTCAGTGATCGCCTTGCTCTTACCCCCTCCCCCGGAATAGAGCTAGAAATGAGACATTTGCTGTTCTGTATTTTCCAGCACTTAAGTATCATGATAGCCACACTTGCAAATCTACAGAGTTTTGTCCATGCTTTCGTTACACAAACCCTTTTCTCTGGTTCCTCTAACTTTTGCTGTTTCTGGTGTTGAGAGCGCAATGGATTTAATCACATGTATGGCTAAAACAGTGTAGAAGAAAAAGCTTGGAAATTCTGCATATTAAAACCAAAATGAACTTACTAAATTTAAAATTGTAATAGTATTGCACTGTATTTCCCCCACAATTTCTCATTACAGAAGAGCGATTAAAATACTTGCAAGGGCATGTGAATGCGGTTGTTTTCTAAAAAGTGCATTTTTACTCAAAGAAAAAAATCTTCACCTCTGAAATGGTCTTTATTAGGCAGCCTGGAATGAAAATACACAACCTATGAAAGCCACTGAATATACAGCAGCAAAAAAAGAGATTATAGTACCTCTGCATGGTCTAGATACTGAAGCAGAACCTTCTGCCCATTCCCTTGTTCCCTGAATCCCTGGAGCCTTCCCCCCTCTTTCACCATGATACTTCTGCAGTCTCTTTGAGCTGCTACGGCTTCCTACCAGCCTCCGTCTGTCTCATTGCTGCCCTCCAGCCCTGGCACTGCAGTCCATTCTGCTTGCTTTTATTTTCTTTTACCCTGACCATTGTGTGGCACCCCTGTCCCCAGAGGGGCTAAGGCATTAGCATGCCAATGCACCAGAGTCAGGCTCTGGGCTCCTGGCTGGAGTTAACAGTTCTGAGGTGGGCTTTAAGAACAGAGATCGCAAGGGGCAGCTGGCACAGCAGGTCATCACACATAGGACAGGTAATGGGAAAGAACAAAAGAATTGGTACATCTAAATTCTCACCTCTTTTGAACATCTGGCTTCCTTTTGGAAGCTTGGATTCACACCCTCAGACTCCATCATTTCTATGACGGGGTTACAGCAGCATTGGTGGATAAGGGAAGAGCAACTGACATCATCAACCTGGATTTGTGCGAAGTGTTTGACACTGTCCCGCACGACATCCTTCTCTCTAAAGTGGAGAGGCATGGATTTGACAGATGGACCACTTGGTGGATAAGGAATTGGCTGGATAGTCACACTCGAAGAGTTGCAGTCAACTCCTCGATGTCCAAGTGGAGAGCAGTGACAAGTGGCGTTCCTCAAGGGTCAGTGTTGGGACTGGTGCTGTTTAACATTTTTGTCGGTGACATGGACAGTAGGATTGAGTGCACCATCAGCAAGTTTGGCAATGACACCAAGCTATGTGGTGCGGTTGACACGCTGGAGGGAAGGGATGCCATCCAGAGGGACCTTGACAGGCTTGAGAGATGGGCCTGTGCAGACCTCATGAAGTTCAACAAGGCCAAGTGCAAGGTCCTGCACATGGGTCAGGGCAATCCCAAGCACAAATACAGGCCGGGTGGAGAATGGATTGAGAGCAGCCCTGAGGAGAAGGACTTGGAAGTGATAGTTGACAAGAAGCTGAACGTGACCTGGCACTGTGTGCTTGCAGCCCAGAAAGCCAACCGTATCCTGGGCTGCATCAAGAGAAATGTGAAGAGCAGGTCGAGGGAGGTGATTCTCCCTCTCTACTCCACTCTCATGGGACCCCACCTGGAGTACTGTGTTCAGCTGTGGGGTCCTCAGTGCAAGACAGACATGAACCTGGGTCCAGAGGAGGGCCACAAAGATGATCAGGGGGCTGGAGGACCTCTTCTATGAAGACAGGCTGAGAGAGTTGGGGTTGTTCAGCCTGGAGAAGAGAAGGCTCCGCGGAGACCTTATAGCAGCCTGCCAGTACCTAAAGGGGGCCTACAAGAAAGCCGGAGAGGGACTTTTGAGAAGGGCATGTAGTGACAGGACAAGGGGTAATGGCTTTAAACTGAGAGAGGGTAGATTTAGATTAGATGTAGGAAAGAAGTTCTTTGCTGTGAGGTTGGTGAGGCACTGGCACAGGTTCCTGGGAGAAGTTGTGTGTGCCCCCTCCCTGGCAGTGTTCAAGGCCAAGCTGGATGGGGCTTTGAGCAACCTGCTCCAGTGGAAGGTGTCCCTGCCCATGGCAGCGGGAGACTGGAACTAGATGATCTTTAAGGTCCCTTCCAACCCAAACCATTCTATGATTCTATGTATGACCAAGTAGAGAGGGGATGGCAAGGAAAACCCGTCTGTTGGGTGGAGACCTTGCCTGACAAATAGGAAACCCAGACTCAATTCCCTCCTCAGGGGAGTAGCGAGCCTCAATCGCCTGACTATTGTGTGGACACTATCTGTTGTTCTGCATGGCAGTCATGGAGCTAGAAGATCAAGCAAGGAGATCCATTGTGGCCCACTAAATCATCTGTGAGGGTGGGAGAGGGCCTAAATTTTGATGCCCTCTTTGGAGCTGTTGGACAGTAAATACCCGTTTTGTATAAAACAGACGTCATAAGGAAGCTGTAGCCCCAGGACATCCCTCATGGGAGAAGCAAATGGGAAAGTTGCACAGCCAACAGCAAAGGAGAAAAGCACAGAGCTTGGTTTCACTGAGGATCCTAAGGGGTCTTCTGGAGCAGTGAGACAAGAAGGCAGGAAATTCAGAGATGTTGGACGGTATATGGTTATGGGGAAGCAGCGGTCACTCCAGTCAATGGGCCTTTCTACTGGCCATCCAGGGACCTAACGGTGCTAGGCATCCTAATTCTGCTGGTTACCATTAATGGTTGTGACTGTGGTGCCATTTCACTTTTTAACCTCACTAATGATCCGACCGCCAGTGCATGCTATGCTGTGTGCTGGATGTGCATCTAGTTAAGTCCCTGTGTCATTAATAAGGCTAGCAGGACGGTCTGTGAGGAGTCTGGAAATCAGTCTCCTGCTCTTTTATCTGAACTTCTTGGTAATATTCTCAATATGTGTTCAAGAAAGATTTGATGGAAAGACTAAGAAGGGTATCATTCCTTGAAGATGAAATAGGCTCCTAGGTGACAGGTTGAGATCCTGTAGGACTGACAGTTTTGAGGCTGCCAAGACTTACTTTAATTATATATAATTAAAGTAACGTGAGATATATGTATGTAATTTATAATGTTAGGGTGCCTGGAATCTTGTGTAAGTTAATAAACAACTTGAATTAATAAATAAAACAAACACTTGGGGCTGCTCATAAAGAGAACTGCAGAGCAACACAAGGAGGGGCGCTGCAGCTTTCTGGACATGCAGTTGGAAGAATCAGATTTTATGAGTTCCCTGAAAAATGCTCTGGCTTTCTGTTTGGTCGTAGGAGTGAGTTAAGGCATTCATGGTCATCTGTGATGCCCTACATGATTTGTGTTCTGCAGGTCTAAAGGATACCTTTCTTTTATGTGTGGGCATAACAGCTGAAATTAGGGGAAATATCTCTGGTGAAGATTTCGGAGGTAGAAAACTGGCACACTGGAGGTTGCCTCAACCGTTGCCTTCTGGAATATATCAGCTGGAAATGAGATCAAAATGTCACGTCCCTGCGTGATGGGGTTCCACTTGGGCTGATTTCAGGTCCTAGCTGTTAAAATGGGTCTGGTACAAAGCTTGTTGAACAACTGTACAGCAATCAGAGGACAACTATATAGAACAACTTGTGAAATAAAGCCTGATCTGCATACTCTCTGCTAAACAGTCTTTTACAGTTTAAACTTTAAGGCTCAAAATCTGTTAATGCTATATAATACACAACCTAGATCCATAAATGAGTAAATCCTGGCTACTTTCAAGCTCTGTTTCTAAATCAAATCTGTCCATCTTTCTTGGGATTTTATTGTTGCTACTGAAGACACTGTCCTGCTCACACTGGCAAAGCAAAGAGGAAGAAAGCTTTACAGATACTGCTAGACTCTTATGAATGTCTGTGTGTTCTCCCACATTAAGACTGAATTAGGAGAGAATCAAAGGGAATATTCAGTGTCATAAATAGCTGGTCATAGGAAACTGTGCAAAATTAAGATTCAGAAAGAATGGCTACTTCACAGCAGTGAGCAGAGGTCCTCCAGCTAGACCTTCTTGCCTAAAGAAAAAAGAAAGATTCACCTCCAGTGCCCTTAAAACGAAAAGATGACAGGAGCAAGTAAGCAAAAATATATTTAAACCCAAGGGTAGAGATTTACATGGGAGGTGGGGTGTGGAAGGAGACCACAAGGTTGCAAAAGACCCTTGCTAAGTGGAACAACAGGAGAAAAAAATAGATATATCCTCTTAAATCTGCAGTGAGTCTCCACAGGTCATGTTTTATGGGGTTTTATTGCATGTTTCATGTGTACCTTGGAGAATAAAACCTTATGCATCTGATTAGATTACTTAGTACTGGGAGTGTAAGGTAAGAGCATAAATTGAATGCAATTATTTTTAAAGGAAATTATATTCCTGCTGCTTTCTGTCTGTCTGCTGTCCTCTATCTTTTTCTTTTTATTGTCTCTTTTATCTTGGTTCTAAGATAGCTTTTGCACCATATCTACCTTGCAATCCCCTGGTTTGTATGAAGGCAATTCACAGCTCAGTGCATTGCCTGTCTTCTCTGATTGTTTACAACTGGTTTATTAACCAGGCTTTGTCTTGGACTATCTTTGCTTCATCAGGAGGGAGGGGGAGAGCACAGTTGTTCATTTTGCATTAAGCGTGTGTGCTGATGTGGAAATATCCAACCATACCCCTCAGCGGAGATATCTGTGTTAAAATGAAACCAACTTTTATAGGAAAAAAATTAATTTATTACCAATGCAAGGTTATTACTTGGACCATATAATCCAGTGTAAGTATGTGATATTGCCTCCACCTAAGAGTCCTGTATTCCTGATTAAAAAGTGCCAGAAGGGAGTATATGCCTTGCAACCACTTATCTGCCCCGTTTTCAATTTCACCTGCTACAATATTCCATTTGAACTCTTTCTAAGAATTTTCCAGCTGAAGTGAAATATTTGACTTTCGCATTGGGCTGCAGTTTTGGGGTGAGAGGGCAGGGGCTTGAGAAATTTCTTCCTTTTCCCCACTGCCTTGCTGTTCCTTCCCCTAGAAATATGTTGCCGTAAGTGCCTTTGGCAAAATAGTGATTAGCTATAATGAAGATCTGTCTGAGAGAGATTACTCGCTTTATGAGGTGGCATTTTTCAATATGACTGTGCCTGTACCTTCCAGGCAGTTTGCTTTCTCTGTCCACAATTATATTTATTTATTTTGTTCTATATTTTTAAATACCTAGGCTAGGCCAGGCCTGGCTGATTTATTCATATTATTTAAGTAGACACAACATGTAATGTATTGAACCACACGTTCTAACATTATATATTACCATCTTTGCCCTCTACAATATTGTACCCATGTATAGCTATCCACTTGCTCCTCAGATTCCCAAGAAGAGAGTTATGCTTTGCAGCAAGACTGAAAAACTGTGTTGGAAGACTTATCTAGTCTAACGATTTTCGGATCTCCCCTGGGCTCCAGACCTGTTTCCTGGGGTAAGATTCATCTCACCTTACTTCAGGCAATCTACAGGGTAGATGTTGACATTTGAGGTGGTTGTCATGGACTCTTTTTCCAGTCAGTGGAGATCTAGACAAGAGCATTAAGGGAGGCTGGGGCAATTAGTCTCGTCCTCAAAATGTGAATTGTGCATGTGACTCCTTTGGCTCTATTGACGACATCTCCACTTTTGTTGAGACTGCCATGAATGACTGGCCCAGCTAGAGACGTTTACACCAAGTCGGATGGATCCCAGTCCTACTAAAATCTCAGCCTGTAACTCTGCAGATGTCTTACCATCAACTCAAGATCCTTTTACTCAAAACCAATGATTTACTACCTCCTTTACTCAGTTGGTGTGAGCAACAATATCATCTCACCTGCTCTCTCCAGATATCATGTTCAACATGTATGACTCCTTCCTCACAGCCAGGTTGAATGCACAAGTCTTGCAGCTTTTTCTGCCTTTCCAGCATACAGGCTTTCCAGGTCATTCTCATAGCCTAAGCTCTTTTGTCATGTCTCTTCATCTCATACCTCAGCCACTAGAGCTTCATTTTCTTTGGCTTTGACACGACCAGGCCTGTCCCTTTCAGAGCTTTCAAGGAAGCTACTGGAAGGACTGTAAACTGTCTTCAGGTTGCCCAACCTCATGAATCTCTCTATTGCCCTCATTTATTCTGCTTCATCAAATGTTACCTGTATTCACATTAAATGTCCTTAAAAGTCAATGCCTTTCCTGCCTCCCAATTTTTAGTCACTGTTGTTAACTACTGAAGAAGCTGCTGTGCTCAGACATCATACCTGAGACATCATATCTGCGTAGGAGACCATCTCTTTCCTTTTCAACACAGCAGTTGCTTTTCCCATGCCGCTCCTTACACTGGGGAAGTATGCCTGTAAGCATCTCTAAGAGTACCACACAGTTCTCTTTCCAGTCTGTCTGGAAAACTCTCCTGCTTGATGTTTATCATGGGCTCACAGGTAGCTCTAGGAGATCTGTACTTAGACACAAGTTGCCTCACTGTTGGGACACCACCTCTATGTCCATGGCTAACACACACATTGGTACCTTTGAGCTGCCTGTTCCCTTTGAAGAGTAACATCATCACGATTTCTCCCCTTGAGCCAGGCAGCATTTTGGCCATATGCAGTAGTCCTCATCTATGCTTCCATTTTGACTGAAGTCCTGCAGGAACCTGTTAGAAGCTTGGTGTTCATGTTTTCCGTTGCTTGAACAAACTTTATTCTGACTTGCATTTCCTTTCCCCTTCCCAGTGCTCACCCATTCATTTTCTGAAGCTGCACTTCTCCCTCCCACCACACACTCACACCCACACATGCTGCAAAAATAAGGAGAAATAATTTGCTTTTTCTTTTGAAACATGGGTACACACAGGATTGACCACTTCTTCACCTTTTGAGAGTATTGCTTTGTTAACGTCATTTTCAATAGAAGTCTTTATCTGTGCTTTTACAGGTCTAGCCTTTTTAACCTTCTGCAGTATGTTCTTGGACTTCATGATTTTAACCAGATCCATTATTGTCTAAATACTGGGGAAGCAGGCAGGGGAGGGAAGAGAGAACGACAAGTGACTCCTTAAAGTGCTGTTCTTGGTAGCTCTTTACAATATACAGCAGGAAGAACAGCTTTCATGGTAGATCTGAGCCTGTTAAAAAAGAAGTTATGGTGCATAATCTCAAAAAAAAAAGGGACTGTTTCATATCTGTCACCATCGGTCTTGGCATTTTGCGTTTGCATACGGCAATCCTGTTGTGCATAGTCTAGACAGAGCAGTGTCAGTTTTGCCCCTGCTGCTTTACCATCACGCTGGCTATAGTTTGCTCGTGAACAAAATCTCTATAGGTGTTTTGGGATGCACAAGACTTAAGATCTAAAATGCTGCTCTCTAGAGTGTATGTTCCTATTAATGGGCCCATAAAGATCCCCTTATTTATTATTGTTTAATTATATGCAACCTGTTGCTGCAAAATAGCTGTGCATAATTGCTATTTATTTCTGTGCTGGCTTGTGTGTACGTGTATTTAAAAGATACATTTTGGGTTTAGTGAATTCTGTGTTAATGATTGTTCAAAGGGACTTTATTTTCCGTTGTCTTTTCTCTAAATGTTCTTTTGATATTTAGAGTGTTAGTGATGATATTATTACATTGCTGTTAGCTATTGAATGAATGATTGCTGTTGTGTTCTGAATGTGCTGATGCTGAAAATCTGTGATATAAATAAACTTCCTCTGGTAACATCATTATAATAGCACAAGCAGCAGAAATTTATGGAAAGAACAGATTAAATGCTTAGACTTAAATTCTTCAGTGTGCAACTCTGCTTAAACTGCTGTGTCTGAATTTTGGGTTGCTGAATCAGGTGGAAAAAATCAAACTGACACATCGCTTGTCTGTGCATTTTTACTATGATATATTATGTTACTAAAAGAAAAAGCTCAAAAGCTACCATTGATAATCCTGGCTAAAACTTGGAACATAAATTATTAAGATCTGTAGTTTCTTTTCAAAGTGGCCTGGGACTTAATGCATATATCACAGCAAGGAAATGTAACATCAATATGTACTTATGCATTATAACATGAGACATTTTTATGTATGTAATAAAGCATTCACTATGTAACTGTTTATCTAAGCAACAGATAGGAAGGTTGAGAAATTCACACAGTTAATCATATTTATTTAACTAATTAACAACTAATGGCATTAATCATAAAATGCATGAACATTTGAAATGTAATTTATTACTGGATATGAAAACTATTCTCAAACTTGCTTTCCAAAGTATATTTTGTTTATTTATATTCATAAAATCTTCCGAGATACCCAGTCTCAGTATTTCATGTACTTATCCCATAAATTGAAAATGCAGGATACAGAGTACCATATCAAGAATTCATAGAATCGTAGAACTATAGAATGGTTTGGGTCAGAAGGGACCTTAAAGATCATCTAGTTCCAACCCCGCTGCCACGGGCAGGGACACCTTCCACCAGACCAGGTTGCTCAAAGCCCCATCCAGCCTGGCCTCGAACACTGCCAGGGATGGGGCACCCACAGCCTCTCTGGGCAGCCTGTGCCAGTGCCTCACCACCCTCACAGTGAAGAGCTTCTTCCTTACATCTAATCTAAATCTACCCTCTCTCAGTTTAAAGCCATTACCCCTTGTCCTATCACTACATGGACTTCTCAAAAATCCCTGTCCAGTTTTCTTGTAGGCCCCCTTTAGGTACTGGCAGGCTGCTATAAGGTCTCCGCGGAGCTTTCTCTTCTCCAGGCTGAACAACCCCAACTCTCTCAGCCTGTCTTCATAGAAGAGGTCCTCCAGCCCCCTGACCATTTTTGTGGCCCTTCTCTGGACCCACTCTAACAGGTTCATGTCTGTCTTGCACTGAGGACCCCACAGCTGAACACAGTATTCCAGGTGGGGTCCCACGAGAGTGGAGTAGAGGGGGAGAATCACCTTCCTTGACCTGCTGGTCACGCTGCTTTTGATGTCAGGATACGGTTGGCTTTCCGGGCTGCAAGCGCACATTGCTGGGTCATATTCAGTTTTTCACCCACTAATACCCCCAAGTCCTTCTCCTCAGGGCTGCTCTCAATCCATTCTCCACCCGGCCTGTATTTGTGCTTGGGATTGCCCTGACCCATGTGCAGGACCTTGCACTTGGCCTTGTTGAACTTCATGAGGTTCGCACAGTCCCACCTCTCAAGCCTGTCAAGGTCAATTTACCAGAGGTACATGCAACTCCATTAACCATCTCCAATCACCTTGTGTAATCAGTTCTAGGCTAGGGAAATGAGACTCCCAAAGTCAGTGTAGCTTATCTCTGGATTGCTGTAGTCACCTACACTTTGTGCAGAGCTTCAGGATTTCCCAGAAATGGGTTGAAAGGTAATATTATAATTATGCAGTAAGATTAGTGCACTGGTCCCCAACCTTTTCTGCCCCTTGGCAGCAATACTGAGCATGTAATATTGTACAGTGGGATCATAATTTGTTCTCACTGTCAGCCTTAAGTCTTAACTCCTTAATTCCCTGTAGCTGGGAGCACTGCTGTCCATTAACAACCTGTTGGGAATTAGTGAAAAAGCTGAAGACATCACCAACATCTGGGTTTCTAATACAGTAGGTTTGTTCTTTTGCTTTCGATAACTTTTTTATTACAAGTTTAATAGTGCCCAGTGAGACTCACTAATAAATGAATAAGTGTTCATTTCCTGCACAGGTTTTTGTCAAATTTGCCCTATTATCTCCCAGGTTCAGACTAAGACTAATAGAGTGACAAGGCTCATCTTTGAAAATTGAAGAAAGGGAGATGTGTCTTTCTGGGGGAAGAGCAGGAAGACATAAATAAAGGCAAATTTAAAGCACAGAACTGAAAAATAAAATCACATTTTACCTATATTTTTAAATATTTATTTGTAGCTATGTTTAAGTTAATCAAAGTAAATGACTGAACTCAGCAGGTATGCAAAAGCTGAAATATATAATCACTCACAGAAAGCATTACAGCAACACATTAGCAGTGCTGTGGAAATGGCTGTGTGGGAGGCATTTTCATACCAAATCCATTTTTTTTTTAGTTATTTATAATTGTTTCAGGAAAAAAATACTTCCCTTCAGGGCTTTGGACTGGAAGAGCGGGTGCTTGCTTTCTTTACAGTGGTGCATTTTAAAATTGGCCGTGTTCTCTATGGCCATTTTAGAGTTATCATACTGTGGTACAACTGGTTTACACAAGCTGAATTTTTTTCCAAATGTAGTTTCTCTGGTTTGGGCTTCATTTTTGATGAGCTGAGTGTTAGTTTATTGCAGAAAGGAAAGCTTTCAGTCAGTAACTCCAAACTGACTTGGACCTTAATCCTGCAATGATTTATGCATATATTTAATGTGTCCTGTAGAGCAGCCAATGGGCCTGGAGTCTGTGCTTTATCGTGCTGCCTTCCTTTGGAAGTCGGAGAGAGATCTGCTGATGGGAAGCTTTAGCAAAGAGTAGCCACAATTAACAATAACTTTAAGTGCACACTTAAAGTGGGCTGCAAAACACACAATTAAACATGTTTGAGTCTCATCATACTGGGAGTATGTTTCCAAATATTCAGAAATTACCTGGGCTTAAACCTCATATAGATGCTGTTAGAGCTGAAGAAATTCAATGTAAAAATAATGAAGCTGTATATTTGTATGCATGTGCACAATTTGGTATTGGATCATTTCTACATTGCACTCAAATTCTGAACGTAAGTTACATTTCTCTTTTACACACAGTGAATGAAACTGCAGTTCAGGAATATTATGATCTAAGCATATACTAATATATTGCAATGTGAATATGCAAAATGGTCATTTTAGCTGAAATCAGGACAAGCTTGCAAGTATTTGTGCATTTAAAATTATGCATATGATCACATAGATAAAGCCTATAAAATTACAAAATATTGTAGTCCAATTCGATTATAAGAATTATACGATTATTTTAAAAGTATATATGCTTTTGTAAACTAATCTGGATACCTAATTTAATAGATAATAGCATCCTTTTCTCAATTTTTGTGGTGAGGGAGTGGGAGGAGAAAGGGGGAAGGTTTTCATCCCTCCTATAGAATACTGTAAAGACATTTTTAAAGGAGGAATTTTAAATTATATAGAAAAGTTACAATTTTCTCTGAAGTCGTATGGAACTCAGCACGAAGTGCTGATGACTTATTTTCATGTAAATTCTTCATCTTGATGTCATCCATATGGCAGCAGCACTGATAAGTAATCAGACCTTTCTGATAAAATCTAAAGCACAGAGGAATAAATGAATGCCATGCAGTTAACTCTTAACTGTAAAACCATAATACAGTGTTGGTTTCAACTGTGTAATCCACAAAATACACAAAAACCATGTAAACCAGAGTGATCGCAGTAAAAGTGAGCCTGACAGTAGCTCGTGGTACTGCACAACCCGGTATTGCCCTATGCAGGCTGCTGTGGGACACAACCCACTGCAGCCATCCGAGGCGGCCTTTAAGCTCGCTAAGCTGCTGCGTGGCATACTGACCTCAGTCATGGGGCAGTGGTGTGTTTTAATATCTAATTAAAGTTATGCGTACAAGTAGGCTTATGGACACCCTCCTCACTCAGAGCTGAGGATTCTTTGTTCAGATCCCAAATGAATTTTGTTTGTGTATCAGTGTTTTCGGCTAGCCAGGGACAAAGACATTATTAATACTTATTCAGTCTTTTGTAATATCCTTTGCAATCTTCAAATTAAGGTGCCATGTAAGTATATTGTAGTGTTGTCGGTTGTTCTTGTTATTAATCCTGAAATAATAAAATGTGTATTAGATAGAATCAGGGCAGCTCAACGGTATATTGCAGGCTATAAGCTTTCATTAACAACTACAAGAATTTTTTTGTTAACTCAATGTGCGTAGAGACAGGGAGGGAGAGGAGCTGGAGGGAGTGTGATTTGGGCTTGATAAAGAGAGGATAAAGTAGGGGTAGGATTTGGATTCTGGTCAAATCTGGCTGCTCGTCAGCTTTGTCCATCAGTTGTCTTCCGGCAATACATTGTGCTGCATGCTCAAGCATAATAGCGGTCCTTTATAATGGTCTTTTAAACATGTGTTTCCTGGGCCAGGTAGGTTAATGTGCAATAGCTTTTTATTTTTACTATTTTTTTTGCATTGCTCTCAGCAAATAGGTGAATGCACAGTACTACGGAATGCAGCAGCTTTGGTGATTTTTTTCACTATGATTAAGGAATAGTTCATCTATAACCAGAGCAGATCTCAGTCACCAGGAGACTGCAGTAACAAAAAGGGGTGTTTAATCATCTGGCTAGGATAGGATCAGGAAAGAAAGCCCATTGTTATTGCTGCGATCTGACTTCTGAGGAGAAGCAGCCAGAAGTGAACCACCAGCTCCTACTTCCATCCATCTGCACCCTCCTTTCTCCATTTTTCTAAATATTTCTTTTGTGCCACTTTAATTATGATCAGCAGAGGCACTTGACAGAAGCTCTTTGTTCTGACAGGTGTGGTGGGTCCTGCGATTTCTGCACTCCTCTGGCTGTGAACGGCGGAGGAGCACTACAGAAACAAGAGCGAGATGATAATCTCAGGAGGTCCTTTCCCCTCACCTAAATGTCACACACACCTGGAAGGACAGGCACGTGTTTTTTCCCCAAACGCTTTCAGCTGGAGTGGCACGTGAAAACCCACTTCACGTGTCAGTATTCAGTGCCTGGTGCTTTCATGTTCCTCAAAGGCCTCTGATGCTGCTGAAGCATCATGACAACTTGGCTGTCTTTGGGATCAGAAGGTTCAGCATCTCTTGGGCCTGCTGCATCTGCTGGTTCATTTGGCAAGAGAAGCACTGGTTCATAGTAATGCCTTCCACCTCCCAAGTTAAGCAGAAGAATACATTAATTGTAGTTATGTGTTGTCATCTGTACACTCGGGAAACAATTAGGGAAAACCTTCCTAATTTTCTGTGCAAGCTGAGCCTCGGGTGTTCTGTAATAAACTAGCAAACTGTGACTTCGGCGTTTGGATGTATTTGAACCTTGTATGACTGTTGAGCTAAAAATGAAGCAATTCTTTCTCTAATTCCTTAATTCTGATCTTAACACTTTACTTGCACAGTTTTCTGAATTTCAGGTTTCTGAAGTTTCCCGAAGTAGCATTGTTATGTGGCTCTATAGAGTCTTTTGTGCGAGATCATATGTCTGAGAAAAGGAATCAGCTGATTCTCCTACATGAATAGTGTTGCATTTCTTTAGCAACATTTCTCCTTGATCTACACTTTTCATTTTTTCTCACCAGCTTACAAAGAGAAATTGAGTCAAAAAAGTCATGCCCAGTGCTAGACAAGGAAACAGCGTGTTGTTAGAGATGGAAAGTGGAAGCTCTGTATCTTTTACTTGGGCTACTTCCCTTTGCTTTGGATCAAGGGAGGCTGCAGGGGTTGTGCCAGCACCCGGCGCAGTGCACAGAGCAGCACATGAATGCCCTAGAGCGTGCAGTTGAGTTGAGCTCTGCCAGTTTAAGCAATCAATCAAACCAGTCCGCCTTCCTCATCAGTTAATGCAATGAATGAGATTCATAATGTACCATGAAATGAGAAGCTTTTCTGTGGAGGTTTAAAAACAAATGTGACTGCTTAGATAAACGCTATACAATTGCCTTCAATTCCCAATCATATGCTATCAACTTCAATTAGGCTGAAAACTATCATAAGATTTGACTTTTGCATCTGGGTAGTATCTTAAATTGGGGTGTTGGTAATAGGTAAATACAATCTGACCACCAAAACAGTGGAAGAAGGAGTAGGAGACTACACTGAGACGTTGCAGCTAATTGCAACTCAAAGCTGCAAGGCTACTTTACCAGCATTCCTGTAAATCAACTTCTCTATCATATTTTAGGCATTAGAAATTCTGATATCACACCGCTGTGGTTAAAGATACCATTGCAAATGGCAATTGCATATTGTAGGATGTCTCAAATGCCTCATCGGTGGTGCTGATATTGCTTTAGTGTTAATGGCAATATAACTGTCAGTATTAATTGAAATGGCGCTTCCAACAGATGCAGTGGCTTATCTAAGCCTATCATTATAGTAGCCGTATGCTTACTGGGAAAGTGCAGTATCTTATTTCACAGAAAGTTAAGAATTATTGACAGTTTAAGTGACATCATGGTATATAGGGAGGTGCCACAGTGAAAAAGTTATCTGGTAGCTTAGATTTTCCTGTTGAGTTTAAATTGTCAATACTCCTTGTAATAATAAAACTCTTTGCATGGAGAGGACTATAATTTAATTTACCAGTGTGAATATTGATTCCTGGATAGTACACTCTTTATCCTGCAGATGACCTAGATCCTTGGTTCCCTAAGGGGTTTGAATAATAACAGCAGCAAAAGGGTCTGGATTACATAAGAGACTTGGTGGAGATTAGTTACTTTCTCTGCTGACATTTTAATTTTATTCATTTAATTTATTCCTCATATTCCTCATCTTGCTTTGTAAGCTGGAAACCATTGTCAGTTGGATCGGTGTTGATGAGCACTGAGTGTTTTAAACATCGTTCTTCCCAATCATACCAAACCTTATGTTCAAAGTAAACAAGAACAGAGTGCATTCACTTAGAGAAATTATTTCATTTCTCATGAGTCGAAATAATCCTCAAAGAAATTATTTAGCCCAAGTCTCTATTTTAGGAGAATGGTCACCAGGGGGTCCTGACAATCTCCTTACAGCGGTCATCATGGTGTTGGGTTGCAGCTTCTTTAGAACCGATGGGGAGTATTACCACAATGCAGGGAAACCTGACAGAGTTCCCTCGGGAATCCACAAAAATCCACTACTGCCAACTCCAGTCATTGAAAGAAAGGACAAGACCTCCGAAAGTGTACAGATTCTTGAAAAAATAGGAAAAGGCAGGCAGGAAGGAAAGAAGTTCAGTGGAGAGAGGGAGAGAAGGCGGCGGAGGGGGAGGGGGGAGGTGGGAAGGGTATATCATCTGCTTTCTGAATCCCCAGTATTGAGGGTGCACATGGATCAACTATTCAAGTTTTTGAAGGCTCTGTAGCCATAGGGACCAGTGATCAGTCAGGGTATTGGGAGCCTAAGAGAATTATCAGGTCTTTCAAAATTCTGTGTCTACCCACAGGAATGTGGCAGAATTGCACCTGGAAAACCCGGAACGGAACATGACAAAACAGCGTAGTTTCAGCGTAAAAGAGGGGTTACTTCAGCGATTTTTTTAGCATTATTTCCTTTGCCCAGTTATTTTGAGCTACTCTAAGGCGATTAGAGTGGCTCGTTACTGACACTCAGGAGCTGAGAAAGCAAGTTGTGTTCCCTTTTGAGAAAACTGTCACTATCTCTGCATGAGCTCAGACGGAATTGAATAGAAGTCTGGTTTGTGCTCAGAGTACCGAGCGAGCCCTCTTTTTGCTTTCGGTGACTGTGGGTTAATACAGGCAGCTGGCGGATCTGAAGCCTGTTTCCTCCGTCTTGCAGCCGTCTGCTCTGTGAGCTCAGTTGCAACAGATGATATTGTATAAGTACATTAAATACCTATCTTCCCTGTCCTCTACGCATTTCTGTGCTGCCCAGTAAAGAAACTTCTACCTAATTTAGTGACTGCTTTCTCCCTTAGACACTTTCTGGTCGAAGACCTAACTAACTAATACTTTCAAGCTTGTGAAAATCTTTCACCATCCTTATTAGAAAGAAGAAGGAAAGATGTAATTACCTGGTTAGGGTTTGTGGTGGCCACATTTATTAGCATAGTTGATTTCCTAACTATAATGGATACATAAAATTGCACTTATATAAAAATGGAATTCTCAGAATATTGTTAAGTCCCTGAAAGTTATGTTTTAATTTGTCTAAGATGAGACCACAAATCTGACAGTATAGCTCTGTATCTGTCATGGACATACAGGGAGAAAATTATTGTATGTAGGATACATACGTATAGGATAAACCCTCTAAACCCATCTCTGTCTGGCACCAGGACTGAAATATGAGAGTTTCTTTGAATAATTGGAAGATATTTTTGTTGAAAATAAAATTTTTAAAGTTTTAGTAATAGACTTTTAGGTCAGAAGGTTATGTGCTTAGATAGCTTGTTTGTGTACCAGGAAAACCAGTATACTTGACCAGAGGTTCATTTTCCAAGCAGATAATGACCCCAAACATTCTTAGAAATAGTATAAACATTTAAGAAATGGTATAATGAAATCTGAAAAGAAAATCAGGGTGGAGCAGCCTGGTTTTCAGTCGTAACCTTAGCCATTTGGAGCAAATGCAGATTTTATTTCATTCAACACAATCGCTGCTGTTCCTTATATATCTCCAACACTTCATGTTGCACAGTATGTTCATACAGCACAATCTTCAGGCACAGAGAGAGAAAAAACTAACAGTTTTTAGATAGGTGTGGTTTCTTAATTGTGTTGCATTTTGAATCATCAAATATATTTAAATTTCAGTCTTGACAGTACTCAGTGTTATTATTGGACTCAAAATCTAGGTCAGCCTCTTAAAAGGTTGTGGGATAGGGAGCATGTCAGCACTGGGCAAAAGCATTATTCCGTTCAGGCTGCATGTGAATATGCAGAGCTTCATATGAATTTTTATTGCATTAAAGAAAAGGGTTAAGGAAAAAGCCAGAAGGGTTTGGCAGAGAAAAAAAAAAAAGTCTGCGTTCGTAAGTAGCAGGATTTTGCAATTTAGCCCATATGTTAATGGCAAAAATGAGCCCTTAAAAGTATTCTTTTCTACAATACTTCATTAATGGCTACTGGTTAATAAGGCTACTCTGATTTCAATAGTTGCCTTAATTTAAAATGCTACCTTGATTTTCACAGGAATGGCTCTTATTCCATGAATAAATTATTACTTTGTCACTGTTTTTGTCAGCACTATTAACTATGGAATATATTCTGGCTGGTCATTTTAAGTGTCTTCCTTATCAGTATTGTGCCTGGCATTCATTATCCTCTTATCTCTCTGCCATTTCTCTCAGTAGAGAGGTAATGGATTGATTACTTTCACTGCTATATTGGTCAGGATGTACAACAAATTCTCTTCAGCTCTACAGCTCATTCATCATAGATATCCTTTAATCCCCCATCCCTGAGTTTAAACGTTTCATTCTCTTCATGTATATTGGAAATTATTAGCAAAGACAAGAATCCAAGCAGTGCATCTTTTATCACTCATTTGCTGTAAAACATAGTTACTGAAAATCCAGGAGGGGTTCTCTTAGTTTTGCTGCTCAGAGGGGTTTAAGTGCCACAGAACCACTAATTCAGCAGCATTTGCATTTTCTGAAATACTGACTTCTGTGTTGCAAATGGAGAACTACTGAAAAGAAAATACACAAAAAATGTTCTTTGTGATGTGATGCTCCCCAATGTGCTGCACATACATATGGGTAATAACAGAATCTGTGCTATATGGGTATTTTTAACTCATAGATGGCATTTGAAAATAAAGGCAAGGCAGTTTTCCGATTAAAAAATCGTGTGCTGTACATCGTACATGCATACTATATGGAAAACTCTGTTAGAGCAAGTTGAATGGGAATCACAGGGTTTCCTCATCTGGCAGACCTCTAGCAACTGGAGAACAGAAAGTAGGATTGCTTTCCTTGGCTTTTCTAAGAAATTTGTTGTTCCTGGCAAAACTATCATTGCAGAAGAGTCCAACAGGCATCAACATTTTGCCTGGAAGGACCTCGGTGAAGGACCAAGACAGTAGAAACTCTATAGGACAAGCTGGAACTGAAATTATACAAAAAGGCCCTTTCAGAGATAGGGAAAGTGTAAGTTCCTGCCTTAGGAATATGAAGGACACACAAAGGCTATTGTACTGCAAGGGAGGTTCCCCTAAATATAGCCAGGGAGAGATGTAGCTCTGTATCACTAACTGCTCATCCTCCAGAAGGTACATTTGCTTCCCTTGTCATTGGCACCGTTTCTGATGCTGATGCTTATCAGTCTCGGCTGCACACAGACGCTGATGTGAGGTTATACTAGCATCCCTTGTGCAGAAAGTGCTTAACCTGTGCTTTTTGAAGGCATCAGCTTCATCCTGGGAACAGACAAACCTGACTCTAGAATAAGTGGAGCAAAGAAATATTCAGAATCTTCCAAACAAGTATTAGTCAAATATGCAGAAAGGCACTAGTCATTACAAAGTATCTAACTCTGAGGAGCAAAACCAGAAATCAATGATAGTACTGTGATTCAGTCTCCCTTACAGTCAAGCCTTTACTGAGTTTCTTGCTGATGAGGGCTTCTTGCAATGCAGTGAGGTTCACAAACATCCTCTCTAATGCTCTTCCCTCATGTCCGTGCCCTGGTCTCACTCTCCTTGTCAATAAAGATCAAGATCTTTTCAGAATTATCCCAGACTGGTCATGACTCATAAGAGAGCAGGGGAGAAATTAAAAAATGGATAGCCATACGGTGACCTGGAGGAGCAGCAAGTCCATTCAAACAGGGTGGTGGTACTCATGCATTTGTTTTTAAATAGAAGAGACATGATATCCATCAATTTGAATGATGAGTCATCTAAAATGCTGTCAATATTCAAGTGACAACAGCCATGATGCCTCTGAACAGGAAAGAAGAAGGAAGGAAGGAAATCTTCAAGGCTACTAGAGAAGGACCTGTATTTGAGCATGTATTGTACAATGCTACAACAGACTGCAGAGAATAGACCAAGAACAAGTGACCCACTGTTCAAAGATGTAAAGAGATAGAAATTTATCTTTTTTATTTAAAGCGTAAATAGTAAAGCACTGAAACATTTCCACTAGTGTATCTGCCCACTGTAAACCACAGAACTGCTGCATGTTTTCCCTCAAGAAGTGGGAGAGGGCGCTTGTTTCTGATGGCAACACACTTCCTAACATCAGGTTTTGCAACAAAAATACATTGCATATCAAGATCCTTTAAGACTGTGTTGCCTTCTCAATTAAAAAAAAAAAAAAGAAACCACTTATCATTATACCTGTATTCAGTCTCTGGGGACACAGTCCAGAGGAAGATTGTATCACGTCAGCTGGGTATTGAAATCTCTGTAAGCAGCCCCTTGCCTCTTTGACATCTTCTCTTAGATGTCTTGCCAGAGTCTCTGCCTCTGACATCTCTTTTAGATGTCTTTTATAGTTGCTTTAAATGGAACATGGCCAAAAATTAAGTTCTCATCCTTCCCTATGTCCCTTTTATTGTTATCAACAGTGCTATTATCATCCCTGTCTCTCAGCAGTCGGCATGTTCATAGTTACAGTTCTGAATGTTGTACTTGCCAGAATTTGTCTGGTCGGATCAACAAGGTTTTTGTCACTGCTCTAGAAGTAATTAGGAAGGACAGATTTCTCAGCAAGAGAGAGGCACGCAAGCAAATCTAGACCCATGTTAGGATCCGTGAAGGTTACTACTTAAAGAGAGATTTTTAGTAGGGCAGTAGAGCCCAACAGAGGAGAAAAAAATTGTTTCTCTCTATGCTGTTTTAATTCGCACTGAAACTATTAATAGCCCAGGCTTTTCTCATTTCCTGTATTTTTCACAGTATGTTGTCTGTTTCTGCTTTTGCTTCCACCAGATTGAAATAAAGAGTTATTTGTTGTCTTTAGAAATGTCATTTCTCCTGTATCACAGTATTTGATTTCCTGGCACCTTTTGCTCGGCTCTGTGGTTCACAGTGTGGATAATGTTGTGTCTCAGCGACCCCATCATATTGTAGTACGACACTGAAATTCTTTCAGGTACGCATGAGAGGGAGAACTGCTATAAGAGTTTGATGTTGCGTTCTTCCACAAAGAGCACTCTCTATTTCAGTAAATCATTTATTTAACATTTGACAGCTTCCAAAAGGAAGGGAGGGTTATCTATGCACTTAAAAGCATTCTGGAAGGGTGAGATTCAGCCTGTATTACAGTCAGGCAGTCTACACATCCACCTCATTTGGCTGATTTATGCTAGTGTTTAAACAATTTCAAAAACAACCCTTACAAAAGTCCTACTTGCAGTCTGCCCTACCTTTGAATGTAGCTTTCAGGCTCCAGCATTCAGCTGCAAATCCATTATTCACTGTCTTTAGAGAAGGTATCCCACAGACTTTGCTCCTCTGGACCCAGAACAGAGTTGATGCCATACTCTGGACTACAGTGGAGTTTAGTGTGGACTGGGGCTTGGGACTGAGAGCTGGAGGGTTGGTGTCCGGGGTCGTGCAGCCTCACAAGCGAGATGCCCAGTGAGTTTTTGGGTGCTCCACTGTCAGGCAGGGCTGATGCACACGCTTTCTGGGTTGCCCTAAAGCTTGTGTCCACCCAAGTCCTCAGGCAACTTGAATCTTGTCCTTGGTGATTACCTTTCTGCTTGTACTTTTGTCTGAACTCAAGTATCTTGTTTCTGTTATCTACACCAAGATCACTTGAAGCTCAGCTGCCATCCTCTGATTTCATATCTGGAGGGGCACCCACCATTGTGGTATTTCCAGCTGACTAGTGCAAAATAAGGTTATTTTCTGCTTTTTGAGAATGAGGAGCTTCTAAATTAGCATCTCTTCTAAATTGCTACCTCTGCCATGGATTATCTCTGTGACCTTACTTTATTTTAAGAATTGTGTCAAAAATATATTCAAATGGATAAGTTAAGTTTGTCATCAGGAGCCCGCAATACTACTCTTAATATACTATAAGGCATCAAGATCATTATTGAAAGACTAAATATTAGTCTGCTGTATTTTTCTTCCATAGAACTGTGCACTCATTTGAGAATTTTGGTCATTTTGCATGTTTCTGCTTTTGAGTGTCTTGTGAGTAATATGAGATTAAATAGCTGTCCTGGTTTTGGCTGGGATAGAGTTAATTGTCTTCCTAGTAGCTGGTACAGTGCTGTGTTTTGGATTAGCATAAGAATGTTGATAACACCCTGATGTTTTCAGTTGTTGCTAAGTCCTGTTTAGACTAAATCAAGGACTTCTCAGCTTCTCCTGCCCAGCCAGCAAGAAGGCTGGAGGGGCACGAGAAAGTTGGGAGGGGACACAGCCAGGACAGCTGACCCAACCTGGCCAAAGGGGTATTCCATACCATGGGACGTCATGCCCAGCTTGGTCGGGGGGAGGAGCACGGCTCAGGCGTCGGTCAGCGAGTGGTGAGCAATTGCATTGTGCATCACTTGTTTTGTGTATTCCAATCCTTTTATTATTATTGTCACTTTCTTGTTGTTATTAGTGTCATTGCTAGTTTCTTCCTTTCTGTTCTATTAAACTGTTCTTATCTCAACCCCCGAGCTTTACTTTATTTTCTGATTCTCTCCCCCATCCCACTGGGTGGGGAGGGAGGGAGTGAGCGGCTGTGTGGTGCTTAGTTGCCGTCTGGTGTTAAACCATGACAATACCAAAACCAAATATAAATATATCAAGATTTTACATGTTGAATAGCTGAAGAAACAGTAGCCAAATTTCATTGAAGATACACTATTTTCAAGAAAGTAGCTTAAAATATGAAAGATTTCATTATCAACATTTATATTAAAATATGGTACTTAATTTCTGATTGTTTTGCTTTCAATTAAAAATGCTAATTCAAGTAAATTCAAGCTGAGAAAACATTTTTGAAAACTTGCAGTTGAAAAGAGATCCGCAGCCATCACTGGATAGGATATGGGAGAATTAATGAGATCCTTCTTAAAGCGTGTTGAAAATGAAAAGCTGAACATAGCACTGCCAAGTATTAGCACTATTCTTTAAAAATATCCAATACAATATTCACTAAGTTTTGATCAAATGTTTTACAAATATGGGGGGGATTCTGATCTTTTTTATAAACTTTTTATTATAGGAGCATTTTACTATTAGATGATTTATCTTGCTAGGAAAATACTGTACTTTTTTCATCTTCAGATTAGACTGAGACTTAGCTTAGGACATTTCAAGGTTTTGTTTTTTTGGTTTCTTAGCACTATCCAGGATAACTCTCCTCCTGGTTTCACAAGTGCCATATCAAGTGTTTGCAATGTGAAGTTTGAGAAGGCTATTATCAATCTCTGTAAAAAAATCTGAACTTCTGCTTTATAATAACTTTTTAATACAGTATCAGAAAGATGCAGAAGATCTGCCTGGAGACTGACATTTAACTATTGTGCTCTTTTAAATTAAATGACAGCTTGTACAGGCATTCCAGGGCTAGGTGTAGAATCCTGTTATTTAAACATTGTCAAAGCTTGGGTTTAATTAACTCTAATTCAGTGTAGTTTCCCTGTCCTTGCATACTCTTTCTGTCTGTCTTTCACTCCCTCTCTGTCTTTTCTTTCCGCTGGCCTTGAAAGGCTTCGAAGCGCCTGTCAGGGTTACAGTGTGATTTCAAATGCCTTCGTGCCTGTTGCTGGGTGGAAAGAAAATTACGTCCTGGCAGAGCAGCAACGAAGCATTTCATTGTCAGCTGGGAGATTCGGGTTGCAGGGTAAAGCTGGAGTGCTAAGTCCCCGCCTGGCTGTGGCTCTTAATGTTTCAAATGATGTATGCGTGGTTTCTAAGGCAAACGGAGCTGTGCTGCTTCTCTGATCAAAATGACGGAGGGCGCCTTTGGACTTCCAGAGCCAGAGTGAACATGTCATTTGTCAACTTCACCATCAAATGAGGCAGTGGAGGTTGCCCCGTGCCTGTCCTCGAAATGTTGCGGGACGGGCTGTTGTGCCAGCAGGGTCGGGGGCTCTGGGATAGCAGCACGTTGAGGATCACAACCCAACCACGGCGGAGGACGCAAGCGGGAAAGAGTAGCGGCTCTTAAGAAAATCAGCTGGCAGTGTGTGGCAGGGGATGGTGAAGCCATCAAGCAGTGGGGTGGCGTAAACACATAAAGAGATCAAAGTCTTAAGCTGCCCTTCGTTCGGTGCTCATTCAAATTACTATGTTTTGGCAGAAGTAGTTCAGATTAAAGACAACCTTTCCTGAATGCTTTTAAATAAATAAATTGCCTCCTATGCATATCTAGCTCTCTTTCTCCTCTCTCTGATATGCTACTGTGGTTCCTCAGTCTCTATGGATATGCGCTTTATTACTCTTATTTCTTCAATGTGATTTTGGATGGAAAATATTCCAAGGCTTTGAATGGCAATTTTGTAATGAAAGTTGCACTAGAATAGGCCAGGAACAAAACAGTACCAATTAAGGTTTGCTTTTTTGTGGCTACTATTCAAAAGCAGTCATCCAGCCTCTGGGCTGTAAGAGTTTTCCACCTCAGTTATGCCCAGACCAACAGCTTGGTTGTCAAAAGTAAACCCTAAACTTCCTTCCCTTTCTGTTTGAATTCCCCTTTCCCTCTTTGCATTCAGTCCACATGCTTTTTCTTTCAGAGCTTTCAGAGCTTTTATGGCTTCAGAAACCTCTTCAATTCCTCACGGTGACTTCCCAAATAGTGAAAAAAGTCACGTGCCAATTTTCCCCAGACCAGGAGACCTCTTCTTGTCCTAATCAGCTGCCAGCATATGCATGGTGTCCTTCATGCCAGTGGCTCCAGCGCCGGATGCTCCCCATCCACTGGGAGCGATGCGGGCAGCCCTCAACAATCTCTGCCTTTCAGTGGATGAGAGTCAATCCAGCTGGATCAAAGGAGCTGAAAAATGCGAATGGCTAATCAAAGCTAATCAGCTAGCCTTCCTTTGTACTTAACAGAGGGAGATGGACAATCCTGGGGGAAACCCAGCTGTGCTGAAACAGATGTCCAAGGAAGCAAGACAATTCCCCCTCTGGAGGTCCCTGTGTCTGTCTGCGGAAGGAGCCTGGATGACAAAGTTAAGGCTAAATGCCTTTTATACAGCTGAATGTAGATTTGATTTATTTCAGCCCAAAATATGTACCCTGTGTACAAGTATACAGGTGTGTTTATCACAATTCGACTTTAATAAGCAGTATTTCGAGGAGTGCTCTCCTGTCCTCTACCTGAGGGACCAGTGAGTACAAGGAAAGCAATCGCATCCTCCGCTGTCTGCTGCAATGCTAACAGAGGTGGACTGAAACAACTGTCAAAGCTGACACATCAAAGATCTTTCTAGCATTTCCCAGCCTTGAGAAAAAGCAACCCGCTCAGATGTTTTCCTTAAATATTTTGTAGCTTTTCCAAGACTACCCCACTTGTCATTTAAAAAAAAAGAATAAAGATTTTAATAAAGATAGTTCAGTTATTTTTCCATCACGCAAGGACAGCTGTGATTCTTCTTATTAAAAACATTGATCCACATAGGATACCATTAATACTAGGAAATAAGACTGAGTTAACAATATATATTGCTAGTGCATGCATATCGTATATGTGAAGTTATGAACTTGAAAATGGGTAGACAAAATAAACTCTTCAACTTGAAACTGATAAAAGGGCAAGAGTTGTGTTACTTTCCAGTCTAGTAGAAATGAAAAAGCATGTACAGTACATTGTTCTCCTTTGCTGATTTTTAAGGCATTGAAAGCACTTTGAAGTGTAGTCTTGCTTTAATGCCATTTAGATTCCTCCCACAGTAATGTCAGCGCCTTTCGTGTGTGTGAGTGTCTACATAACATATTTCTAAAAAAGAAACTTAGTTCTGGTTAAAAAGTTTTGTTGTTGCCACTATTCGTGCAAACTTTAAGTATTCTGTAGCTCCAGGAAAAAAAATCATTTAAGGTTTATTGCTGATGTTTCCACCAACCCATCACGGCCAATGCTTCAGGACATGTGTGGTGCATTGCTTTAGATGCCAGAAGGGTGATTTAGAGCAGTTTGAGTTAAAGGAGACTTAAGCTGGTGGGGCAAACCATGCTGTACTGTGCCGGGAAGGCTTTGTTGTCACAGGTCCAAGTGCAGGCTAGTTACACCTGTGAGCCATTGGGACAGCAGAAGTCCTTCCGTGAGGCATGAGCTATAAGCTTAAGCACAGAACCGTCAGATGAGCCTGCGTTTGGTCCTGAGCTAGCAATGCCCACATGTCACCGTGCTGTGTTGTGCTGTTTTTCTGTCCTGCCCCGGCTCCTTCTGAAACCCAGCGCTGCTCCCCTGCGCTCCCTTTTATGGTCTGGAGGTACGTGACGAGGTGATGCAGGCACGAGCCTTGGGGCTGAGTACACCAGGAGCATCACATCATTCAGAATATGAACCACATCCATCTATGAGGCAGTGAGAGGGCAGTTTGCTTCATGAACTCAGTGCTTTGATTAATCTATTCAAATATTAACATGCCTGGTGAAGTAGACCAAAATATCCTCTGGATATATAAATATTCATATACTAACATCTGCCACAGCTGCATAGTTATAATTCTGTTTTCATGGGAGGAAAAAAGTCTCTTTGAGGAAGGTCCAATGTAGCAGAGGGTTTCTGTCTTCATACCTGTCACTTAGGAAGGTGTGTAACTTTTAAAACTCTTTTATACTTGCATTATTTTAGAATTAGCCTGGTCTATGAGGATGTATCTCCAGCATAACAGCTATTAATGTTCCTGGATCACTTTTAGTATCCGTATGTGAGGTAGTATGTGTTTTTCAAAATATAAAACAACCCCTTTGATCATATGCAGGCTGATTTCTGCCACTGGCACAGTCCTGAAAGAACCCTGCTTTGCACAGTTAATAATATCAGATTTTCATTACGGTCTTGACCTCTGCCTTTGGCACTTAAAAACATGCCTTCCATTTTTCTATGTGTTGGCACAGTCCCTTGAAACTCCACGTCCTTTCTTTTTCTTTCTTTTTTTTTTGTATTGTCTTGCTTTACAATCTTACTTTATTATGGTTATCCTGCTCCAAGATGTCTTTCCACTAGGTTGACTCCTAGCTTCAGTCCCCTGAATTTTGCCTATAAGTCTACCTGGCCCTCTTCTTCCAAGAAAAAATGAAAATAACCCAAAAATCTAATCAGCAGCCTTGCTTGTCAGTAGATTCCATACAAACCTAGAGCAGCTGGCTTATTGCATATTTAAAAAAAAGACATTTTTACATTCAACATACTGGAAATCTTTGTGGATTTCTAATTTTTGGCATAGGGAAGACATTGTTTCAGTGTCCTACCGAATATGTAAGTACACAGCAGCCATATTCTCTTTCTGCTTTAAAAAAGGACTTGAAAAAGATTGTTCTGCAAGTAGAGTCAAACCGAGTCATTTACTGAATGTCTTTTTCCCTTCTAGAAGCTCTATTTAATACTCCGCAGTTGTTTTTAAAGAGTTATATTCATTTTTCTCATTTACAGATTGAATACTGAAGACCATAAAAGAACTGGTTTGGGCTACTTTTTGGGTCCATCTACAGCAGAAAAAAACATGAGAATAGCTAGAGTTCGCACTTCCAGTTCTGAACTCTGACTTCTTTTACTTAAACCAGTATTAAAGATTGGTGTTAAAATGATGTAAAATTTGCATGATTAAGGCAAGAATTGTATAGTCCCCTACAAAAGGGGATGTCTTACTTTTATGTGGACTTGTCATTGCAGACTATTCCCTGCAGAACAAGCAGAGATTTAAAGCTCCGATGAATGGCTGTTTTACAGAGTAGGTACTTTCCTCACAGCTTTATCTTTTTAACCTTTGACATTACTTAGAATAGTCAAAAGCAGTTTGACCTTATTATTTCAGGAGAAATCATTGTTTTTCTTTATGACAAATTACAGGTAGGTTAAATTTTCAAGAGCTGTTAAGTCTCAGGCTCAAAAGTTACTTGGGCATTTTGAAAAATTTAATTTAAATCTTCTGGGTTTTTTGGTTTTGGGGGGTTTTTTATTCTTAGAGTTCTTGCAGATAAGGACCCCAGAGCTGCTGCTTCATCTTCAGTTTTATTTTGCATTTACAGCATTATGTATTTTTTAAAGAGTTACAGCCTACCCAAATTACACTTCAGTCTAGTAATTTAATGTCCTTAGGAATGCACCGAATTATCTTAATCACATCCTTCAATGATATATTGCTACCTTTAAAAAATACTGCTAGGAGAAAATTGCAAGTGTGCAAGAGGGAGTTGAGAATAAAGATGTAATGGTTAAAGGAAAAAAGGAAAACTAAACAAAACGTAAGACATAAGCTGACTAGAAAATTAACATGAAAAAGTGTCAGGAAATCAAGAAACAATACTCCTTTGATGGTATTGCAAGCATGTGTCTGTATAACTATATTTATTTTACAGTACGGTAGTGAGAACCAAATTCTGTTCTCAAACCAGGGTGTTGGTTAGAACTGGTAAACACTTACTGTCATTTAAAAGGGCTTTGTATCAGTTTAACTCTACTAGTTACTGCACAGCCGTAACTGAATTAAAGCAAGCTCTGATTATAGATAAGTATCTACTGCCTGATGTAGTACTGACAGTATCTTCACTGAAATAAATTGTCCTTGAAACTATTTTTTGCTGTAAGACACCATTTCAATCAGTTTTCTCCAAAACACACTAATTAGAAAAGTCATTTAACCATCATTAACAAGGTACATATTTCCAGAATTTGTTACGAGAGACGATGTTCCAAAATGTATTTTATATTTGTTACCCACTTTAATAAAATTTAAATAGCAAGTAGATATGATAGTTCATTAAGATGTAAAATGGTCAAATACTCTATTTTCCTTTTAGAATGTCATGCTTTTAATTATGTTGTTGCTCTTTAGTACCAGAGAAACATCCTATTTTCTAGGTCAATGTTTCATATTTGTGTTATGATTAAAACAGTTTGACATTTTGAATAAAAATATACTAATTCGTTGTATTAATTAAAAATAATGACCTAGAAAAATGCTTCCAAACTAACCTAAAGACGTCAGCGCAGTGAGACATGACAGTTGTGCCATACTGTCACTACTAATGACATTTTATTAAGCAATGTAAAAATGTACATACAAATGAAAAAAAAAATTAAGAACAATTTTCGTTTTTAAAACCCTGTGTATGAAATCTTCAGTCCACAGAAAGGGTCACAGATACTTGGGAAGACAAAACCAACTTTTGAAATATTGACATTTCCTGTGAAATGTGAAAGGCAGCTTTTGCACAGGTAGATATTTGTTCTTTTTAAATACATGTTAGCCTTCTGCTGCCGTAGCGGGGAGAGGGCAAGTACGCAAGAGGTGAAATCCTGAAGCCTTTGAAGTTTAGCCATAGGTTTTTAATGAGTTTGTTCCCAGGGTTGTTCATTTGTACATATAAACTGCTAAAACCATATAGTTAATTAAAAGTCCTGCATATTTCATAAATATGTACATGATATATGAAAATTAATGGTCTAGAGAAATGAGAAATACTAAATGAAATTATAATAATTATCTCTCCTGAAACCAGTTCAGACACACAGCTCACACTAGTTAGAAACACCAGGTTCTACTCTGTGTCATAGGGCAACATATCAATGAAGGCAAAGTAAATAATCACCAACTGTTTTGTTCCTGAAAAGTGCAAAAAAAAAATTAAAAAGACCGCAGACAATAAACAGTGGTTATTTCATTTCCAGTTCTGTATGTTCCTTTTTGGAGATCTCATCACTGAATTTAAGGCTGCAAGAAAGCATCTGCTCTTGGAGAGGACCTCAAAGGCAGCCCTCTTCTCCAAATGAGTGGAAGCCCTGTTTTACTGTGTCACAGATCAGTAAAATACCATATTTACATTTTAAATTTGGCACCTTAGATTATATTCTAGTTTAAGCCCAAGAAATGAATCAATGGGCATACTAGTGTGACTTTCACTAAGTCCAGTGTACCGAAGAAAGTTTCTACATCATCTACGTCAGCGCATTTCTAATTTTCATTGTGAGGCAGACAAATCAATTCCCATCAAGAATCTTCTGTCTAAATTAGATCCCGTTATTTTCAGTTTACCTAAAGCTGTAGCATGTCCCCTCTCCGTATCTGCACGGTTTCAACAATGTCTTTCAAAGATACCTGTCAGCCCTTAATGTTTCTTACATTTCACTATCTGTAAGGCTCAGATTCGAAACTGAAAACAGTTAATGATGTTCTACTCTGTATATGGCTTTTCAGAACAGTGCAAGTGGCTTTATGGACCCCTGTCATCCCGCAAACTGCTGTTGGGGAGCTATTGGTCTAGATATTTTGGTCATTAGCAAGAGAAGCTGCCAGTATCTTAAATTAAAATAGATCTTTGATTTCCCGCTAAGTCCTCTAGAAAAGAAATTTACTTCAATTCTTCCATAAAATTTTACAACTTTGTCTTCCTAGTGCAAGCTGGAGCCCTGGTGAGGCTGTCATTTGAACTGAAGCTGTATTGCAGCTCTTTTGTTCTCTCCTCGCCTTAGATGCCTGCTTGCTGCCTGCTGGCTTGCAGGAGCGAGCGGGATGACTTGTGGTGACAGCTGTAAAGTTGCGGATGGGAGCAGAGAAAGGAAAAAAGCCCTTGTTCAGTTAGGAGGGGCTTTATATCATTCTGTTTCCATAACTACACAGAAGGAGAAAAACATGCTTCTTTCATGCTTGTCTAGATTCAAAATTGCCTGTTGTCATCCTTTCATAGGTTCAGCACCTTTGCGGGTTGGTCTTAGTAGCATTTTTGGATTATGAAATGATTGTGAAATTTGTATATTGCTTTCACAGTTGAAATTTTGACTTAATCACCATGTTTTCTGAGGTGTCCTTTTGTTTTCGTTTGTATTTGAAATATTTTAGCCAAGACTTATCAACCATCTTCATTATGTGAAAGCCATTCAGCTCTCAAAATAGTCTTTATAAGCTTGCTTAATTCTTAGAGAGCCCATAAATTTTAATGCTCATTAAATAAATCTGTGTCCTTTAATCTCAACAGACTTCTGAAAAGTGGCTGGTTTTTTTATTCTGAGTTTGGTAAGGCAGCTACTTAAACACTTCTTGATAACTTGTTCCTCTATGAATATAAACAACATTTGCAGTTAAATGGTTTCTTACATTATCAGCCAGTCACAGCTAATATTCTCTTGCCATACTGTACAAACTCACTATTCAGGCAACACGGATACTAGGAAGTGACTTTGCTAGGATTTGTACAAAAATACTTAGTGATAACAACAATACCTTTCAAAAAGTTTGTTTAAAAATAAAGATTTAAAAATCAAGGTTTACCCTATCAAGGGGAAACATGAATTAGGCAGAAGTGAGGAGGACATTTTACAAAACATTTCCTAAACAGCTACAACACTGTTAGACTTGAAAACTTTACAGTGCTTATAAAAGAAGAAAAAAATAAATTGTAAAGTCTTTCCCATCTTTAGGACTGGTAGAATCTAGAGATTTGCAAATGTTAAAAGTAGGGAGATGTTCAAGGACAATCTGACACAAATTATGGCTTTTTTAATATACAATACCTTGTTCCTAAAGCTCATGGGGCACAAAAAATAGCTTATTTATCATTTTTTCTTAGGTAACTTAACAGCCTTGTATTTAACTATTATAATTACTTCTGTAATCATGAGCAGACATGAGCGCAGCCGCCAACACGTGCTGAAGCTATAGAGCAGGGAACCAGTTGTTGAAGCAGAGTTGCTGGGTTGCCGACTACCCCGAGGGAGGGCCTAGACTTGACTGGCAGCGTTTTCATTTTTTTATTTTGCAATATTTGATTACACTTCTCTGTTCTGATAGTGTAATGAATCACTGGGTCTCATTGTGGAGACGCAGTCTATACCAAAAGAACAGTTCTTTATCATATGAGATGTCTACTGGACCAAGAGATGCTGTCACATGCATTTAACCCATTGCATAACATAAGCCTGGTACTAAGCCATCCACTGAATATATAGGCCTAAATACTTAGATTTAGTACTTGATTATTTATAGATGATGTATAATATCTTATGAAAGGGTGAGATTTCAATGCCAAACATTTGAGTTGGTTTTATTTTCTTTCATTAAGCACCATATACTGCAATATATGAATGCTAGAAAATAGGTGCATTACCACTGGTCAGTAAAGATGGATTTATTTCAAAGAATTGCATTGATTACACTTGCATACATTTTAAGAAAAAAATAAGTCCTGCCCCTGTTGAAACTGGGCAGACTGCCTTTGTTTACAATGGGCAGAGGAACTGCTCCCCCCCCCTTGCTAATTAATGTATGTTAAGTGCTTTGAAGTCTCTGATTGTCAGGTGTTACACCTCACAGTTGTATTTTTTTTTTGCTCTAACATGTGCAATTGGTCCTGGACGCATCACTGCGTTATTTTCAGAAACCTGTCTTTTCTTATTTTCTTGTTTTGGAAAACAAGCATTTTGTTTGCCAGCTCTACATATGCACACGTGTGTGACTGATGGCTGTTAATACACAATTTGCAGCTTTTGTTCTTACACCACCGAAACTGGTCAGCGTTTGACTATTGCTGACATGTCAGGGAGCCTGTTGATTACACTATCGGTTTCACAGATGGGTGCTTCTTGTTCAAAGCCTTCAAAACTAGGAAACGTTTAGCTAATGCCTTGCACTACATAAAGAGATCAAAAAAGTCTAAAAGCTCTCTGCTAGTCTTCTGCTACAAGCAATTAGGATAATACTGAATCCATCCCAGATCACATAGTAATAAATATTTTAGCCTTCCCTTAAGTGTGTATTGATATTCAGGGCTGCCTGCTGGTAAATAAAACAATCAGAACTAAATTTCTCTTTGAATCTGGGCTATTCTGCATTTCCAGCGCTCACAGATTTTTTTTCCTTCTCTTTCTGCCTATGTCTGTCTCACATTTTCTCTCCAGAGAAAATTATTGTCTGCCTGGAAATCAAGTTACGGTGCTAACTGATATAGTGGCATGTTATATATGGAACACGGGGCCAGCCTGGCAATTTGCTGGGATCCCCTGGGGTTTGTTTGCCTTGGCCAATATAGAGCAGACTGTAGCCAACTTTATATTTAATCAGCGGTGAATCCTGAAAAAAAACCCAGCAGATCCTGATGTAGGAAGCCGCATCTTTATCTCAGCATCTCAGTGGGTATATTTATGCTGGATCCTTTGGTCTTACTGTTTGTCCTTGCGTAGATCACAGCCTGTTTTGGAAAACTAAAGAGATCAGATTGTCTCTGTATTTTTTCTCATTCTTTCTGTGCATCCATATATGTAATGTAAATGCAGTTCGTTTTCAAAGCCAGTCACATATGCTCATCGTGCATTTGTAACCCTGTATGATTATAAATCAGGAGGCATGGATACCATAGAAGGCTTTACCTTGTAAGTCAAAGCAGCAAAGGCCACATTCCCCTTTTTATTATTTTTATGCATAATTGTGATACCAAAATCTCTCCAAAGTTGCATTTTAAGTAGATTTTCTAGAAATTAGGGGTGTAATTCATCTCTGAATATAGTCAGAAAATGTGTTGAAATAGTTCTACAGCCCAATATAGGGAAACAGCAACTCTGTAATGTGTGAAGGCATCCTTGAGGTACCTCCTAATGTCAGTTCTAGTGATGATAATAGCCTGAAAATTGGTTTCAAAACATGATACAGTGACTTCCCTGAGTTTTTAATGTATTTAGAAAGGCTCCATTTACACAGAGCTGTAGTTGTCTTCCTCAAGTGTGTAATCACCACAGCTGACTTTGTTGACTCTTTCTCATCTTTATAAGGTGAGAAGAATTTGTCTGTGTGAACAATGAAAAATTATTTAGTGCAATGGGGCATCTCATGGCCAACAATCTTCTGAGTAGAATTATCATATACAGCCACATATGTGTTGTTCAGTATAGGATTTAAAAATATTTTCCCACTCTCCAGCATCTGTTGCTGTTTTCTTTAGCAGCACAGGTTTGTAAAAGTGTCAACAAGACCAAGATCTAGACAGGCTGGTCTGCACTACAAAGTCTGACTGCCATAGCTGTATCAGCTCAGACTATGGCAACTTCACACCTTGCATTTCACATTGCTGTGCTGACAAAACCCAGCAGAAGATGACTCTTGTTGCCTTTTGTTCAGAGGTTGGTGTAGCTGTGCCAGCAGTGATACCCCTCCATCAGCATATGCTCCATCTTCACTAGGGAGTGTAGCTGGCTAGCAGAAGCTCTGTAGGGCTGAGACTGTGCTTTGGGGCTGTAGTGTTCCTGTAGTCAGTACTGAGCTTTTCTCAGTTCGTTTTAACCGGTTTAAGGGCTTATGACAGCAAAATGTTCAGGAGATGGCCACAAGCAGTCGAGCATTTTCACATGCCTTTGGAGCAGGGTGGCATCCTGTGGAAACTGCGTAATCGATACAGATTGGGAGAGGAGGGCTGGACACAACAGTATTATACAAGAGTATTTTGCACCTCCATCCCAAGCCGTTAGAAGCTTTGGCACTTCACAGTACAGAGCAAGAGTGTTTTCGCCATTTGTCTGCCTCCCCCATCTCACTGATAAAGGATCCTCATATAGGCGAGTCCCAGCTTTGTTACGCCCCCTTCTCCTTCTGCTCTTCATGAAGAAGGTCAACTGGAACTGAGGTCCTAAAGGAAAAAATGAAAGCATTTATCTGCAAGAGATTAATTCTCACCTTCTGTGCAAAAAAATAATGGGTGTCTGGTCTCAACTAATTATTTAATCTCCCTTGGTAATCTCTGGGGAGAGACACCTGTGGTAGTGCAGGCTACCTGGCTGAGCACACAGAAGGGGCTGGGGTGTACATGAGACGTGTTTCTGTCTCTGACTACAGAGACAGTCCAGATAACCGGACATTTAATTTTTAGTGTCCAGAAAGGATACTGAAGATCACACGATAATATGTGAGACATCCTCATCTGTTAATGATTCCCACAAGGCTTCACTCATTCCCCTCTTTCTCTATTACTGTTTTGTTTCAGGCCAAAAGAGAATAAGGGACCTATTGCTTGTCCTCGGTCCCAAGAAGGAAGCTGTTCTCCAGAGGTGTGTACTTGCCTTCACACCACATGGAAGCTGCCATAGCTGATGGTGTATTTGTCAGCTGGGAAATAACTAGCCCGCTGCCCTGAGGGATGATGTTGAGTGGTAGATGGTCTGCAGTGTCAAGATGTCCCAGGGGAGTGGAGAACAGCCTCAGCCACTCCAGCCCCAAGTGTGTCTGCATAACTTCATCAGACTGGCCTAATGAGGCAACTTAGCATTTAGTTGTTCTCTCTCTATGCAGCTGCTTCAAGCTACTTATCAACAGCATGAGGGTAGATGGAGCAGTTCATTGTGGCACCCTCCAGGCTTTGGGGTTCTCTGTGTGTCTGTGGGAGCAGCAGTGAGGAGAAAGAGAGACTTGTCAAAATTGGTGAAACATCATGAATTCTTGTGTGGTTCAACAGGACGGGTTCACCATGGTACACACTTCCCCATCACTCGTCACTGCTATTTGACTGCTAGGTCTTTTGCTTTGTCGTTTAATTTCTTGTAGCTACACACACTCTACCACTGTCTATCTAAATGAGTGTGTGCAGTGCTGGCACTTAATGGTTAAAATGCTTGTTTTACGTAACTGGAGCCTAACCTTGGGAATTAATCTCCTTACTTTTTAAGGCAAGAAAGTAATTGGGTTTTCCTTCTGGTAGCTTTTCTTAGCTTTCCCACATTTTCTGTCCCAATCATGAAAGCATGGGGCTGTCTGGGCAAGCACTGGTGTCTTGCATGTTCTTCACTAGAATAATCAGTGATGTTTCGTCAATTACCCTTTGCAGTTTTATAATAGGTTAGTTTTTCCAAGCGCATTTTAAAAATACTGTTTGTAAAAAGTGTTCTCCCGTATTTCACAGCTCATTATATTGTAGCTCTTGCTGCCCCCTTTTAAAGCCTTATCTACTAGAATTTAAGTAAAGAGTTCTTCATTAAAAGTGGAAATAAACCTGAGAACTTCCATTGTGCCACAGGAGTGTGCATTAGAGAGGATCTTTGACTGGGTATACAGGCTCCACTGTGCTTGAAATACAGAATAAATAAACTTGGGGAATAAGTTCCTTGTTCATTTTTATTTCTGATCATAAGTAATTTTAAAAAAGATTCACTACGTAATTTCTGTTCCCTTTACTTGATCTGCACAATTACACAGTTGTTCTTGGTCCTACATTTGATCCAAGGCTTGTGGGCTCTTCAGTTTAATTTGTAATTTGTCCATTAATTAAGAAAGAGAAAATGTAGTGTGATGGGTGGAGCTGGGGACCAGGAATCAAAGTTTCTGAGTTCTTCCTGGCTTGGTTCCTGACCTGAGGAAAGTCACTTACACTTTCTGGCCCATATTGTCTCTGGGATTCTCAATATAATTATGTTCAAATGCCCCCAAGCAATGATGTGAAGGCAAGACAGAAAGTGCTTCCTTTCACAAGCTCCACAGAGATGTTCAGTTGCACGTTTCAGGTCAAGTCCCCTTTAGGTTCTACCACTACGTGGCTTAAGTTATTATGGAAGAATATGGGGGTGTCTATTGTGTATTTCTTTATGAAGAAAACATTCAACTAGTCTTTGACTGAGAATGATTTAGCATCAGTAATGATGAAGAAGACAGAAAGGACTGCCTTGGTTTCTGCAGTCCCATCATGTGTGTGCACCTGGGGCAGGAAGGAAAATTCCTTGCACTATGGATGCGAGAGCATTTGCTGTGATTCACTGAGAAGAGGGAACATCAGTGACTACCCTGCTGAAACCTTGCAGCTTAACTATCCTTGCACTTCATTTTTACCTGGATCACTTAAAAAAAAAAAAAAGAAAAAAAGCAAAGAAAAAAACTTGTGTAAGAACAAAGAAACCAGAGGAATAAATAGCCACTAGGGAATTCCCAGCACATCCTTTTCTGAAGGTTTCAGGAAATTCCATTTGTTGGAGGAAACGCTGAAAATTAGGAGGAAGCCCAGAAGAGGGACTAGCAGGAGACAGCTGAGATAATTTTTCACTGCTGGGACTGCACTGTGCAGTCTTTCCTTTTACAACTCATCAGCGGGCATTATTACCTAGTGAAAAAATTTGTTTTGCAACTCATCCTGAGTCCTCATAAATCATTAATGCCTGGCTAAGCACAGTGTGAGCATTACAAATACTCTGAGAATGGGGGCCCGTTCTGATATAACCTTGTGTCCAATACTAATGCCTGCTAGTTATTTAGTAATACAAAGGAGCCTCAGCAAGGAAGATCGATGAATCAATGCAGTCTCCTGACTTCCTTCTCCTCTCCACCTGCCTCTTCTCTTTCTAGTTCAGAAACTGAGCTACAAAAAATACAGGACTGTTCATAGTCACCTCTCTGTGGCAAACACTATAACAAGTCAGGGGGACAAGGAGGGAATTATGGCTTCCAAATGTCTATAGAAAAAAGAGGAGCTTCAATTTCAGATTAGGGCTTGTTCTGATTTCTGTTTTTTTATGAGCCAAATTGCACCGCTACTCCAGATCTGTGTTTTCTGGTTTGCATCCCTTAATGAATGCATGCAGTATCAAGCACACTGAAGTGTGTAAAGAGCATAGATAGAAACTATGCTCAGGAACTGCAGGACTGGATGTAATTAAAGGGTGCTCAGTAAAGTCCAAGTAATCAGCCCATTACCTGGGAGAGCCATTCCGGGACTTAGATGCTCAAACCAGCTCTCACAATACTGGAGAGAGCACAGCATCTATAGGTGCAGTGGCTGAACTTTATGTATTGTTATTTGGCAATCTTGGCCACAATCATGAGTTCAAGGATGCTCTCTACTGTCCTGCTTACCCTGAGCTCACCTCCAAAAACCCCCAGCCCATTCAGAGTGCAACTAAACTCTGTTTCCTTTCCTCTCCTGGAGCATAGGATCCATCTATGCAGTTGCTATTCATACAGTTGTGCTTTCTGAACACTAAGAATAATTGATCACGAGCTTTAAAAGGAGAAAATGGAATGAAGTGAGATGGAGATTGACCCCTTATGCAAGTGTAATCTTGAAGTTGTATGACTTGGTCTTGGTTGGAGCCCTTGTCTTGAAAGGCTTCTGCAAGGAAGACTGTAAAGGGCTGCCACGGATACTAGAGAAAAGGATCTTGAATACGAACTTAGGAAAAGTGCAGATGGGGATGGAGGACAGTAGTTGGGCAAATTTGAAAAGGGAAATGACAGAAAACAAAAGTGAAATTAAGTAGGGGATAAGAGAGTATCAGAAAGTTTAGAGGGAAAAGGAACTGTCTCTAAGACATGAAATGATAGAAAATTGGTGAGGAGGAAGATGTAGTTGCTCTAAGTGAAAGTGGGAAAATGGACTGGAGACAGAAAAAAAAAAGGCATTCGTATGTGAAAAGGGACAGAAAAATGCTTCCTCCACAATCACCTCCAAAAATATGCAACTAAGAAGCACTAGTGCTTGCTGTTCCTGTGAAACCAGAGACCTTAGTCACTCTGACCCTAAATCAGGTGGAACACCCCTTGTGTCCGAAACATCCTTGGTCTTAAACTGAGGCCTGAAGCGTTCATGGTCAAGTCAGACTTCAGGCACCACACCTCCAGCAAAAGTCTGAAACTTTCCTGCAGAAGAGTGAACATTCGGTTCCTGTTTTAAATTTGCTCAAAATGTATCATTGTACTTTAGCTCAGATGAATTTGTTAAAAATAGTCCCTGCTATAGCACCCACAGGACAGAGTGGTTTATTTTCCCCTATTATAGATCTGACACAAGCCTGCTGTTATTTCTGTGCCCTCTCTAATGATCTGCTTGCTCTCTGGAGAGCACTGACCCATTTCAGCACAGAATAATTAGCCTTTCAGACACTACTGTGTTTCCATTAAATAGACATAAATGTGCAAGGTGACATTTATTTACTTAGGCCTGAAAAATGTGCACCACAGATGTTGGGGCTTGGGAGAGCTTCAGTTTCTTTTCATGCAGCAGTGGTGTATTTGCATGTTTTCATGTTATTTAACCACTAGGGCTTCGCTGAAACCATTCCTGTTGAGGTTCCTTGGGGAAGCAGGAGAACACAAAGATTATTTGGGTCTTCATTTCACCATAAAGCTCTTTGGTGATGCTTTGGCAGCCCAGTGCCCGAGCCTGACAGTGGCGTTAAACACAGTTATAGTTATGCGCTCTTTGGGTCCCTTTTAGCTTGTGTAAGAAGGGACTCCATGTAAAGAACTGTTGTTGATTTACAGATCAGTCTGAAGAGGAATGTGTTCAGGGTGTTACACTGAGAAAATGAGAACCTTGACCTACTGCAAACATAAAATAAAACTGAAATCCTTTAGTATTTAAAATCAGCTCTTTTATCATCTTGATCACTGGCTTCTGAACCGCCAGGCTATTGCCCAGGTGAAAAGTATATTATTCATCTTGATAGCCACTTTGGTCTGCAAAGTTGGAGGGAAGTCTTACCCTTAAAAGTCCAGCCAGCATATAAAACATGTAGGTTGCTTAGCAGTTCACATGCACACATGAAGACATGGCATGCTATTATTTCATTCTGTTAGTACCAATAGGCTTTATAAAAGGAGACATCACACAAGGTAGGTGCTTTATTGCAGGATGGAAACACTTTCACAGGTTATTTTAATCATTACGGTTCTTTCATGATGTGTGAAAGTTGATTGTTGCTGTAAATGAAGCCATTGAAGGCTAAAAAATAAAAATGCTGTGATGGTAAAAATCCTTGGAGTGCAAAAAATGGGAATTGCTATAAAAGGCAGTAATTTATTCTCTGCGTGAGATTATTTTTTATCATAAGGATGCTTTTAAGCTGATTCTGAAACATATACAATTGTAATCTATATAGCTGAGGTATACTGCAATATGCATTGATAATTTGGCTAATTTTTTGTGCACTGTAATTTATATATTATTTAGAAGCACTATTTTATTCTGTTAACTGAGAGGCTTAACACATTTTTACTGTTAAGGATAAGTTATTTTTGCAGGTCTTGTGGTTTTATTATTTTGACCCATATCCAGTTCATATTGCATCATAATACCATATTTATACCAATATTATTCTAGTATGTTCAAAACTTATTTGCATTTGGATAGAAATTCATTAGCTCTTGATTTTTATTATAAGAAATTATTTTAACTTTTCTGTGATAATGTGTTTCTGATTTGCTGATGCTGAAATATTTTGTTTTCATTTTTAACCCTTCCAAATTTAGGATTGTTTTTGCTTTTTTTCTGTATATATATTTCAGTTGTTTAGACCTACTGGTTCCTGCTTTTTTCTTTTTCTTTTTTTAATATGTTATGTTTGTAACTTCTGACTGTCTGTGTTGAGCCAATCTTACCAACAAATATATCAGTTGTTTCCTGTTTCTCTACTTCTTTACAAAAAAAAAAAAATGAAAAGTAAAAAGTAAAAATAAAAAAACTCTTAATGGGAACCCTGGCACTGTCTGTCTTCTCTGTTCTGCAGAAATGTTGAAGGAGTTGAACCAGCAACGCAGAGCGAAAGAGTTTACAGACCTGAAAATTATTGTTGAAGGCAAAGAGTTTGAAGTCCACCAAAATGTTCTAGCTTCCTGCAGCTTGTATTTCAAGGACCTGATTAAAAGGTTTGCCTTCCTTCCAGCTGTGATCTGCTCTGTTCTTTTGTAGGGAGCATTTGTGTCGCTTTTTTTTCCTCCCCTCTCTTGCAGGTTTATGAAGATTGAATCTCCTGTCACAGAGCCAGTAGCCATTCTTTCCACCTCCTCTGAATGTATTTCCAAACTGAGACTCAGACCCATTTGTTACACATCTGACTCGTACAGTGTAATTATTTCTGATGAGTAGAGGCCGGTTTTGGCTGAAGAAAGTGTTCCACCACTGAGAGATCTAAGATTTAAACTCAACTGCTAATGGTGATTCAGACCACAACTAAAAACTATTGCTGTCAGTGTTTTCAAGGGACTCTCACATGCGACAAAAGTCTGTCCTTCAGGCTACAATAAGCCATCAGTGTTCTGGTGAGCGATGCTGAGAGATTGTGCTAATAAAGCATTTTGAGTATCATAATCCCTTCACCCTGAAATCTTTGTTACATGCTTTTGTGTGCCTTTTATGGGCAAAGGGATTGATATTTTTATTATTTGGGGACTTTTAAAAGAAGAAAAGACAACTGATTAATTTCTCTAGAAAAGACTGGAAATAAGATGATTTTCTGGTCGAAACGTAGCTCAGTCTGCATGTTAGACTAAGCGTAGATTTTTCCTACAAACACTCTAGCTTAGGGTAGGCACAATATGTACATTTTCTAAACATCATGTCTCCGCCTTCGCATTTTCCCCCCTCTGTTTCTAGCTGATTGATTCTAAACAGTGCATGATAATCTTTTTTTTCCATTACATTGATTTTTCAATTTGTATGCTTCATATACTTGCATAGGAATAAATTGGTACTCTCGTATTATTAGTAAGTTAGAGTAGCAAGTAGGGAGAAAAAAACCATGAGGATAACTTTCATTTTTCTCTCAATCATCAGCAAATTAATGCAGCTGCTGATTTTGCCTTGCAGTATTTTCCTGAGCAGACTGAGCCTGGACTGTGCTAAAAAATGGGATTAAAGAACATTTTGCTTGCTTCAAATCCTGTATTTAAATTTTGCCAACTAACACAATAGTGACTGTATTTTATTTCAGGATGGCATATTGGCTGGTATCTCCTTTCAGTGTATTATGTCCTTTTGCACAAAGCTGGTTTTATAATTATGGATATATATTACATTTCTATGATATAACTGTGCTGACTGCCTTATCAATTATTCATAAAAAATATGTTGGCCTAGGAAGCATGTCTTTTCCCCTCTGTAAATCTAATGATTGCTAGCTGTAGCTATGCCAGATCTCTCCTGTCCTTTCTCTTCTGTCTGCTCATTATCTTTTAATTTTTAAGGCTACAGTGTATGTTTTTTAGGGTGATAAGGAGTAGAGTCTATAGGGAAAGAAAATCTTGGAATCTACTTACAGAAATCCAGTAACTGACTGGCAAGACTGTCATTTGGATTTTTCTGCGAAGACATCTGCTCGCGTGCAGAAGTCACCAAACAGCATCTATTTCTAGAAGCACACTGAGGACTGTTGCTGCTTTATTATTTAGTTATCAAATGGAGATATACTTTAGGCTGAACACTGCTCTGATATGAATTCATTTAAAACAAACAAACAAAAAAACACACAACCTTTTTAAATCTTCTGAAAAGAGATTATGAAAGCAAAACCCTGGATTTCAGCATTTATTGTCTTTCAGCTGCTCACCTAAGGCTCACGTGCATTATAAGAAAAAAACAGTGAAAGGTTTAGCCCATTTGCCAACCTCACCACTTTTTGCCTTCTTTCACATCATCATCAGCAGCAATAAATACTCCAGAGGTCGATTTGTGTCCACAGTCAGGTCTCTCCATCCCAGTTGTCTTCCATATATAACTTCAGTCGCACACATGTAACCTTGACGAAGGCTAATGGAGTTGCACAGGTGTATCCAAGGCAAAAATACCTTTATTACTGATGATGATGCTTGAATAGGGAAAAATCCAGCTTGATGTCTAGTTGAGTTTGCAAAACTGTCAGGTGAGAAAAATAAATATTCACCTGTAAACTGAGCAATTGTGTCTTTGCGAGACAATAAACTCAGGGCTATGGGGTAGAATTTCTAAAGACTTGCTTTCTGGAGGATACTTGCAGTGGAAAGAGTAGTCCTTTTAGAAACCTCATAAAGTCAATGAAAGTCAAGGACTCAAGTTGCAAGAGGTACTCAGTGTTTTGTAAGTTCATGCCCTTAATAATAAAAAATCATTATAGTTCACAGAGTCGATATGTTTATAAATACAACACGTCTAGAATCCTCTCCTGTTAGCATTTCCTTTGAGATAGTACTTTAATCTTTATGTGATTTTTATCTTTGTATTATTACAGAAATTAGAACAAAAAATTGCAGTTTTTCTTGAATAAAGGAGATCTCTTTATGTTAAGTATAATATAAAGGCCATTTCAGTCAGTGCATGTTAGGGTTAAACTCTAATGCCATTCCAACTGAAGGCACTAATAGGTCACCAGAAACATCAATGAGATGATCTATTCATGAAGGTGCTATGTGCATCCATATAAACATGCAGATAAAGAATATCTTTCAGAGTATTTACTTCAGCTGTTCTTTGCCACAGGCTAGTTATTGTTAACCTCATGTTCTGCCATTGATTCCACTGTGTGTTGGAGTTGGTATCTGATGGTAGAATAGCAAGTAGCATCTCAAAAGAATAAAAGTGAAATGTTCAAAACCAAGTAAGATCAATTATCCCCTCCTCAAAAAAAACCTAAAATATAGACAAAAAGCATAACAGAACTGGAATTATTGCCCGTTTTGAGGAAGGCTATCTGGTGAGAATTAGTCATAGCAGGGGAAAAAAAATGTTGTTTTTATTGCACATTAGTGAAAAGATGATAACCAGGTTTGATTAACCAAAACAATTCTAAAGTTATTTATTATTTGTGAAACAAATTTGGTAATGAGAGCGCACTTTGAGATACCCTTAGTTTCACAGAAAATGGTTAATCCTGCAATCTGCTGAGCATTCTGGTCCTCATCCAGAAAAGTTCTTGTTCCATGTGATTTATCTTCTAAGTATATGAGCATGGCCCTTTTGAGGTTGTTTGTCCAGTCCTGAGCCTAAGCTCAGCACCATACCAAGTGCTGTGCTCTTGGGAATGGGTTAGCCAGTCCCTGTGAGGAGCTGTACAGCACTCGGGCCTAAGCCAGGACTTGACGTTCCTCTCCCTCCCAACAGCTGCTGACCATAAAACCCACTCTTAGTCCTTTTCAGTGAAAAGAACTGAAATCCTTTTCATCTGAAAAGGATTAGGTGTATTAGGAACAGCAGGTGTGAAATGTTCTTGACGTCTGTTCAACTTCACTGTGCCCATGAAGGGAGGAAAGTGAGGTGCAGGGGAGGGATGGTGATGTGTGAAGACGGGTGCATGCCCAAGGCTGGTACTGCAGTAGGACATATTGGAATAACCTCAGGAGCTCTGGGGCTATCGCTAAGAGCCTCAGGAACAATTTTATACAATATTAAACATATTTGGGGAGTGCTAGGTTTCCTTAAGTTCTCTTCATAAAAACCCCTTTAAAGTATATTCCTTCTTGTGGTGAATATTCAAGCCTACTTTATGACAGATACGGGGTTTAGTACTTGGCCTTACTGCTTGCTCCTTCAGGCGTAGAGCATATAGAGGAGTTGATAGACTTCATCTGCATTTAGGGAAATCATGTGGTTAGTCAGCTTCTTCAAACTGTGACCCATACAAGATTACTGCAGTATAGGACTTCAGGAGAAAATGGATGATAAATAGCAGCTGGAATAGGGATCTGTCCTCTAAATACTATTGTATGTATTTTGAGTGCCCCACAAACCACAGTTGCTTCCAGTCTGCCTGACTTTGGCCTCTAATTTGCACCTGTATTTTAGGTACTTAAGAAATCAGCCTTCCTAAATCAGGGGTCTAATTTATGGTACAGGCAATGAAGAGAAGCACCTTGAAGGCTTCCAAAGGAGCCTTTTCTCCTAATTCAGGTGCCTATGTGCAGGCAGGTAGGAGATCCCTCTGGAGCAGTGAGAGGTGCCTGTCTCTTGTGTTAGTCAACCAACATTTAGGCCCAAGGTTGGCATCTAAGGCAGATTTAGTCTAACCTCACCTTCTAGACTACTGCTGTAGTCCACAGAGAGGGAGAAAGACCTCTCCAGGAGGCAGGTCCTCTCACCGTAAAATAGGTGTCTGAGATACAAGATGAGGAGGAGGCCATGGCTCTTTACTATTAATAAAGAGAGAGATGAGGTGATTTGCTTAGACTTTAAACTTATGATGAGTGTTCCATTGCTTCCTTCAGGGGTCCAGCCTAAGCTGATTATCTAGGCTTCCTCTGCTGTCGTGAGGGAAGACAGGAATATCCGTAGGGCGATTCATCCCACCTTAAGCTAAATAACGTGAATTGCCTTGTGGAAATGCTCGTACTTCATTGCCCACGGAGAAAGGCCAGTCACCCAGCTCTGATTAGACACCTGAATCATAGTTGGCTAAAAGTGCATGAATGATTCATTCCAGAAACTAGTGTTTGTCTGAATGTCACATACATATGCTTATATATGTACACAGAAAGAATGAAGTAGATGACGATCCATCAAGAAAACCATATGTAAAATACCCCTCTCTCAGAGCACAGATTTTCTTATTTAATCTGGTCTTGTAGCTACAACTCCTTGGTTCGGGGGAGGGGAGAAATGAGCTTTGTGTCTTTCTATGATCTGTCCTAGAAGAAATGGTGGAAGATGTGTGTGTTCTGCAAGGAAGGAATGGAAAATGCCATGAAGAGGCATCATTTTTTCCAGCTGCATTTGGGATAGACAGATACAGCTGCTGGATAAATGGAATGTCTGATATTTCTGTAACAAGGAGAGTTTTACCGGAACATTTTAATTTGCTGCTTTCTTCTTCTTAATCCAACCCAAAGTGCTGGAATCTCTGTCAAATATGACATAAATAATAGGAAGCACCTGACATAAAAGTCTCTTCTTGGCCAAAATGCTGGCTTTTCTGGGCAGACTTTAGTTTTCTTTCTCTGTGGTTAGTTAGTGGTAAAGATATGCAGATCCTGTCCTATAAGCTTTATCTTTTCAAGATTTTATTTTAATGATGATTTCTAATTTTGAAGTCATCTTGGCTGCCTAATTGCACTAGCACAGAGCAGTAAGTCACATACACAGATTCGGTGACAAGAAGCAAGCATTTCTGATGCAGTGTAATCTGGCAATGATGTTCATCCTTCTTTTCCTAAGGAGCAGAGCCAGTGACTTCATCGCCAAATTGCTTTTCCACGATACCTTGCCTCTTTTTGCAAGTGTTCAGACTTCTTTTTTATTTTTTTTCTAAAATAGGGTTGTATATACTCTCTTAGGGCTTGAAGGCAGGGCAGGAAGGCAGGAGAAGTAAAGCATTTAGGGTGAGAGGACCAAATTGCTTTTGCTTTACACCTACGCTGAAGACAGAGATATCATTCTGCATTTTACACCATTGTGTGGAAAGGCAGCATTTGGATGCAAGACAGAGAAACCTGCCGCTATCCATCTGAAACAGTCTGTCAAAACTGCAGAAGCATTTAGGTGTCTGGAAAACAGACTGTCTGGTTTGTGTTTACGTTGTAAAAAGCCCAAAATGAGAAATAGCAGATGAAAGAAAAATCTACTCTTGGTGACCTGTTCGTATTTTCCTGCTTATTAAGAACCTTGCTTTTAACTCCGGGAGAGGAGCAGGCAGCATTTCTACATCTGCGTGCTTCAGCTCCATTGTAGAACAGAATGAATGTGGAAACAAATTATAACATTTCTTTGAAAACAGAGAAATAGGGAGTTAAAAATACGATGTTTGTTTCAGGTGCCAGAAGAGGTATATTGTGCCTAGACAGACAGCCCCAGTGGTTTCTGTTAAACCGTTTAAAGGAATCCATGAGAACGGAAGGTTCCTGGGAGTATAAAATATTTTTCACCCTTTACTGCCAGGGTGCAGGTGTAAATTATGCCATGGATGACATTTTTCTCTTAAACAAGGGACTGATAATTGCTGTGTGTTGGGTGCAAAATCTTGGCACGGGAAACAGCTTTCTGCTTTCAGTGGCCCCTCTCCGTGAGCAAGCTTTGCTTGCTCCGCCTGGCCGAGCAGCCGCACTCCCGCCCGCCTGTCGGAGCTGCCTGCTGGGTTTCAAATTTTGCAGCTGCCAGGCCTTGGAAAACACGCTTTCATCAAGCAAAAATGTGTGGTCTTCTACATAAATGAATTGCAGCTTACAAATATTCAGTGGTGGTGCTGGGCTGCCAGGCTAAGGAGCTGCCACAAACCCCGTAGCAGGCGTTGCAGGCCAACTATTTCCAGCCTGGCGAGCGTGGCCATGGATATGGAGGGTGAGTGGCTTGGGCTGGATGCTGCTCTGAAAGGAGGGACAGATCGATGTGCCCTGCTCTGAGGAGAAACCATGGCAAGCAGGACAGAAAGGCTGCTTTTCAGGCCTCAAGGTGCAGCTTGCAAAGGCACCGAACAGAATCACTTAACCTCTCCCTCTTCTCCCTCGGTGACAGCATCTCTATTTACTGTAGTTTGGGCTTCTTGCTCACATAATTTCTAGACATAACTACAAATCCTGCAAATCTTATCCAAGGAATGACAGACTAATCACCTCTCTTGCTCTGGCTAGACCTATCTGCAAGCCATGGAGCTGTCATACAACCACTCATAAGATGCCGGTGCAGATGACCTACCTATATTTACTTACCTCACAGCCCTGTCTAGGCTTGACTGTGTTGAAATTTAGGGGTGAAAGGGAACAGTTATCTAACAAGGTGCAGTTCAAGTTAAATAGATCAAAGACAACGAAAAAAACTTACACAGTGTAGAAACCAGAGACATGTTCTTGAAAGCTGTCATTTTTGGGCCACTTCCAAAAGCCAATCTTGCCCTAAAACGAGGGTAATCAAATCTCCGACTCCAGCATGCTCACAGGTAGCTCCAGGGATCAGCAGTTCACTTCCTTTCATTTAAATCATCAAGGATTAGCCCCTGCCAGATTGGGATAATGAATTTGAATTAATATGACCAGGTTATGATCATATCAGGTCACGATTCCCTCTTTTTGCTTGCATAGTGCTAAGCTTCAGTGACTGAAATACTCCGAGCAGTTCTGCGGGGTGGTGTGGGCAGGGATTGATGGGGTGAGAAGAGCTACCCGCCTTTTCCCGCATATACTGTGGCCATAGGTGATGCAATACATTACCTTTCATTGATGTCCAGAGCACAGGCTGGCTCTACGTTTACCGTAGAAAAGCACTAGCAACACGCTGTAGCTGAGTGAGAAAGAACCAGTGCCTGACAGAATTAATTCTAATTACTGAAATGCTGATTGGGATCTTTGGGCACTACCATAATCATAGTAGTAGTAATAAATAATAATTGTGGTTATCATTATTTTATTACTGTTTTCCCTCTAGACATTGCAATGATGAGAAGGAGCCTTGGATAGACTTACCTAGATAATTACTTGTATAAATTTCACCACATTCCTAAGAAACAGATTTATTGGCTGCATAATGCCAGCTCTCTGCTAAGCTGGTTTTTGATGGTGTAATAAATATCATTACAACAAATCAGATAGGAGTTGGTTAAGGGGGTGAGCTTTAAGTTTGATGAGAATAAATTTTTTATTCTGTCATTTTATTTTTAATCTTCCTTCCCATATAATCCACCAAAACTTTTGCATCTTTTATTTACCTTTCACAAGTAGTAGCTCTCACCCCAGGCTATTTTGCCACATATTTGCTGAATTAGGCTGCCAGAGATACTTGCAAACAAGTTAGATCTCGCACTGTTAGTAAGTTGTCCCATTTTTTTTACCTCTCCACTAGTACCTTGTGAGATTCAGTTTATTCTCAGTCCCTAGCAAAAGTATAGGTCGTGAAATGCTGTTCTTCCAAGGGCACTCACTATTCACTCCTTCATTCACTTGCTAGTCGTTTAAGCCAGCATCTTCAAACTCGTCATCTTCTTTCTTAAATCTCAGCAGGGAGGCAGATTTGTGCCTCCGACTGTGATCTCCGAGACTATAGCGTTACAGGCTGCCGCTGATCCCGTGCCTTTAGAAATAGTCTTGACCGAGCAATTAGATTGTGTTCCATCGGTGAATAGCATTAAGGGTATATAGGAGACGTGGCTCTTTTGTTTGTTTTACTTTATTCTGGCCATGCTGTCTGTGAACAAAAGCATTTGCTGTTAATCCCATTGCTCGACTTGGTTTCTAATGATCATTTCTGTGATGGTGAATTAGCAGGAGCTGCTAGTGCATGCCTGAGCTCACAGCCATTAATTTTCCTGATTTTCTTCTGATAGAGCAGGTGCAAACTGGCAGCATTTGACCCTAATAAGTTACACTAGTCCTGCCAAATTTTGTTTGCCTGGAACAAGGAACGTTATTTGTATCAACATCCTGGTAAAAAGTGAGCAAATGGATTTGTTGGTCAGGTAAATTTTCATGACAAATTTGCAAGCCTGTGTTTAAACAATGTAATTTATTTAATCTTGTGATTTTACTAGTTCTTTATTGTAATCATACAATAGCACCATTACAGTATATGTTTTCTTCTCTCATGAGACAGATGGATAGTGGCTGAGGCTCAAAGATAATATTTATCTACAAGATAGTATAACGAAGGCAGAGATTTGCAAGTTAATACGTTTTAAGCTGATAAAATAATTCCAAAGGAAAAGTGATGCTAGGGTGTAATTTATTTTTTAAAAAATCCTATTTAATAGAACCTTCAGTGCCTTATGACATACATATTGCAATGATGTTGCTCTATAAATGTCCCTTCCTGTCATCATTTACCTGATTGATTACCTTGCAGCTGCATAAACTTGAATAACTCAGTAAATAACCTGTTACCTCAGTATGCACATGCATCTTGGTCTGTGTGTCGTGGAAATGTATGTTGGTGTGTTTGGGCATCTATGCTTTTATATCTCATGAGCATGTAATTATGATAAATCAAGGTCTTTGGTGCAAAATACAGCTTCCCCTGTAGAGTGCCATGTCTGTTCTGTTCATAGCTGAAGGTTGGCTATAATATAATGAAGTTTCTTTGTTGCTTCTCCCAGGATAAATAGACATGTGAGTTTTGAATCATTAATAATTCTGAAGAGGATGAAAAGTCAAACAGTGGACAGTTAAGGTGCAGCAACATTGCACTCCCTTCTTTGCCTGGAGTTTCAATGCTTTAGGAATTATGTTCCACAGTAAACAAGATATTCAGTCTAAACTGTATAGACTTGCAACAGGAGTTTCTAATGAGAACATAGCTAACAGACTCTTAAGCCTCATGAGAAGCTGCCTATCCCAGTCTGGAGTGCTTTCTTTGGTAATCAAAATAATTTGAGAGAGATAAAAAGAAGTAGCTTCTCTTCATTTAAGTGCTTCATCTTACATAAAAATGTTGGATTTCCTGTTTTCTGGAGACCAAAACACTGTCCAGGGAACAAATCAATTTGATTTGATTTCCCCCCCCCCCATCTATCTTGGTAGCAAATATTTTGCTCTAGCGGAATGGGAACGCAATTACGGTAGGGTAAACATCTACGTTCCTAATTATGAAAGCAAACCAGCAAGATCAGCATGTCGAGCTGATGGGGCAGATCCTGGGAGGGCACGAGGTGAAGAGGCCAGCAGGCAGCTGGCCAGTGGGACAGGCCGTCACTTTGCTCCATGCAGGGAGGGACCAACCCCCAAACCGGGGCTTCAGATGCCTCAGTCCAGGGCGGGCCTGGAGCTCCTGCCTGTGTGCCAGCAGTCCTGTAGCCTCCTGTTAGCCCAAATGTGTGCTTTTAGTGGAGGATATTCAGATTCCTGAGTTGTATGAGATCCTGAGCAATAGATAGTCAAAGATAGCAATTTTTTTTTTATTACACTACCAGAATCGGTGTGTTTTCCTATTTCTTAAAAATAAATTCTGAGTGTAATACGAACAAAATTGAGGCTATATTGTGGAGCTAGCTTCTTGCTGTTGTCTCCTGCTGGGACGAGCAGGTAATGCTGGTAGGCTCTCTGTTCACAAGCAGAAGTGATGGACCTTGGAGAGGCAGGAAGAAAATGACACACACTAAGTCCCACGTGTTCAGGGGAAGATCGCAAATGATAATTCTGAATATGTCTTTATTTTAAAATATAATCATTTATTTCAGTGCCCTTTTGGAGCACAAAGCTTAAATATACAACATACCTTTGAGTCTATGGCACAGTGAGTCATATGGCTTCGAATATAAATAAGTGTCACAAACTCTGTCAGTCCTCCTGTTCCCAACCAGGCAGCCTGGGAGGAAGCTGAACCAACTGTTCCTAGGCAGTAATGTACATTTACATAAAATGTTTCACATTTTTCATGTTTATTCTGTGCAGATGGCTCCATTTTGAACATCCAGAATTTGTTTTGACTTTGTGACTATAGCTTGTAAACAGAGAGTTGGCTGGCAACTGTACTGGGTATAGGTAGCTTTTCGTATTTGATCTAAAATTGAGGATGTAGCCAAACCATTAGTCAGTCAAAATAATGTTGCAAGCTGGTTAAAGGCAGCATATCCAAACCATGAGGCAAGCCTGAACTAGAGGCGGTAGCACTGTCCATAAACTGAGAAACTGATGCGCTAGCAGTGTCTCACTTACACAGCTACTTCAGCCAGACTCTAAATGCGGCTTTGCAAATCAAGGCATCTCACTGTTAAATGTTTTGAACTGAATCACAGTTACGTTCTGTTACGTGAACAAGTTGATACGAATAATGCAAGGAAAATGGATAGATAAACTTATTTATAACTCAAGATGCAGAAAACTTGGTTGCATCACTGTTAAGCATGAAAACACTAGTGCTGATTCTTGTCTGCATGTATTACATGTATGGAAATGATTTTCAAGGACAAATTAATACCAAAAATGTAAAAAGTTCTCTACTTTTCCTTTCGTCAGTTCCACTCCTAAATCTTACAGATTAGTTTTTAGGGTTATTTTTCCTGCTATCAGTATTTAAACGTTTTAGCTCTTTTCGATATATTAGTTAACAGGAAGGGACACCGATTTTGATTTGTTATTTGAGAGTGTAGTCGAGCCATCTTTTGCTTTAAAAGGTTCCCTGTACCTTTGTCTTCTCTAGTTTAAGTAATTAAGTTGAAGGATAAGTAGCCAGAGTATGTTCAAAGGGCTTGGCTTTATTTTGCTAGACCTAATTACTCCAGACAATACGAAATATTTTTCAGTAACTCCCGCCTTACCCATTCAGAGTGTATCTGTGCTTCCTGCTTATCTGCGGGTTCAGTTCTGCTTGCACATTGCTCAGGTCTATCACCTTGCTGGAGAAATACATGATTTGTAAATCTGAAAGAATTCCCCAACAGCTACCATAAAATTAAGCTGTTAAAGAGCTCTTGGACTTGTTTAAATGTAGACCTAAACAAACCTCTTTGCTGTTTAGCTCAAGATAAATCTTTTTAAAAAGTCCTGTTCTAAATCACTTCCCAGTTTTAATGAGTTTATATATCAGCCTTTGCCAGATTTTTACTGTAGCTATTCTCCAAGATTACAGCCATGATAAAGTAAGGACTAAAATTGTTTATTATATATTATTCTTCAGAAGCAAAACATTTTCCCCCAGAGGCTGTTGGGAGAGCTATTGATTTTCTGCCACAATGTGAAATGTGTGACCTTTATAATATGAGCAATGATTACAAGGCCAATAAAATGACATCATTCTGTTTAAACTTTAGAGTTCGCAGGGCAAATAGCAGAATGTGCCACATTTAATGATGTCCATGGACGATAAGTGTACATTGCCTGGCTTCAAGTGAGACTGAAACATGGAGCAGGGCAGGCTCTCCATCCCCAAAATACCCCATGTTTGTGCCAGGAGATTGGGAACAAGAGTGTATGTACCAGGTAGAGCTGTGTCTTTTACCAGCTCTTAAGGCAAGAAGTCAGTGCTTTTCTGAAAGCAGACTTTTCTAAATGTTTACAGCTACCGATGCCACTGACAAAACTCCTCCTGATGTGATACAGCATGAGATACTTGGGGCACAGCTGTATACATTCATACAGATTTTCCCCAATGCGCTGCATATCTATTTACAGGAGTAAGTTCTGTTCTTGAAATACAGCTTTAGACACTTCGTTGCAGTTCCTCTAGAGTAGCTGAGAGAAGGCTCCATCTCAAATAGATGAAGTATAACTGCACAGAGCATATTTATATTCTAATACGTGTGAAAACAAGGAACACAGAAAGCTTTAGTCAGGCTTGGAGGGGGATTCCACAACCTGATTCACTGAAATTGTTTCAAAAAGAAATCTGTGGAGTTTCCCAGTCGGGCCACATCAGTCTGTTTCCCCACATTATTTTCTTCTCTTCCTTCAAACACTCGTTTTTGATCCCTTACAACCTGCTTCAACCAATTCCTTGTCCATTCTCCAGCCCGTACCAAGCCAGATCCCCAGCATGGGAATCACGGTAGCTGTGATATCCCTGTGCAGGCTGAACCAAGCCTGCGCTCACTCTTTGGTCCAGCTAAACATGGAGCCGAAGTGCCCGTTGCTTAGAAAGAGCAAGCAAAGCAGCACAACATATTCAAGGCATCACAGAGGAAAGAATAGGGATAATTTTCTTTCCCATTTCTGGCTCATTGTGTAATATCAATAATCTCTGTAGCTTTGTATTATACTTGCCGTAAGTGGCTCTAGTGATTGATTAAACACCTTAGCTTTTCTTTGGCGTTTAATCAATTGCAGCAGCAGTTTATTGCTTGGTGTATTACAAAGTAAAAGAGGTTATTACTTAATTATTCTGAAAAATAGCAGCTTGCAGTTGTTGCTAACATGGGTATGTGTCTACACTGACATTGGTGTCACATCATCCTTTCCTTTGTGCCTCCTAGTCTCTGTGCTGGGTGAGAGCATGCAATTCCCGATGGGTCACGCACAGCCATTCCCGCAGCCGTCGCCAGCACCATGCAATTAGTGGCGTTAAATAAATAACTACTTACAGTAGGGCTTCCCACAGTGCAAAGAGCCTGATTCTGTTGCTTGCTGGGTGCCTCCAAATCTCACTTAAATTTTAGGCAATGTCCTTATTAACCAGCCCACATGAATATGAACTCGCTGTCAGGTACAAACTGCTTCTAGAAACATTTCAGCAAGAATTACATTGGTATCAGGAGGCATTTTGATAGCCCAGGGTGCAGCATCGGATGTGTGCACAACTGGAGATAAATCAGATACTGGGCATGTTATTGGTATGTGAGTGCAAGAAATAAAAAAAACCAACATTTTGTGACATCCTCTTGAGGATTTAGGAAATGGCAGCTCTTCTGTTTTGTCACCCAAGGTTTTCTGCTTTGAGTGCGAAATTGAATCCATATGCAAGAGTTCAGAAAGAATATTGTGCTGTGATAAAGCATAAGAATTCAGGGTAGCATACACATCTGTGCATGTAGGGGTACCACAGGTATCGTGATAGTATGTGTTCTTACCCATCTGCTTGTGGAATAGGATCTAACCCACCTGTATGCCCATGCAAAGGGATAGTCCAATATTTAGAATAAAAAATGGGGTTTAGTTCCTTGCTTTGCCCCTGACTTTCTCTATGATCACAGGCAAGTGATTTTGTCTCCTTGTGCCTCAGTTTCCTTTTGTGAATGGGAATAACCATTGTTCACTACCTTAGAGAAGCATATGAAATTAAGGACTGCTAGCTGCTCCTCCATTGTGGTAATGGACACCATCTAAATACTTAGTAGAAAAATGAAACCTGTTTAAAGCTTTGATCCTGCAAAGATTCATATGAATTAAATCTGTGCCCTTAGCTTGAACAGGGCTAGTTAATAGAAGACCAGTGACAAAGCATCCACTGCAAATTTTAAGCATTTCCCCAAATTATTTTAGGGGTTATTGGGATGGGTGGGGTGGGGTGTCATGAGGGAAGAAAACTGAACCTTGTATGTTGTTTGTTTTTCCTCCATTATGGTAGTAGAGGTCTGACCATCACCTTTCTAGGCAGCTTTGTGAATCCAAGAGGTTGGTAGTGCTCTTGCTCATGCTTAAAGCTGGCATTGTCTGTGAGTAGTGATGCTTTGGCCAGTCCACAAGTCATGCAGCGTCGTGTGCCGGTTTTGTGTCAATTGTGCAATGGCTTTTGCAAGTACTCTAGCAGAATTGGAGCGAGCAGATGTTGACTGTCCAGTGACTAGAAGTTCATGTTTCTTTGAGAAGGTGCTGGATGGTCCTAACCATTAAAAGAGTTTATTTTCTTACTCCAACAGATTTCCCCTCCCCTTCTTGATGTTACCAAATTTATCATCACTTTTGTCTTTCAGGTGTAACCTGTCTTTAGTGTTGCAGACACATCAGCCAACCATGCATTAAGAACTGGGCCCTTACTTTAATTCAGTATAATTTTCTTTTTGTCCAATAATTTCACAAACGCTAATCCACACTTCAAATGCAGGAGATATTTTGATCCCCAAATTGTTCAGCACTTCATGCAGGAAAAACCGTAGGCCACAGTCATGAAACTCCTAGAGGATGGCTGCTGGCTTCCTGTGGCAGAGCTGGTTGTTGTTTTCCCCCCTCTCCCTTCTTTGCTCTAACCATTTTGTCTGTCTATCTTGTCTTGTATTCAGTTTTCAAAGCAATTGCCATGAAGGGCTTCCTTTTTTTAGTGCCTAAAAGGGAACAATAGATTTTCAGAATAAGCATATATATTTTTTTCTGTGACCGTCTGTATATGCATATCATATCTATCATATCTATACTTTAATATAACATACTGAGAAGTTCAAGCTAAACAGAAATTAATATTTATTATTGTTATTTTTTATGAAAAGGTCTTTAAATGTATCCTTAAATGCACATGACATTTAAAATTACTCCAGTGCTGGATTCCTGGAAAAGTAGATGACCTTTTCTCTTGAAATTGGAGAGTGTTTTTTCCTTAACAGTTACATTATGCACGGAAGATGAGATGTTAACCAAGATGTTAAAATGTATTGTTTCCCTTTGAAAGCTAATCCTGTTCCTCATTTTCATTAATGTTGGCTCATTCATCTTTCTTTTTCTTTCCTTTCCTTTCCTTTCCTTTCCTTTTCTTTTGCAACTGTTTTTGCATGAAAATGCAGAGTAGCAATAAACAGATTTTTGGTAAGACTTGCTTTAAGACTTTTCTCTTTCAGATCCAGTTAAAGTTTTTAAGTTCAGTTATTTTAAAATTCATATTCTTCAGTTCCGTAAACAAAAATAATGGAGAAATATAATGAGGTGCAAAGCGATTTTCTAGCCCTCACTAATCAATAAATGCCAACAAAACGGGGATGGTGTAATGTCCATAATTTAATTGTCTGCTGTTACCAGGTCACCACGAGACAGTAGCAGAAGTGGGGAGAAGCTGGAATTGGCCATGTCCAACCTCACTGCGGATGTCCTGGAATTACTCCTGGAGTTTGTTTATACAGGTTCTTTGATCATAGATTCAGCCAATGCAAAAACCCTACTGGAAGCTGCCAGCAAGTTCCAGTTTCATACTTTCTGTAAAGTCTGCGTTTCGTTTCTAGGTAAGAATTACTCCATCTAGTGAGGTTTTAAGATCTCATTTTAAGGTTTGCAAGTCTTCTCACAACTCTTAAAAGATAATTAGGAAACCCAAGATTAAATAGAATAAAATTTACAAAACAGGATTTGGGTTGAGATTTGAATTTAAAATGCTGACATGGTGGCCAGTGGAGAATGATCGAGAGAAGTGTAGCCTGTTGTTTGAGTGGCAACTGCTTTCACATCTTGGATAGACTTTTTTCTTGAATCTTGGTTCATACCTGATATGGTGACATTTTATTTCCCAGAGGTTGATCACTGCGCAGATACCAGGCTGTAATGCACAGGTTGCTTATACCTGTGACAGCAAATGTTGGGTGCTACACCAGGCCAGCTTGGTCAAGCACGGAAAGAGCTGGAGGTGGACTCCCACAAAGGAGTCAGGATCTGCAATTTTCTTGTATCCATGAGAAAATCCTTCACATGTCCCATGTTCTTGTAAACAAGATCTGGTTGAACTACTCCAGGTTGAATGTTCACGGGGTTTGTTCTTTCATACAGAGTTACGGTGTACTGGATATGTGTCATCATAAATGGTGGATGAGAATGAAAGGTTGCTGTGCTCTCCTTTGGTAACTGGTGTGCCCTGCGTGCACGGGGAGCATTTGCCCCAGCGAGGGTGTTCAGACTAAGATCATCAGCACTGCCTCTGGCCATCCTCTCACAGACACATGAGAAGCCCATTCTTCTTGTCCAGGGCACCATGTCATCCTTCTCCGTGCATTTTCTATGTATTTTCCAATAGAGACTCTTTCAAAACAGTCCAAGGTGACCAGCTCAGTTAAATAAGCTTTACTGGTCTGAACTGGAACCATCCAGCCCCATTTCTGTCATGGCAGAAGAAAAGCCAGAACTGGAGCTCAAATGAAACACTTGTTGGTTTAAATTCCTGCCTGTATCACATGCCACTCCTTTACTAACATGGCTATAATATGAGTTAATGAGACAGTAATAATTTACAAATTATTAACACAAACTTATTAATACAAAAAGTGTGAGCTTGATCTTACATGACTTGCTTCCCATGTCTAAGTTCCAATATCTTTTTTGGACATCTGATTTCTGTTCAGGCAGTCTCAACTTGGCATGGCAGTTGTCATTCTCTTTGGACCCCAAATATGTCTTCAACCCACATGAACTATAGGGTCTTCTTGAGCAGTTCTCATTTAAAATTGACATCTAGAATTACAGAGTGTGGAAGATGAGAGTTTAGAAAATGTTGCACTCATTAACAAAGAAACAAACCTCAAATGAGTCCAGTTTACTGCTGTGTTAATTTTCACTGCTAAGCTGACCTGCTGGCAAGGTGAGTGGTGTGATTAGGCTGGTACAATGCAGGCGTCAGTAAAGAATATGTGGTATTGTATTCTTCTCTTCTTTCCAGCTTTTTATATGTCACCTGTTTAAAAGTCTGTTCTCAAATAAGTGGATAATGGGGAAATGAAGTCTATGTTTTGCAGTCCTACTGTCTTGGTTGTGCAGGTTGAATGAGGGCTCTGGCTCTGGCATTGCTTTCCCCCAGCTTCCATTCATCACATTTTAAAGTGATTAGATCTTAGGGCCTTTCCAGGAACAGGTATGTTTAAGTTGCACTATCTAAAGATTCAGCCACAAAACCAAAATACATTTATTTCACTAAATCAATGTGAGATTTCTCTTTTCCGATAGTTAATATTTGAATTCAGTGAACCATGTTACAGTATGAAATAGTAGGTTGGTTATAAGTTCAGTGATATATGGGGAGTCACTGAAATTTTGTATTCTCATTTGGAGAATTCATGGAGTGTAATTGCTTATTTTTATTTATAGCTGTGACTGGATTGCTATACAGAGATAGTAGAGCATTTGCCATCTAAAAAGTTTAAGGAAAGGCATTTTTTTCTTCTCTGTGGCTGTGTTTTTTCCTTTCATCCCAGCCACCTCTGCTCCCCACAAAGCAAATATGTGGTAAAAATCAGGGTTTTTTCCAGGATTTCTGGAGGTTTCACCAATATAAACAGTAATGCTTTCCCATCAGTGGCCATATCTAAATAGAGAGAGAAGTGGAGGGAAGTCCAAAGAGGCCCAAAGAAGTAAAAGCCCCAGATTAATAGGTCTATTCAGCACAGCACCATCTCAGGGGAGATTCAGGTCATCCTTTTTTAGCCATGAAGCTCCAGCAGGGTCCTGACTGGTTGATGTCCAGGCAGCTCGTGTCTCTATCCTGGGCCTCATCAGCACTGGGGAGAGGCACCCCAAATCTATTTGCACTTTCTGGTGGAAGCGTGCTGCAAATGTGTCAAGAAAGTTGTTCCATTTCAACAGGAGATTTTTTAACCAGCTTCACCGGGCTAATTATAGCCGTGTTCTCTCTCTCCCACATGCTGTCTCCTCTGCTTTTGTCTAGACCATAAGAAATTGCAACAGTTTTGTGCTGACTGCTGCAACGATGCTGACAAGTTTGTGCAGGCGCCATATGATAACTGGGCAAATGTTTGCAAACTGGTCAGGACATCATAGGTATTTCCTCCATCCATATGGCTGAAGACTTGAGGGCTTTTTTCTTTTTTTTTTTCATACTCATTTTACGCTATCATCACAGTCATGGCTGAAATCAGATTTCAAGTGATTGATCAGTATCACAGTTTGGGTCTGTGATGCAGGGACCCCCATCACAGGAGTGAACAAATTCTGAGCTTGTACTTCAGCCTGCTGCTGATAAAAGTATTCTTCCTTAAGTCTAAAGAAGTTGCTGGAACCTGAGGGATTCATGGAGCAGAACAGGAAGGAGCAGGAGCTCTGTATTTTCTTAGTCTCCTGGGCAAAGGGCACAAAGACAAAGTTTGCAAAGAGTATGAGAGGGAGCTGTGAGAAAAACTGAACGATGGACCAGTGATGAGACCTGCATGAACAGACATATGCGGCTGAGGGAAGAAGAGGCCTTTATGGTCCGTATGAATTCAAGAGAAAGTATTACAGGTTATTTTTTGTTCATCTAGCTGGAGAACCACACTGAAGAAACTGAAGCTTCAACCGTATCTGGAGATGGGAGAAATGAGGAACACTCTCACAGGGGAAGTGAAATCTTTTGGATGATGTATGCGTCTGGAAGTCTTCCACCTATCTCCCATCTTCACGTGCTTTTGACACTAGTAGGAATACCTGAGGAATAAGACCCCCATCAGAATGTACACAGAGTATGATGAGGAAATCCATGTTTTATGCTAATGTTAGTGATATCCAAGTCATCATCTAGAAAACATTTCTAAGTGAAAATACAGTACTTAATGCACACAGAGGGGGCTTACATCAACCACTGAGCTTCTATCATACTGTTACCGCAATCTTGCTGAGTAATCCTTCCTACATACCATCTATCTCTGACTTTATCTCAAGTTGTCCCACTCCCGAAGTGCAGTCTTAGCAGTCTGCCTGGCTGATTATCTCATGATGACTCTGCACAGGTTCTTATTCCAAAATCCCTTCTAACACAAGTGGAGAATACTGGCTGCTGATCTGCAATATTGTGATATACATAGAAACAAATATGCTATCCAGCACTGTCTCAAACCAGTGAGAACCTACTAGATTACATCTGATATCCTTAAAGTCTACTCATAAGTCTGTTATGAACTGTCCTTTAGCATTGGGAATAGCTTACTAGTCAGCAGTCATGTTCTGAATGGACTGAAGGTGAGGTGAAACTCCCGAAAAATGTGTTGTTACAAGTCCAATGTCACTGCGGCAAAACCAGCAATTATGATAAACATTTCAGCGTCCAAAGGAAAAGGGCTCAGGAGCAGACCGAGCAGAACTGATCCTTAGCTGTCTTTGTCATGTCAGCATCCAGAAGTGCCCCCAGATTGCAGTCACTTGGGATGGGCTATATTTTTTTTTATATATACATATATATGTATATATAAAGTGATGAAGTGCAAAGAAGTGTGCCATCAGCCTCCTGAATGCACCCCAGTCTGCATTTCCCTGGGACCCCTCTCTAAATGGCCTTGCAATACTTGCTGAATCAGACAGGGATAACGTCATTTGGGTTTGCCACTGAGCAGTTTCTTGGGGAAGAGGAAGGTGTGAAGCTCCAAGGGACAAGGTGGAACTGCTTGAACACCAGTGTATCAGGCTGCATCAGTCACACAGCATTGTTAGAGGTAGAAAAATCTGTCCAGATCAGAAGAAACCAGTCATGTCCAGTGCTTTTTCTGCCCCACACCACAGGCTCAGCTGGGGATGGTATGGGAATCTCTCCTGACAGAGGCAGACCCAGTCCCTTGAAGGTGAAGATTCATTCTTGAAAACCTTTTCCATCGTGTGCTAGTAAATGGCTGCTTAATGAGTCAAACTTGATTATTACCTTTATTATAAACCCTGTGAGGATTAGGGGGAGCAGTGTCAGCTTTATCTTTGACTTGCGAGTTTGCCAAGCAGAGATGAGAGTTTTAGGCTCCGTTAGATGATTATTTTACCCCCAGCCGTATGTATACATGAAACTGTGCCAACAGACAGAACCAAGGAACCTGGAAGAGGTTTTTGATTCTTATTTTTTGGAAATGAAGAAGTTTTGGGAGCTTTGTGCTTCATAGCTATCAGTTTGCAGCCTATCTCTGGGCAGTCTTTGAGTGACAAAATCTACTGACAGCAAACAGTGCCGCTGCTCCAGACTGCTTGAGGAAATGGGCTCCTTGGAGCCAGTACAATCAACTGATGCAAAATGAGATAACCTAGTTTCAAGATTGCTGGATCTGTAAATGAAGATAAAAAGAGGGGAAAAAAACAAAACAAAACACAAAACTCCTAATCTCATGCCAGGTAAAAAAAAAAAAGAAGTAGGTCATAATCCCATTTTAATAAAAGCCACGTATCGACAGTGTGCAGGTTTTAAATCTAATGAACGCAGAAGCTGGGTGTAGGGAAAAATCCCCAAGCATTTCCAACAGAAGCAATCTAATGGGAGTTTTGTTTGAAAAGATGTGGGGCTATCGCACATTCCTATCCAGTGCTCTGAAATGGTGCATTAGGGTATGTCACTGCCCAAATGTGATATACTTCTCCTCTGAGAAGCCTGCCACTGGTACCGATGCTTTTGTGATCTATTGCAGTCTGTCTTTCTCTTATTTTATTTTTTTCTTGGTGCTATATCTTAAGAGAATATATTCTGCCTATTAGTAGTGGCTTTGTTAACAAAAGCTGAGAAGAATCTGAGAGTTCCTCTTATAAATGTCTGAAATTGGTGGGTTTTTCTTCAGAACAGCTGAAAAGGAAAACAGTGCAGTCAAATGTATGGTGTAGCACACTTTTAACGCAAAGCTACACACTGTGCTGTTACTTCTGTTTGCCGGGTAGGAGATAATGCTGTCTCCTCTGTGCATGATTTTCTTTGAAACCCACTACACAACATTTAACAGAAGGCGTTAGTATAATCTGTGTTTTGCATAAGGGATGTCATCACATTCAGCAGGAACAAAGTTCCTTTGAAAAAAAAGGGGGGGGGGGATTTTTTTTTTTATTTGAAGTAGCTTAGTAGCTGAACAGGGCAAAAATTAACATAAAGTGACTGCAGCATCCTCAGAAATGTCCTTAGTGCTGTTTGCATTTATTCTTAAGTGCCTGCACTGGCATTTACCTCTTTGCTGTTTCTTAAAGCAACATTGTAGGCGGTGGAAACAGCAGCAGTCTCTTGGCTGGGTTCCCGTCCCTTGGGAAGCCCCAGATACTATTATGTCAGTAGGTTTCCCCAGTGCCTTGTGAAGGCTTACACGAAAAACAAACTCGGTGCATTTCTGTACCCATCCACAGCTCAGTTGTTAGACAGACTTTGATTTTTGCACCTTAAACCCCGATCCTAAAGTCACCCAGGGTGCTGCTTCTAATTAACTCCCTGAAATTAATTAGAGTTGGAGGTTTGTCCGTGGCTTTTATTTTTTTCATGATCTCGATAAAAATGTGAATCGTGCTTTTAATAATTCTCACTTGCTTTTTTTTTTCCCCTCTTTTTAGAAAAACAGCTGACTGCTAGCAACTGCTTAGGAATATTAGCCATGGCTGAAGCCATGCAGTGCACTGAATTATACAACATGGCCAAAGCATACGCCCTGCAGATTTTCCCAGAGGTGGCAAACCAAGAAGAGATCCTTAATATCTCAAAAGACGACTTCATTTCCTACATGTCCAATGACAGCCTGAACACCAAAGCGGAGGAGCTGGTGTATGAAACAGTGATAAAGTGGATTAAGAAGGACGCTGCAATCAGAGCTCAGGTAAAAATAATCTCAGCAGCCTCACTCTGCTCCATTCCCAGGAATGCCTCTTGTAAAATAGAAACCATCCCAGTGCAATTTTAGACATGAGGATGCATAGGATGGGCAGTTCAGATAAAGAAAGAGAAAGGGAATGAAGGCTATACACAAAATGTATGTAATTTTAAAATCTGAATCACATATCTGATCATTTAGAATCAGCACCTTGTTTGTGACAAGCATGGTACAAAGCTAGGGCCTTGAGTTGTTGGCTGTAGGCTCGGTCAGAGATAAATCAGGAAGGATTAGAGTTGTATGAGATGCTGCTTTAAGAAGAGGATACATTTTAGTAACAGTGGGAAATAAAAATCTGTCAGAAAATCTGTATTTCTTTTGATGCCACATACTGAATGAGTGTAACTTCAGTACATAAAAAAAAAGATTCTGTATCTTTTTTGGCTGCTTAGATAACCCTTTGGGTATTATATATTTATTAGAGTTAGCCTTTCCCCAACCATCTGAGCTATGCAGTCTGCTCTTGACTCAAGAAACTAAGTGTATTACTTTGCTTAACACTGTCTCCAGAGAAATGCTAGAAGCAATGACTGTTTGGAGGCTGATAATTGTCCTTGGGGCCAGAAGATGTCCCTGGTGATATTTAAAAACCTGCCACTTGCCTTCGGTGCAGCCTTGCAAGTTGGCTTTTGTGAGTAGTGAATTGTGGTGGTCTGAAGCCCAGATCTCTCCTTTTGGAGGCCAGTTCTCCCCACAGCCCCCAGAAGGGGAAGTTTGTTTTCCCCCTTTCCCCTCCTTTCGAGGTCAAAGTTGCTGGCCTGTCCTGGAAAGGCCAACTTCTGTTGATCCCCAGTCACAGTTTTGGCTAGCTTAAGGAGGACAGTCCAATTGCTTACGGACTAGACTGGGTCTCAGGGAGAGAGTTGGCCACACATCGTTGATGCCATCCCACACCATGAAAGGCCGTATCTGCTTGATTTAAATGGGAATTCAAGCACCTAAGTGTGCAATGGGATATTAAATGTGTCACTGGATGTGATCCGGAGCTGCACCTCTGCCCCTCACCTGGAAAGTGGGAGAAAGCATTTCCTGACCTCACTGGGCTGCTGGATGAGGACAAGGGCATTAAGGGCAGTAGGGTGCTCTATGCCAGGCCAAACCTTGCTGCCTGTGCTGCCTACTCTGCTGCTGCCGGCTCAGCCTCCAGCCCCTGCTGGCAGCCCGCAGCCCCCAGGGTCTTTCTCCAAACGTGTCCTGCCCTGTGCGAGCAGGTGGTGTAGCTCAGCAGAGCAATCCTGTGCTGGGGACCTGCTGCTCTCTCTGGCCACCTCCACCATGTGCTGGCAATGCCATTTAGTATTGCCCAATATTATTATTGCCTAGAACATTTACACAGTATCATTGATTTAATGAAATGGGCCCCTTTCTGGCTGTCGCTGGCCTTGAAAAACACACTGGTTTACAGAGTATTTCCCTACTTGCTTAAAGTTTGATGACAGCAGTCAGCTCTGTGCAGGTCTGAGCTCTGAACCTAGTGCAACCTCAGGGATTATTCACAGGGGCCAGAGTACAGGAGCCCTGCGACAGGAGCCTGTTTGCCTGGTGCAAACAGAAGGTGTCACTCACCAGGTGGTCCGGGTTACGTTTTCAAAATTGCTGGTTTAAATATTTCCTTCTGCGCCCTGCTGCGGTGATGTTATGAATTTACTTTTTTAAGTGGTGGTTTTTCTTGCTCCCCTCTCACTGCTGCCACTGCCATCTCCTCCTCTCTTCCTCTCATGTTGCGGTTGGGTTGGTTTTCTGGGTTTTTTTATTTCCAAGTTTCCTTCCCCTCTGTCCTGGTTCTGCAGTGCCTTTGTAGTTTACGATGGCAGTTTTATTTGCTTCTCCAAATTTCTCTGTGGTGCTTTGGTTTCATGCATTACTTTACAAGGGCTTTTAATTTTTAATTTGAATTTATCCAGAGATGAGGGTCTGGAATAAATTAACATTAAAGATACTAAGTAGATAACTATTTTCATGCCCAATCCTACCACCAAACTAGTTGCTTTGGATTGTAGCTCTCACTTTTTTTGTACTCTGTGCACTGCTTGATCTATCATAAAGCTCTTAGTTAAATAGGTACTTATTTTCTAAAAGTAGGAACTCATACTTACCATGAAAAGTACCATCTTTACAATAATGACTTCTGCATTTTCAGAGCTCAGGAACAAATAGCTCTGACGGTGGATAGGAAGGAAGATAGACCTAAGTAATCTTATTTCTGATAAAGATGATGAGTGAAAATTTGTGCTCGGTGTGCAGCAAGGCCCACCATGCCAGGAACTGCCCAAGCTCCCCTGAGATGCACAGGCTGCTCGGAGCTTTGCAGAACTGGGTAACCGTGACAATACCAAATGCGGGATGGACCTTCTTGCAGGAGCTCTGTGTAGATATTTTGACTTTGTTCACAATTTGGTGAGATGGATTCACTCAGCTCTCTTCAGACTCTTTGGGGTGGGGAACCAGCACATGGAGGACACCAGTGCAGCAACAGGATTGTTGCTTCTGCACCCAGCTGGTGGGATGTGTTGGGAGGGTTGCTGGAGAGGTTTTAGCCGTGAATTGCAACAGCCCCAAGACGTCACTCCTGCTCTACTGCGTTCCTCAGGTGACCAGTCTGGTTTTATTTCTCTTTCCCAAAGGCAGTCCTGGCAGTTAAATCTTTCAGGGTCTGGATTTCCAGGGCCCGCACTTTCTTCGTATCTCCCCATCTCCCTTTGCCTGACAGACCAGGCTCTATCGTCATGTTTTTGTTTGCAATAGCTCTAATGGCAGGTGATTAAAATGCCTCTTCGGCTGCTTCTTCCAAGCACTGAATTGGTGATTCTCCCAAAGATGGATGTCTGGCACAAACAGGGAAAGGTCTGTGTTCCTCATCTCACCTGCCGGTCCACCTTCCCTGGCAAAGCCTGGCAAGGTCCTGCTCAGCAGAGATATCCCCACAGAGGAGCTGGGAGAAGCAGCCCTCTCTCTAAATCAGCACCCTCCGCCCCCAGAGCAGCTGCTGCCCTCCGGAACTCCGTGTGCTTTAATGGCTTTGTGTCACTCCGGAGTGCAAGCTCACGCCTGGGGACAGTAAATCTCACCACTTGTGTTGCCCACACCACAGCTCCTTGTGCTGTGCTCTTATCCATCACTGCCTCCTCTCCTATCTGGATCCCTTTCTGAAAGCCTCTGGGAGGAGATTTTCAACGTAGCCTCCAGTTCTCCTGGAAGGGCGATGAGTTTGCTGTCTTCCTGCTCTTCTCTGCCTTTCTAAAAGCTCTTCTTCAGGTATCTAATTGTTTCTGCTTTTGTTAATACTTCCCCCACCAGCCTGGAGGGCAGTGGCAGGGAAGGAACCGAGGTTTGCTTGCAAGGCAAGTTGAAAAGCTGTGTTTTGGCTGACTTTTGATTTTGAAAATTGTGCTCATATGAAGTCTTACGGTGCTTATAAAAGTGCTTTGTGGCATTACAAAAAAAACAGCATCCGAGCCTTGTTACAAAGAGGGAATAACTGTTTAAAAGGTTACTGATCCATCTATGTAAGACAGAAAGGCAGTTCAGATAATGACATATGTCTTAAGCTAGGATTTGGTAAATAACTGTATCCAGTGCGTTGGAGCAGTGCACCAGCTCATATGGTAATGTTTATGGAGCTATTTTAGTGCTGCTGGTAGTGCAGTCACATAAAATTGGTCTAACCAAAAGAAGCAACCTGTGATGTGAGGTCTGGACTAGGTAAGTAATTTCCTGTACCAGCGGTCGCAGAGCACTGGTTGTAAGAGTCCTCTTGATTGCTTGTCACTGAGTGGAAAACCTGCAGCTGACTGACACATCTGGAAAAGCTGAATCTACTGTTTTTTTCTATTTATTTCTCTTCCTGACTGATGGACAAGATTGTAGGGTTTATCCTAACAGTTATCCCCTTGATAAGCTTATTACAACTCCAGTGAACTAATGCAAAAAATATATTGTATAATGGAGGCTTTACTGTCTGGAAACCAGGATGGTCTGAGCCATCCGAATAAGCAAAGATTTCTGCCAGGCCCCTGGCAGTCTTCACCTGAGCTCATCCCCCAGCTTTCTGCATGGCCTTGGGCAGGTTGTTTCACATTTTTGCCCCCATTTCTTACACTATAAGCTGGAGGGAAGTGATGCCTCCTACATGGGCTGTTGGGAGGATTTGGTGGATAACGAGACATATTGTCTGCCCGTACTAATGACTGCCAGAGCTGTGCAGAGCTGCAGTCGTGCCCAGCGTCAATGCCGGATAGGGAAGATGTGAAGTTGCTGGATGTGCAGCAATTTGCGACCTGCCCAGAGCACAGACATACCAAAGCTCGTTGGAAACTTTCACACCAACTGGTCCAAGTCCAAAGTAGTATCTGTTTTCTCTGATGCAAAAAACATAGTAACATGTTTATTAATAACAGAAAGCCTGGGAAAACAAGACTTCCCATTGCATCAAGCTTCCCTCTCACCCTGAGAAGGGACAAGAAGCGAGGAGAGGACAAACATTTCAACAACTTGTCCAGAGTCGTGCTGGAAGACAGGCAGATACTGCAGCTATGAGTGACAGATGAGAGGCTCAGCTGAATGGCAGTCACCTTCTCTTGCACTCTGCAAGGATATAATCATGTGCCCTTTTTTCAAACCCTGTTTAAAATCATGATGTCCAGCAGCAAAATGAAATGTCCCCACCAAAAAGGCATTAACAAGCCTTCTATGAGCTTGTGTCCTCAGAGGAATATTTGTCTGAACAGCATCTTCATGGTGCCTGAGAACCAGAGATGCGTAGACAAATTGGAGGCAATTTAGAGAAGAACAACACAAATGATTAAAAGACTGAAGGAACTGATGTGAGAAAAAAAAGATTAAAAGATGTGAATATGCATGACTTGGCCTAATGACAGCTAAAGAGGGATAAATGTCTACGAGTGTTTGAAGCCCCAAGGAGAGGAGTTCCCTGGAAGGATGCAAGGGGTGTAACAACAGTAAGGACCACTGGGATGAATTTGAGACTTGGCAAATAAGTCTAAGCAAACACAAAGCCCACCTGAAAGCCCTGTATCTGTCAGTGAGGGTAAGGAAAAGTGATGGAGAGGAGAACAAGGTTTACGTCAAAAATGCTACAAATGCCCATGAGCTATATTTTGGCAGTGACAGATAATGGCTGTTCAGAGGCAAGATCCTACAGAGGAGAAGGGGTTGGTAACCATGAGAGAGCAGATGGAAGATCCCTGGTCTGTGGTTAGGCTGTTGAGATGGTAGCATAACTTCTCAGGCACATTTTAAAGAGTCTCCAAAGTTATGCAGAAGAGCAGCTTGCTCCAACAAAATGGAGAATCTGGCAGGAAACAAGCACAATCCCAACTCTGCTCTGCAGTGACAAGGAGGTAATGATATATTCAGAAGCCGATATCCAATACCAGCATGTACAAATTACTTAAGTTCATCATAATGGGAAATTAATTGATCAATCAATGTGCTTAAGGGCATTAAGCTTCAGGAGAGCAGTGTTGGAATAAGTATGAAAAGGAAGCTTCCAAGGGAGCCTAAGTGAATTAGGCACTAACACTCTATTACTGTTCAATTAGGCTTCTTTGAAAAGCACACACTACCCTGATGCTTTGAAATCCATTTGTGGGAAGAGCAGACAAATTCAAAAAGATGCCATAATGAAAGTGCAAGAAGCTCCAATTTCTCTGAAAGTGAAAAACGCAAGGGATGAGCAGTAACCCCTGTGATTTCCCAGGAACGGGCTGCTCAAAGAGCACAGATTTAAATTAGGCTTTTGCAGACACACTCAGAGCCTGTACAGGCTTATAGAGGGAGAAGAAAAGGCAGCAGCAGGAACAGAATCAGTGCAGGAACATGCCCTTAGCTGTATATTGGAGGAAGAAACTGCATTAAATTAAATTAAATTAAAAAAAAAAGAGGATGCAGGTGACATTAGCAGTTCCTTAAATTCCCCCTCTACTAAACTTCTAAGTTGTTTTAAAGGGATACCCTTGACTGAAAATCTTCTGAGTTATTTCTCTGAAGTTTTAATTGGTTTGAGGAGCTCCTTTGTCTCCCAGTCTTCTCAGTCTCTTCATTTGTGGCTTTTCCAACATATTTTCCTATTTTTTACAAAATAATTTCTCTGCTGTTGCTGAAGCAACAGCCTTACAAAGACACACATCTGCAAGTAGCTCCTCAGGCGTGCTCACTTGCGTTGCCTTGTGCTGCACATAGCCCCAGCACTCAGGACCGACCTCCAGAAAGAAAATCATTTTACATCATAGGCAAGAAGCATTTTGGAGAATTATTGCACATGGATTTGTGTGTCAGTGTGTTGTAGGGATGGGTGTATCAAGCATTTACCTGGTCCTATGAAGCATCTTAGAAGCTTCAGCCATTTTGTTGCCGGCAGCATGCTTTTGTGGTGCATCTGTGTGCATACGAGTGTTTGAATGGGTGACTGCCCATGAACAAAAGAAACGCCACTCACCTCTGTAGTAACCTTTGGGGGAACTTAAGGGGTTTATTTGATAGAGTTCAGTCAGGAAGCTAGGGATTGCATGGTAAGAGTGACTTTTTTAAGCCTGAGTATTAGATAAATTCCAAGTATGATGGATCAATGATTTATCTTCCTGTATATTTAAAAGACTCTCATCATATTACTGGTAGAAATACCTACCCCTGAGCTGCTTTGCAAACAGTTGGGAGAAGAGGACAGCAGTTCGCTTTACATGGCGCTGATGACATTACAGTGTTTAGTCAGCTGCGCTGCCATAAAGATGTCACATTGAAACCTTATTTCAGGAAGACAGAGAGGCTGGTCTTTCCTTCTTGCTAGGCATGAGATTTATGCACGTGGCATCCCACCACCGAGCCACTGGCTGAACCCAGCACCTGTGAACCAGATTTTCTGCTACGTTTATCTCATGATATTATGAGGCTGTCCTCTGCCATGCTACCCAGCCTTTTGGTTTAATCTGAAGGCAGCACTGCAAGTCCAAGAAGTCAATATGAGTGATTAATAAATACACCGAGCGCACCAGGGAGCTTAGGTTGGGCTTGGATGTGACCTTGGGTGTAGGAATGTGCAGGAGGTTACTGCAAACCCAGGGGTTAGATATATCAAAACAAGTACCCTCGTTACCAAATAGCAGGGCAGCGCCGTGAAAATCTAGCCAAAAAAGGCATATTTCTGAGAATGGCAAAGCAGTGCACCAACAGCTTTGGCTTTCCCAAACCAGTTAGTTCCCCAGTGAGCTTGCACTTGGAAACTTGGAGCTGGCAATACTTTGAATATCAGGTTGGGTAACCCGCTGGGAAAGACTGGGCTGGGCTGGAGATGGTTGCGGGGAGGGACCACTCACGTCACCACTCCAATGCACCTTCTTGCGTGGCCACCACGCCGCATCCCCAGCTGTCACCATTGGCACAGCCCGCTGGGTGATTCATTAGGTGGCCACAGGGTAGGCATCAAAGGCTAGCATCTGCCGTTTTGGGGGGGGTTGGGTGGTGTTTTTTAATTAGAGTGCCCTCTTCTTGTTTGAAGGAGTTTTATGCAGTGGGGAACTGATTCTGCTTCAGATATGTCCCTGATGGCTTCCTCCATCTGAGGTCCTTGCTGCCACTCTCAGATCGGGCCAGTGCAAGACATGGGGCGAGTCTGAACCCAGGGTTTATGTGAGATGACATGTCTCCTTTGTAGCTCTCAGATAAATCAAATATATTCCTACTTCATAATGTTTTTAAAAACGCTATTGGAATTATGCATAAAGAGCTGAAACAGCAGTTTATTGGAGAAAAACCCTATCGTAATGTGGGTAATCTAACTTCTGTATTTGTATTTCTAGCTGAAGCCTGTTTCTTTAGGCAGATAGCACAAAGGGTCCTTTGTAGGAGAATGGTAAACTAGAGAGACAGAGGAGTTATAAGGCATAAGGGAAACATTATTTTAACCTCTCTGGGCATTACTTCAAAAATGTTAAAAATCTTCAGAGCTTTCCAGTGTAGCATTTAAGGAGCAGGAAATTTGACTCTGCAGCAGTAAACATATTTCCTTTTAAAACTAACTGTATGCTGTTGTAGCCCAAGTCTATGCAGGAGCACACTGAGACTCCTTTTGGAGAATACCTGTGAGGATTTTACTGGATGAGAGATTTGAGAATAAAAAGATTATTTTTAATGTGATACTGAAGGGAGTTTTGTAACTGAGACTTCGAAGATACCAGAACAAAGCCCACTTACAAGCAAGTGTTCATAATACCGATATAATTAGTAGGAGAAGAAATGTCACAAAAAGTTTAGCAAAGTAAATGTCCAAACTACCAGCCAGGAACGAAAAAAACACATTTAATTGTTTTGTCATCTAGTTTGCTCAAGCTCTGGCCTCCTGTCGAGATGGGAGTAATTTATGTATGAACAATTAGGGAAAGGCTTGAAAGGGTCAGCTTCAAGGTATAGCAGATTGTATTGGTCATATATTCCCATGAGTCAATGCTGACCCAATGATAACATTTAGGCTTCATTGTAGCATGATCTCAACCTTCCGAGCACAGTGCCCAGGGCAAATGGATGTGAAAATCCCCACCAGAGGGGAGAAATAATGACCCTCCCATTTGGGTTGATGTCTGGTTGTAGACATCTCAATGTGGCGTGGTCTGAGGCATGGTCTGAGGCATAGTCTGAGGAACATGCTCCCTTTCCAGGAGCTGGTGGCTCACAGTTTTAGGCCAGAAGGGGACATTGATACTCTCTGCTTTCCCTGGTGCGTGATGCATCCTCTCAGCTCAGATTGCTCTGGGGACTGTGTTAAGTGTGTTGACTAAATCTCTATTAATTATAACATGAGTTTACACATGTCTAGCTGACAAGTAAATACTTGCTTGTATGTACCTATTTAGGTGTCTGAATCTAGAGCTGAAACTCTCCCCTGAAATGTTCAAGTAAATAAGGAAAAATAAGATCTCCTAAGATTTTTCTTTCCTTTTTTTTTATGACACACTTCTGATTGCAGGCTGGTTGAAGACCCTGCTTTCAGTTCAGCAACTGAAATCGGTATCAGTGACATAGGTGCCTTGAAGCAGGCCAGATAGCATCTCTCAAAAGTCGCTACTCTACTGTGTCCCCAGTGACTGTCCAAAAAGCCTTTGCTCATGTGGTAGCGGTGCCCTTCCCCTTGCAGAATCACCCCAGCTGTGCACGGCACCGCAGGGGTATCCGGCAGCATCACCACTCAGCAAGGAGTTTATGGACTAGATCCTCTGATGGTGCAAAACCCAAACAGCTCCCTTCATCCAATGGGAGGTATTGTGAAGTTCACGTCACCTGAAAAACCAGTCCTGACGGTGTTCAAAAACTTCCCTAGCATATTAAACAATAGATTTGTTAGATTTTTGCATAATGGTGTCCATTTTCAAGGAGGTGAGGCATGGTCTCCCATGTTTATGAGTTGATAACTCCTAACTTTAGACCAGAAGGGACATTAATATTCTGTGCTTCACCTTGGCATGTGATGCAGATTGTAGAGTAGTCATAAGTGATTCCCAGCAAAGACCTGAGAAATATTTCTACTTGTCCAGCCAGTGCCTGCAGCCAAGTAGCGAGAAGAAAACATCCTCAGAGTTACAGGCGCAAACCGCAACTCCAGGGACCCAAGGTTGTTGTCTGCTGAATTTGGCAGTATGCCCTGCTCAGGTATTCTGCTGTTTTAATAAAAACCGGTAACATCAGTAGGTGCAGTAGATATTTCATAGCTGTATAAGGAATGACGGAAAGACAAGAGAGAATGGAGAGCAAATAACAGATGGTAAGGAGGTTGAAATGCTTTACGGTGCTTATTCCAGTCTTAAATGAAAAGGATAATAGTAACAGGATATTTAGTACAATCATAGCTAACAGAGCTAGGAAGCCTTCATAAGAGAGAATCCAAAAGAAAAAGGCTGCTGATTGCCTAAATCACTTGAATATTCTTAAATCAGTGAAGCTAAATGAAATTCACCCTTGACTGTAGTGCTTAAAAGAGCTGGTGCGAGAAGCCGTTGGTTTATAAAAGCCTCTCCTGTCTTCTAGAGGTGCTGCGATGGTACGTATTCTTCAAATCCCTTGGTGAAAAACACTGCAATTATACGTACCCTTAATGCCATCAGCGACAAGCCCGAGTCGTGACTGCACACAGTTGTGCACACACACACAGAGATGGCTTTTTCTAGCTGTTTGAGCAAAGGGAAGAGTAAGAGTGAAAAGTGACATCGGTTTTGATATGCGACATTAACTTTCAAGCTGATGAAAGGGAGCAACATGTTCTAATTATTATTCCCTTTCAAAATAAGCCACGAGCTCAGACAAAAGAGGAGAGAAAAAGGGGAAGAAAAATCCAGGAGAGAAACAGAATCACATTTTCTCACTTACCTAATTAAAGCAAGGTGGGCGAGCAAGAGGGAGAGCTCACCGTGCTCAGGCAGCGGCGCTGCCCCATTTATTCTGGGAAAGGTAAGAGATGGAGGCGGTCGCTCCACCAGGCCCGTGGGGATTGTTCATCCCTGATGGAGGGGAGCTCTCTTCCCAATGCTAATTCACACTCAACTTTGGGACATCATGGTGCCTGTCAAACCCCATGTCCTAATTTAGTGGCAGAACTGTTTGTGCCTATGTATTGCATTGCTTCGTGTTATGGCTGCTTCCAGTGCAGACCTGCCTCAGGAGCATCAGGAGCAGCTCTGGCATGTCCCACCACGCCAAGGGAAGGTGCTGGCTCCGCTAAACACTCCATATATTTTACAACTTTATTTAAACTGCCCTTTAGTGACTTGTACTGCTTCCTGAGCAGCCTGTAGTGGGGATTAACCTCCCCTGTGGGGGTTGTCTGGCTCATCACCAATATACCCGCTATCCACATTATTCCCATGTCCTGATGCCACGTTTCATCTTGGCTCCCATGTAAGGTTAAACGCCCCCAACCTTCTTTAAAAAAACACTTCCTGAAATCAGAGCTTTGCCACCCACTGCCATATGTCCACTGCTCCCTCTCCTACAACGTACCGTTTAATGACATTAAGATGTCTGCAGCCAAGTGCCTGACATTTGTGACTTCAGGGAAGGAGAGCAGCCGTTTTACCTCCTAGAAAGTGCCCTAGAAATGGATTTCAGCAAGGGAAAAGAGAGGAGTGTCTTCTTTTCTGGTTTGGAGGCTAATGAAGTGATCTCAAGCCCTGCTCAGCCCTGTACCACGCTGGAGGTAATAGCAAGGAGCCACGGACTCGTCGTTCACGTGGGATTTTTTCCCAGAAGATGAATGTTGTCATTTTTCTGTGCCTTTTGCATCACTTCTCTTTTTCATCCACAAACAACTACAGGGTGGCCAGACCTAAATTCTTTGGGCTGTACCTAAAATTGCTGGCCCTGGTGTCAAGGAGGGCTGGTGAGCAGGGGGCTGGGAGTCAGCCTGAGACCATCGTCATCTCCTTGCTGCCATGGCCCTGCAGGCACGTGAGGGGTTCAGCTCCCCATGGGTAGTTACATCCTTGCTTTGACTGAGCTTGCACCAGGCTGACGTGGCTCTCCGGCAGGAGAGCGGTGTGAATTGCTGTTGGGAGGAGAAATCCTCTGTTTTCCTCCTAAATGAAGCCTGCTTCTTCAATTTAGGTGGGGAAAGGGGAAGCCCTGGCAGCAGTCCCAGGTGTCACTGCATCCTCACCTGCCTGGCCAGCACATTAGCTGGCTCAGGCCACATCCCTGCCCTCCCATCTCGCTGTACCTTTGCCCCATTCCCACCCCTGCTCCTGCTGTGACTTGGCTCTCACGCGCTGCATGGACAGGCACGCTGCTGAAAAAGAAAGTGAGAGCCAAGTAGCTTCTGGAAGACCGGAGGCATCTGCAGGCCAGCAGATGCTGCTGGTGCCCAGTGTTTCTCAGGACCAGTCGCACAGACCTCAGGAATATTTATTTGCATCCTGGCCTCAGTCCCAGTTGGGATCTTTGAATGCTGCTGCTATATGAATATTTATCACAACAGATGATTATCTTTTCTTGCTGCACACCCTTAGTTTGCATCCTGTTTGTGTGCATTGCTTCTCGAGAACCGTGTTTTCCTATTACTCTGCTTTTCACTGTAGTCTTGTGCTATGTTGTGATATAACCAATTATATATAAAAAGAAAAATCTGGGGATGGAGTCTTGGGTTTTCGATTGCAGTTTTCTCTCTTGGGGTTTTGTTCTTCTTTAAGCCGTGTTCAGTGACAGACAGCTTCATTTGCTTGGGTGTCCTTTGCCCTCCGAGGTTTAATGTACTTATTTAGAAGTTGAAACTTAACTGTCAGTATTTGTATAGCACCCTCTGGAGTCTGACTTCCCCAAAATCTAGAACTATATGATTTATTTTACCAACAAATAAACCTTATTAATTAAAAGATTTTTAGCAAATTGGCTGATATTATTCAGCCTCTGCTGTAGCAGTTGTTGAAATCCACCCTATTTACTGGCTTTTGTTTCACATTTATAGTGCCAGAAAAGACTTGGTTTGGGGGTTTTTTACAGTGCAACAACCAGGCTCACATTTCAAGGTTAATTCAGAAAACTTGAAAGCAAATTCCATGTCTCTAGTGCACAAGGTGTTATATTCAGCGTGAGTTCAGAATAAGCTTTTATGTCAAAAATCCCTCCTCACAGTGCTGTATAACAAGAGGTGCTACCTTTCAAAGATATTTTCAGTCCTGGGACCAAAACTAGCCTGGGTCAGGGAGCACTGAGGGCTGCATTGTCTTTGTCCCACCCATTTGCTAGGCAGGGCTTGTATGCAGCATCCATGACAAGCATCTTTCCAGGTTGGCTGACAGGGGATGGTCTGCAGGGAAGGAGACGGAGATGTTGAGTGGCTGAACTCCAGCACGAAGGCCGCAATGTGTTATTATTTCCCCCCTCCCTCAGTATGCTGCAGAGTTGCTGGCAGTGGTGCGCCTCCCCTTCATCCATCCCAGCTATCTGCTAAATGTTGTTGACAATGAGGAGTTGATAAAGTCTTCGGAGGCTTGCCGGGATCTAGTGAATGAAGCCAAACGTTATCACATGCTGCCGCACGCCCGACAAGAGATGCAGACGCCGAGGACCCGGCCCAGGCTCTCTGCAGGTAAAGCAAAACTTCCTTCAGCGACACCAGCTCCCTGATCCAGCGGTGCCTGGGCATGGCCAGGACATGCCCTGGGATGGGGCATGGACCTCGGCTCCTTCTCAGACCCTGGTGATATTTCAAGTTCAGTTTTCCATTTCTACTTTGCTTGAGCATTTAGGAGCCTTTCCCAAAGGTCAGATGTGGGTGTTTAGATGTACGGTCCTGAAACAAAATTTAAAAGGAGCCTAATTTTTAGGAATTATTATCTATGGCAGAGACCATGATGTTCCGCTGTTGCCTTGAAAGTGAGCCCCTTGCCCTCTGTGCCTCAGTTTCTCTAGCTGCAAAAATAGGTGAAAAATTTCCTTCTTTGCCATTCAGCCTCCTGTGGGGAAGATCTGACTAACATTCATAAAACAGCTTCGCTTTCACAGCCTTATGTAAATATATTCTTTTCATATGGTGAGTCTTACAGTACCAGTTCAGGTTGTTTGCTGTCTCCAGAACAAATGGGTCACACATGATATATTCCCTTTTAAAAAACCAGCAGCTGTGGAGAACCGTGTCTCTTCAAGAAGTTTCTCACCTGAGGAACACATGCATTTTCCTTTTTGGAAAAATACATGAAAAAAACCCAAGCGCCCAACTTGCCAGCAGAGCCCATATCATGGTTATGTGAGAAATATCCTAAATATTTCTAAATCCTAATATCCTAAATAGCAGACAGTGGTGCAAATATCATGTAGGAAAACTGCATCCAAGAAGGAGTCAGATGAAACAGGTGAATTGTTTTAACATGCTGCCTGTACTTCTGCTTCCCGTAAGTACAATCACAAAGCCAGGCAAAACTTTCTGTCACTGCCACTAATGCTAATGTGGCACGGAGATGGCATATCAAACCACGGCATTTGCAGCTTCTGGAGACTGCCTCATCAAGGCACCTTTCAGAAGGATGAAGTGTAGAGGACTTTCAATAACAATCTACCCTAAAAAGTCTTTCATTGAAGACGACTAATGGTGTGATGTTTGAAGGGATTTTTGAAAAGTGCTTATTTTATGTGTATAAAATTGTAGGTGTAATATGATCCATTTCCAGAAGCTTGTTGATGAGGGAAAAGTGATTCTCTCGGGGTAAGAGAGGGTGATTATAGTTTTTTAGGTCAGAGTCTAATTATATAGAATCATGTTATTTTGCATATCAACGGCATTCATGTAGGCACAAAGGATCTCTAAACACCCTTTGTGGACTCGCTGCAGCATGTCACATGCCCTCTCGAGGTCACTGATTATAATCAAGTTATGTCTTGCACAGGTGATTAGATTTTCTGGTATGGCACAAAAATAATGATCTCTTGTTACTGAGAAATATTTATTTAAAACTGTACAGCACTTTAACATAATAACTTTTAGGAGAGTAACCTTGCTTTAATGACACAAATATATTTTTTGAAAACGCTAATGAAGAATGACGATAATCCATTACTCTGAAGACGCGTTTCTCTCCACTGCAGCTCCTAATCTCTCTTGCTAGCAATCTCACTTCTGCACTTATGACCCCCCCCGCCTGTGCACACTTGTCTCTAGGCTAGGCGCCATAACGCATCGCAGCAATGGGTCCGGCCGCAAACACAGCTTCTGAAATGGTGATTCCTTCCAGCTCGTGGCCTCAGGGTCCTGCTTCTGAACCTACCTCTCCTGCCAACAAATTGCACTGAGGCTTACAATTGCTGCAGAATGATTTTTAACACTTCTGCTAAATGCTAAATCCGAACTATCCCCAGCACTTGACTCTTGGGGTTGGAGCCAGAAAAACGTCCCAAAGTTAAACTGTGACCCATCACTGTGGGGCTGAGTCTGGAGTAACTCTCAGATCAGATTAGACCCAGCTCTGGCTGTGAAGTGGGAATAAAAACTCTGAGATGTGGATTGCAAAAGTTTTGTCCATTTGCATGAACAGAAAATTTGGCTTGCTGTATGCCTGCATGTTACGGGCTTGGGGAGCTGTTCAAGCATGGATAAATCTCAATTAATAACTATATTAGGGCAGGGGCCATCTCCGTCATGTTTCTTAGCACCTAGTACACTAAGACCCTGATCCGTGGCATGAGCATGTTATCTACATCTGCAAAACCTGCTTTCTCTTGGAGAAGCACAAAAAAACCAAAAAACCCACCAGAAAATCATGTTAATAGAGTATATGCAGAGAGAAGATGAAGATGAAGAATCATAACCATAGCCTAATCTCCTCCAGACATTAGCTTTTAGTGTGAGAACACCTTCTTCAGGTTAAAGTCCAAACATACTTTCCCTGGATAATGGCCAAGCTCCAAAGCTATCACAATCCTTGACAAAATTCCCATTTTCTTCAGTGGAAGAGGAATCTGCTGCATGCAGGTCTCACTCAAAGACTGTTGAAGTCAACAGGCATCTTTACATGGAATTGCCTTTTTATTTCTTTCCCCTTCAAGTTTTGCCCAGATGACATGCACCCTCCCAAGTTCTCCCAAGCATGTTCATAGTGTCGTTCTTCACCCACTGCTTCCCCCCACGCACACGCACTCCCTTTTTCTCACCCGTCTTGGTTTGATTGCACAGTCTAAAACAGATTTATTTATGATACATTAAAATTACCCTGACTGCTGAGCATTTTTTGATAGGCTCCTGCCTGGTTCAGAGATGACACTTTTTTAATAATATTATTTTTCTTACTTGAATCCTAGGTGTAGCCGAGGTAATAGTCTTAGTTGGGGGTCGTCAGATGATTGGCATGAATCAACGTGCTTTAACAGCAGTCACTTGCTTAAATCCCCAAAACAACAAGTGGTACCCATTGGCCAGCCTGCCCTTCTATGATCGAGAGTTTTTCAGTGTGGTCAGTGCTGGGGACAACATCTATCTCTCAGGTAAGCAGCAGATTTCATAGACACATAGAATCACAGAATGGTTTGGGTTGGAAGGGACCTTTAAAGGGCATCTAGTCGATCCCCCCTGCTATTTGCAGGGGCATCTTTCACTAGACCAGGTTGCTCAAAGCCCCATCCAACCTGACCTTGAACCCTTCCCTTGATGGGTCATCCACAACTTCTCTGGGCAACCTGTTCCAGTGTCTCACCATTCTCATTGTAATAAATTTTTTCCTTATGTCAAACATAAATTTACCCTCTTTCAGTTTGAAACTGTTACTTCTGGTCCTTTCACTACAGGCCTTGGTAAAAAGCCTCTCTCCATCTTTCTTGTAAACATCCTTTAAGCACTGAAAGGCCACAATAAGGTCACCCCGGAGCCTTCTCTTCTCCAGGTTGAACAACCCCAACTCTCTCAGCCTTTTCTCATAGGAGAGGTGTTCCAGCCCTCTGACTGTTTTTGTGGCCCTCCGACTGTTTTTGTGGCCCTCCTCTAGACCCACTCCAACACGTCCATGTTTTTCCTGTGCTGAGGACCCCACAGCTGAACGCAGGACTGCAGGTGGGGTCTCACAAGAGCAGAGCAGAGGGGGAGAATCACCTCCCTCGACCTGCTAGCCACCCTTCTTTTGAGGGAGCCCAGGATACAGTTGGCTTTCTGGGCTGCAAACATATATTGGCAGCTCATTTCCAATTTTTCATTCACCAGTATCCCCCAGTCCTTCTCCACAGGGCTGCTCTCAATACATTTATCCCCCAGATTTACTGGACTGGGAGAAAAGTTTCTTCCTTACAACATTGGCAGCACAGACAAAAGAAGGACATGCCAGAGTTTTACCCAGCTGCTCCTGGGGGAAAAAAAAGACAAGTGGGAGGGAGATTGGGAGAGAGGGATTTCCCTGCTTTTATCGTTCTCCATTTCCCTGTGGCGTTAATGTTCTCTCAGAGCAGTCAACAGCAATATTTTGCAGTTGCAACATGAGGAAAAAAAGGTCTGACAACCATCAAGAATGCAAAGAGGTTTCACTGCCGTAGAAAAGCAATTTAAAATACTGGCTGTAGTTGAATCTAAATGGTGGGTTATGGAATTTGAGACAGACAGGCTGAACTGCTGAATATGTGACCTACACTTACAGTATTTGCTTACAGGATCATTCACGTTTTGTACTTGTTGTTAATACCTCTCTTTTGACAATAGTCACTAGCCCTATAATCTATTTAGTTTTGAAGAAATCAAGACCACACTCCTAAAAAGGCTTTAACTCCCAAAGTAGCTGCCTGCACTGGGCCTGTAGCATCACAGTGTCTGGTTTTTTGTAGTCTGGTGGTACCTCTGCTTGGCTGAAGGGGAAAAAGCAATTCCCACCAGGCGATGTAAGGATGTTCTGATGGCAGCTGAGTGGAGGTTTGATGATAAAAAGAGGAGCCTGGACAGGGAGGTGCAAATGTGTGTGATCCGAGGATGTAGTTGGGAGCGCAGATGCACCAGGCAGTACCAGTAAGGAGTTACAGCTGTTGGCTTTCCCTTGCCGAGTTCCCTCACTGCATTTTCTGCGGTAAATTGCTGCCTGTGGTGTTCAATTCCATTAATACTGCATAGAGGCCCTAAGGATTGATTGGAAATTATTTCTTGATGTTTTTTTGCCCATGCTCATTTTGCCGCTGGAGCGAAAGCCTTCTATGGAGGCTTTTGTGAGATGTTGACTTTTAGTTATTCTTAGCTGAGGTACTTTCCAGTATGTAAAGCCATTTTAGGCTGTGCCATACCTCCTAACAAAAGCTGTTGAATCCTAAATTCAAAGCTTATTTTGGATCTTTCCCTTGAATCTGGATGAGCGACTTCATGGTACTCAGTGGCTACAATAGGAGAGCTGAAAGTCCCACATGGCTGGAAGCCTAGCTGAGTCTCAGTTGATACTTTGCTTTCCTCAGACTTACAAGACACAGGAAAAATGGAAGGGGAACCAACAGAAGTGGGAATGAACCTCTGCAAGCTCCAAGTACTGGACCCCACACTGCATAGCATAGGTTTGGAGGGCAAAATACTAAGGAGGAAGCCTGGTTTTCTCATTAAACCACAGAACTGAGTCTAGTTTCTGTTCCTGGCTTGACCACTGACTCCTAGTGCAGTCTCAAATAAATCACTTCACCTCTTTGTGCTTCAAAATGGGGATAGTATGACACCCGCTAAGCGGCTAACCTGGAAGCTTCAGTCAGAAGTTAAAAAAATGACCAGTATAAGTATTTCACTGCAGCATCTTGAACTGTTTTACAGGAGTGGTACAGCTGGTTCTTTCCTTTATCAGCAAATGAAAATAAATAAGAAATTTGTCCCTGAAAATTAGACATTAAGGCTACAGTGCAAGCACTGACTTTATTCTGCCCATGTATGTGTTGCTTCAATCCATCACTGTATTAAGCATTTTAGATTTCAGACTGGCCTGTGCCTCGCAAGCCAAGATAGGCTCTGCCTCCTGACACCTTCTTGCAAGTGTTGCAGTAATTTAATAGACTGGAAGTTATTTATGAACACTGAAAAGGGCCTATCCCCTTATGTATATGTCCCTCATAGTCTGACATCTTGATTTCTTCATGTCATCTTACTGAAAAAAAACAGCCTTTGGGGCACATGAATAAATGACACAGATATGCATCATCAGAACAGATGCTCAGTATTGAGGGTGATTTATTTTAATTAGTCAAATGTCATTCGAAGGGTTTTTACTTTGTAACTGGCTTTGATTGCTGTGTGCAAAGCTGCTGCCATTCCAGGATCTCACATAATTCTCCCCTTTTCTTTCCCTCACTCGCACGTTGATGCCAGGCGGCATGGAGTCGGGTGTCACGCTCGCTGATGTCTGGTGTTACATGTCCTTGCTCGATAACTGGAACCTCGTATCCCGCATGACAGTCCCAAGGTGTCGACATAACAGTCTGGTGTACGATGGGAAAATTTATACCATTGGAGGGGTCGGTGTGGCAGGCAACGTTGACCATGTGGAAAGGTAAAAAGAAAAAAAGAAAACCGTGCTGTTTGCTGGAGCTTTTCCTTCATGCTATGCTAAAGGACCATTTCCCTTTCAAAGGACACATCAAATGGGCTGTATGTGTTAAAATAAGCTTTTATAACAGCTGAGAAAGGAGGAAACTATGTAGGATTAGATTTCTTTTTAAAGCTTCAGTGGAAAGCATTGTTTCAAAACCAAAGATGAAAGCTGCCAGTTTGTTTGTCGGTTTGCTCAAGGGAGGGAAGAGAGGAATTAAGCTTCTTTGGACACTTTACACAGATTATACAATGAACTAATAAAGTTCCTTTGAATTTAGTGCTGATGAAAGTCTTTACAGACCACAATAATCCTTTTTTTTATTTATTTAAAAAACCAAAAAAGGCAACAGTAAAGTAAATTTCTCACATGTGCTCTCCTGGTAAAGCACCTCAGCCTTGACCTGGCTGGAATGAATGGTGGTCTTGGCCTGGGGCTGGGACCTGCGAAGCTCCAAGTAAAAACAACCAATAAATGGAAATAGTTTTGAATTCCTGGCCGAGGGGCTGAATAGAGTTGGGAGAGAATGGAAATTTCTCTTTTCAAGAAGACTCCAGATATAAAAGTTTTCCTTTTCTCACATGGAACTTAAAAAAAAGGGAGGGAAGGCAGGAACAAAAGCACAAAAGAAACATTTCACAAAGTAGAATTCCAAAACCAATTAATTTAATGTCAACCATAACATTTAATAAAACCATAAATTTTATATGCATATCACTGTTTTCATTAAAAAATAGAAACCACTTTGAAATGCAGTATATAACAATATTCCATTCCAAAGAGATCAATACAGCCCTAGCCTTACCCAAACACTTAAAAATGCATTGTGACAATGGATTAATGATACATTTTTGTGAAATGTTTTACTTTAGTGAATATGGCAACCAAAAATATGACTTTTTTTCCTTTTGTCAGTTTTAAGTGCTGAATTTGACTACTTCTTCAGCAACATTTTTAAGCATGCATTTCCCAGTAGAAGTTGCCTTAACAGGCAAGCCAAAAAGAGATAGGTCATTAAGAAAGATTAGCAAAAAAAAAAAAATTTTTTTCAAAAGGTTAGGATTAAAGATGCTTTCAATCTGTTATTTCTAGGTTTTGGTACTGCAGCATTTATGTTCCATTTATGCAGGGACTGTTTATCTTTTCATTTAAGTAGATACCATAAATACTGAATACCAAAACCTATATTAAAAGTTTATTAATGTTTCGAAGTCAAACACACAGGAAATCAGGAAATGCCAAAAATAAAGTTTCCTTTGCAGATCTACTTTTTGGTACAACCTTTAATCATGTGATGACTTTGTTTTTTTCCCAAAGTATTTCTGCCTACTTCAGTGCGTGGGACAGACCAGTTGTCTGTATGCATGGCCAGGGAGATCCTGTCCGGTGCTGAGTGATCACCGTTCACATATAGCCCTAGTTTTGTGTTCCTCTGTCTTCACAAATTTGGCACTATTTTGCCTAGGAGACAAGGATGTGACAAAATAGCCCCTGGAAAGCACATGTGCTGTGGGACAAGGTCTGCAGGTAGCCTTCCCTCCCAGCCCAGGCACGGGCTGAAGAACTGATGTTGGTGATGATGCTCTCAGCAAGTCAGGGAAATGCAGACAGCGAAGAATGAATGATAAATCATAGCCGTGAGTGCAAGATGAGTGTTGCTTCCATCCTTAACCCTGAGCTTAAGGTGAGCCCTGCCCTCGGGACTTGCTGTGAAGGAAATCTCACCGTTTTACGCAGATTTATTTCTGATTTCTGAAGGTATTTGTCCTCTAATTTGAGTCAGTAAATTTTTAACTGGGAGAAGTGTTTTTGTGAACATGGGAAGGAGAGGGCCCAGGAAAGAGATGCAGTGTTTCATTACATCTCTCGATAAAGATGAACATCGAAATAATGTTGTTGCAGATAGGTTTCTTGATAAATGTCACTGATTAAATGATCTCTTTATTTTTCCCAGGGTCTCATTTCTGTCTCTGCTCTGATTCTCATGGTCTCTGTTTAACAAAGCGTCCAAAATATCGGTCAGTTGGATGAACCCCAAATCAAGCAAAGTCACCCCCCCTCCTTTCTTCTCATCTCAGTCACCCAAGCCCTTGTCACAAATGACATTGCAGCCTGCAAGGTCACGCTCAGGCCCTCAGTGTACCCTGCATGGCTCAGCGAGAGCAGCCGTGCTGGTTTTCAGTTGCAACAAGCCCACCAAGAGACTTGTATGTGGGAAAGGAGCAGACGTCCTCCCTATCATTTCAGCGCACGCTGTCTCAACCACAATAAGAATGTCTTGTCATGGGGATTTGCTAAACCCGTGGTTATAATTAATCTGCTATTGTCTATAAAGTGACTTGTGAGACAAAGCCATGGAAAAAGTGCAACATGGCCTCCTTTGGGTTATGTCAAGAAATGAGAGAGGTTTGAGGATGTTTCCTTTTTTATTCTTTACATTAAAATGACAGTGGGGGATGACAGAAACAAAGCATCGCATGGCTGAAGCTGTGCATTTTGGAAAGGATGTTTCAGGGTCTGCTGTTAGAAATGCAGGTGAGAAAAAGATGACCCTCATAGCTGTGCTGAGCAAAGTCAGGCCTTTTCAGACAAAATCATTTCCCATTTGGACCAGGTAGCTAATTTCTGCGAGTGTTCAGGAATTTAAATCACTGTACACCCTTTTGCAAGCAATGACGCTTTCTGAATTTGGGTTGCAACTCTAAAAAAAAAAAAAATTGAAATACAAAGTCAAGTCACTAATTGCTCCATTGTCTGCTGTCTTATGTGCAGTTAATGCCTACTTCTTGACCCTGCCTTCTCTTTCTTTCCCCCCACTCAAGAGCTACAAGCGACTGACCTTCTCCCACCATATTTCTGTGTGGGCTGCACGTTCCTCTTCAAATATGGTGTTGCTTTGGATGGGACACTGAGATACCATCTCTCAGGAGGGAGGAAACCTCTCTGTCATTCCAGCAGGTCTTACAAAAGCACTATATTAAAATAATAAGTCAGATGATGCCAAAATCACATTTACCTCTGAGGTTACCATTGTTCTCCTCTGTGTTGAATTTCAGGGTTGTGCGCTCTTGGGTTTTGGTTAGTTTTTCACCTCAAAGGAGGCATCTGAGATTATAGCCCTGTTATTCCCCCAGATGGAGGTACGGGAGCATGGCCAGGCCTGATGCAGAATGCGGTCCTGGGCTGTGCCACCAGTGTGAAGGGCAAGGCACGGGACACCCTCCCTCACTGGGCCACCTACCACCTCCGCTCATGCACACGCAGCCTCTCTTTCCCACCCACATTTTGCTTTCTGCTTGCTCAGCTAACTCAAGCATGACCATGCCCAGCTTTGGCCAGGTTTCGATGAGTATTCAGAGGTGTGGCAGAGGGCACATCTCCGGTCCGAAGTGACTTACCCTGACCTTGCCAGTTAGCAGTCCCAGAGCATGGAGTCTAAAGGGTGTCTTACCACAGCAGGTCTTTGAAGACAGAGAAAATAACATTTCCTCTCAGTTTCTTTCTTGTTCTCCACCTGTTTTTCCTGGAATTCTTGTAATATTTCATCCTAAATGGTTAAAATCTTACAAAGATGTTCTTACTGCATTTTGGTTCTTAAAAACAAATGTCACACCATCTTAGCTATACATGCCGCCACCTGACTGCACCTAATTCATCTGCTGCACCATTAGAAAGCATAAAAGCAAGTAGGGACCACCAGGCTCCTAATGATTTATGGCATCAGCTCCTGTGTTCCTCTCTCTGTGCTTTCAGCTATGTCATTGATGCTTAAGGGTTCAGCCTCAACCAGAAATTCTGGTGCTACTTAAATCAGTGGGTGTTTTCCCATCAGCTTCAATAGAGCTGAGATTTTTTACCCTTTATCTGCCATTTGTCTGTAATAGGCAGTAAAAATTCTGGCTCAATGGATAATATTACGGGACTATCACAAACAGACGAGCAAGAGTCATTCGTTACTCATCTTAAAACAATATGCATGTGCCAGAGGGGCTGAGTTATAAGTCCATTTTTGTGGCTGTACATGGGTATATGTTCATGGAGAGTTATGTTTTTGGAATGAGTGTTTAGGGAAATAATGGTGCAGGTGCAGTTCTCCATCAAGCCCCCTCGGCAAGTTTCTGTGTGACAGGGAGCAAGTCATTAGGTGTTAGGCGAGAGGGTATTACACTTTCTGTCTTCTTCTGAGATATGAGTTGAGTTGGGAGGCAGCGAAATGAAGTAGATCCACGAACTAGGTTTTCAGATAATGGATGGGCCCTGTAATATATGCAATTTGGGAGCCGAGAAGACTGCGTATGCTGACAAGACAATATATGTGACTAAAAGTGTGGAAATGTGGGTGCTTTGTGGTTATTATCTGTTTGAAGGACAGAAGAAGATGAATCCCCTTGACCTGACAGCACTTTTACAATAGGGTTGTCTAAACTTGGAAGATTACTTTGGTTGGCAGTGTGTACTTGGCAGACAGTCTAAAAAATTTGATGTAAAAAATAAGCTTTATAAGCTTTAGAAACTGCTTCAGAACGTACTGTTTTATTGAGACATGGCCACGTAGGACTTGGGGCTTCTTCCCCCCAAAAGGAGGTGGGATCAATAGTCCAACTGAAGTGCATCTACACCAAAGCATGCAGCATGGGCAACAAACAGGAGGAGCTGGAAGCCATTGTGCAGCAGGAAAACTATGATATAGTTGCCATCATGGAAACATGGTGGGAAGACTCGTACAACTGGAGTGCTGCAATGGATGGCTATAACCTCTTCAGAAGGGACGGGCAAGGAGGGAGAGGTGGTGGGGTAGCCCTGTATGTCAGGGAGAGTTTTGAATGTCTAGAGCTTAACGATGGTGACAATAGGGTTGAGTCTTTGTAGGTAAGAATCAGGAGGAAGGCCAACAAGGCAGATAGCATGGTGGGCATCTGTTGTAGACCACACAACCAGGTTGAAGAGGCAGATGAAATATTCTATGAGCAGCTGGGAGAAGTCTCACAATTGCTAGCCTTTGTTCTCGTGAGGGACTTCAACTTACCAGACGTCTACTGGAAATAAAATACAGCAGAGAGGAAAGAGTCTAGGAGTTTCATGTAGTGTGTGGAAGGTAACTTCCTGACACAGCTGGTGGGTGAGCCAACTAGGGAAGGCGCCTGCCGGGCCTGTTGTTTGCAAACAGAGAAGGACTTGTGGTTGATGTGATGGTTGGAGGACATCTTGGGCATAGCGGTCATGAAATGATAGAGTTTTCGATTCTTGGAGAAGTAAGGAAGGGGGTCAGCAGAACTGC
>JAVKLA010000017.1:21941023-21957079 GCA_034782735.1 Sagittarius serpentarius
TGAGCTGGAAGACAGGGACGGGGAGCAGAATGAAGCCCCCATAATCCAAGGGGAAATGGTTAGCGACCTGCTACACCTCTTAGACACACACACAAGCCTATGAGGCTGGGTGGGATCCACCCAAGGGTACTGAGGGAGCCGATGGAAGTGCTCACCAAGCCACTTTGAATGACTTATCAGCAGTCCTGGCTGACCAGGGAGGTCCCGGGTGACTGGAAGTTAGCAAATGTGACGCCCATCTACAAGAGGGCCTGGAAGGAGGATTCAGGGAACTAAAGGCCTGTCAGTCTGACCACGGTGCTGGGGAAGGTTACGGAGCAGATCATCTTGAGTGCCATCATGTGGCATGTACAGGACAACCAGGTGGTCAGGCCTAGTCAGCATGGGTTTATGAAAGGCAGGTCCTGCTTGACTAACCTGATCTCCCTTTATAACAAGGTGACCTGCCTAGTGGATGAGGGAAAGGCTGTGGATGTTGTCTACCTAGACTTTAGTAAAGCCTTTGACACTGTTGCCCACAGCATTCTCCTGGAGAAAGTGGCTGTTCATGGTTTGGACGAGTATACTCTTCACTGGGTAAAATGGCTGGCTGGGCCCAAAGAATTGTGGTGAATGGAGTTAAATCCCATTGGTGGCCAGTCCCAAGTGGTGTTCCCCAGGGCTCAGTATTGGGGCCCGTTCTGTTTAATATCTGTATCAATGATCTGGATGAGGGGATCGAGTGCACCCTCACAAAGTTTGCAGGCAACACCAAGTTGGGCAGGAGTGTTGATCTGCTGGAGGGTAGGAAGGCTCTACAGAGGGATCTGGACAGGCTGGATCGATGGGCCAAGGCCAACTGTATGGGGGTCAACAAGGCTCAGTGCTGGGTCCTGCACTTGGGTCACAACAACCCCATGCAACGCTACAGGCTTGGGGAACCGACTGGCTGGAAAGCTGCCCGGCAGAAAAGGACCTGGGGGTGCTGGTCGACAGACAGCTGCATATGAGCCAGCAGTGGGCCCAGGTGGCCAAGAAGGCCAGTAGCATCCTGGCTTGTATCAGAAATGATGTGGCCAGCAGGACTAAGGAATTGATTGTCGCCCTGTACTTGGCACTGGTGAGGCCACACCTCAAATATTGTGTTCAGTTTTGGGCCCCTCACTACAAGAAAGACACTGAGGTGCTGGAGCGTGTCCAGAGAAGGGCAACGAAGCTGGTGAAGGAAGCTTACGAGGAGCGGCTGAGGGAACTGAGGTTGTTTAACCTGGAGAAGAGGAGGCTGAGGGAGACCTTATCGCTCTCTACAACTACCTGAAAGGAGGTTGTAGCGAGGTGGGTGTTAGTCTCCTCTCCCAAGTAACAAGCAATAGGACAAGACAAAGTGGCCTCAAGTTGTGCCAGGGGAGGTTTAGATTCCTAATATGGAAAAATTTCATCACGGAAAGGGTTGTTAAGCACTGGAACAGGCTGCCCAGGAAAGTGATGGAGTTACCATCTCTGGAGGTATTTAAAAGATGTGTAGATGTGGCACTTAGGGACATGGTTTAGTGGTGGACTTGGCAGTGTTAGGTTAATGGTTGGACTTGATGATCTTAAAGGTCTTTTCTAACCTAAACTATTTTATGATTCTGTGATGTCTTAAGAAAATTAAATCTATAGCTTGTCCACAGATAGTTTCTTAAGCATCTCAGAACAGTCAGAAGAAAATAAAAAGGCAAAAAATAGTAATCCCTTTATGTGATTTTAAACAACATATGAACCATCTGAAGAGCAGATCAATATGACACCGTACAGCTTTATTTTAAATAGCAGCTTTCCTGCAAATGGAATTAAATAATGTATAAGAAACTAGAGGGTGTATGTCTGTAAGAACTGACTGTGATGTAAGGATTTTATAATGTGAATAAATAAAGATACTCATATGGCTATTTAACCTGGAAGGAGAGAAATTAAGAGAGTGAAGAGAAAAAAAAAATACTGTTTTCAGGTGCTGAAGAGATCAAAAGTCAAGAAGGCAGAGAAGCAAACGGCACAGCTTGACATGAAAGGTTTTCTGCTGTTAATACTGAGGTGGTAGAGAAAGAGCGAAAAAGGAGCTGTTGAATGAAATGAGTGAAGCAAGAGGAAGATCAGGCCCACAGATGAAATCCTAAAAATGGAGAGTTGTGAAACCAGCAAGGTTATTTCTGCTCTTGCTCTCTTCAAGCCTGGGCTGTATTTTTCTGCTGGGTTCAGATAATTTGCCATATCATGGGTATATAAATAATACATAAACCAGAGGATAGTGACTTCACAAGGGTCAGGTGAGATGACGGTGCTCGGTGCACATGAAGTGACAGGCGGGGACACACACGTCCTGCATGTGTGGAAAGCTTGATGTCCCCAGCATGGCAGGGCCATGGGTTGCAGGGACTGCTCTGGGGGCAGAGGAGGGCATCCGTGTAAAACCACACATGAGTCCATAGCATGCAAGGACTGCAAAACCAGGAGTCAGTCATGTGAAAGGAGATGTCCTTGAAGTTTCAAGTTCAGCAAATAGGATGGGCTTGGTAGGCCCATAGCCAAGGACAAGCATGGACACACCGGGACTGGAGGGAACAGTGGAGGAGAGGGAAGAAAAACCTTTGCTTGGCTTGAAGCCAGCTCCCATTAAGTCTCCATCTACAGCTTCAAACAGGGGAATCAAATGCAAAGCTTGACTAATGGAAAGAGATCAAAGTGATTATTCTTTAAATCAGTTCCCTCCCTGCTGGCCCCTGAGCAGAGCCAATGTTAAAGGCAGCCGAAGAGCCCGACTAGCACTAGTGATGGCAATGCTGGAGATGACACGACAGATGGAAAGGCCCTAGGGCAGAGAGGTAAAGCAAGTGTCATTATTTCCTGTCCTGGAAGGTTACAAAGATTCAACTTTATTAATTTTTTTAACCAATTTAGTTAATCTGGTGCAAATCCTTGCGTGAACACATTGAGAGCTGACTTGAGATAAACCAAAATGATGGAAACCTACCTTGCAGAGACTTAAGGAGCTTAGACTACTTAGTTTATCCCATAGAAGATGAAGAGGTGACTTTATTATTTTCTGCAAGTCCGTACGTGAAAGAGAGAGATTTGACAGCAGACAGCTTTATAATCCAACAGGAACAAACAACTTACTTTCTGGTGTGTGGGAGCTGAAGAAAAACAGAGACTAGAAGTCAGGTCTATGGTTTTGCAAGGAGGGAATGAACTGAAGGAATAAATTCCATGGGGATGGAGGGACTTGATGCACAGGTATCAGGAAGCCTTGAAGGCACCAACTTCTCTTCTTCAGCCCCAGGAGCAAGTTAGGTGCTTAAGAGGATTGCTTCACTGAGCAGCCTATGTAAAATCCACATTAGTTGCCTGTGTTAGGTGGACAAGGACTTGCTTCCACCTGCTTTATGGTTCAGTGATTTTTTTAAACCAAATGACCCTCGAGACAAGAGTGGGTTTTTTAAGCTGCCTCACTTGCACCTATATCCAGTAGTTTTGTAGCCTTTGGCTTTCAGCAGATGAAGTGAAACTGGTGATTTTTGGTTTCCCAGTGGCAGATGAAGGAGGATAGGAGAAAGAAAGATCAGTTCTGTCGCCATAGACCATAAACTGAAAGCAGTGAAAGTGGGTGAAAAATTGGGTCTAGGGGACCTGAGGTCCCAATAGTGAAATTCATCCAGAAAAAGGATGATTGTTTTTGTAGTTTGAACCTTTCTCCAGTATTCCTATAGACATGGTCTTTAACCACAGCCAGCCCCCAGCATATGTGAAGGATATAACCCCTCCTTCCGAAAAACGTGTTAGAATGATCAGAAAGTCATTAGCAGGAATGTATCTGTCTTGGGAACTGTGGTCTGCCAGGTACTCCTGCCAGCGCCGGGGAAGGCAGCATCGCAGCTCACCGGCCTGTCTCAAACCACTTTGACTGGCCACAGATGTTCCTGGTGCTAAGTCAGAGTGGATGGTGTGACACAATACATATCGAGTGACAAGTATAATTTATATCTTAGAAGCCAAGGAACTAGAAAGGAACATTAGGTCAGTTCTTCTCAACTCTACTGCTTTTCCCAGTTTCTAACCAATTGTAACCAATTTCTTAACCAGCTTTTAATAAGACATCAAGAATTAAATTACCAGCCCCCAAATTACTGCAGTAGGTGAGTTAGCAAAGTGTAACCCAAAAGCAGTGTATGAAACTGTTAATATTATACGAGATTTTCGCCTGTCTGCTAGGACGGACATGAATGCTGCCCCGAGTGCTGTGGGCAAATGCAGGAGATGCAGCATATGGTGCCTTACCTGGAGGAGTTGCTTGTGCAGTCAAAACGCATCTGCAGGCTCGGGTTTGGTACCAAACGTTAAGAATCAGCCCAATATAGGTGTGTCGCCTCGAATGCTCCCAGCATCATGTTGTTTAACCTTGTTGTGTTTCTCCCCTTTGATCACTTGTTGTAGCTGTATTTAATTTCTTAGTAACTAATTCAAAGCATTGTACGAAGCAGTTCTCCATGCCTATTATAAGGGTCTTTCCTAATTTTTTTTTTTAGTTAAAGTTTGCCTCCCTCTTGCTTTTGCTTCAGTTTTATGAGTGTGTTAATTACCTTCAGTTATATTACTTGGAAACTCATTAATGATTTTTAATTAAGCACGTTATTTTGTGCTGTTTCCACCATTTATGTAATTTCTCCTTTTTATTTTCCCCAAGTTTGGGCAGTGAGAATTTGAGGGACATGTAACAAAGGGAGAATTCCTCTGTCGCTAGATCATTTTTTACAGATGGGTTCATGGCCATGGATTCATTTCACGTTTGCATATTGTGTATCACTAATATTAAGAGCAAAAGCACTGAATGGGCGATGAGGCCTTCTGTTCTTGCAGTCAACAATTCTGAATAATTGCTACACAGGAAACTCCTATTTGACTGAATGTGCTATTACATGGAAATATAGAAGCCTAAAAATCACATTATTTTCCACTGTCTCAAAGACTCATTTTAGAGCAGTGATTTGGATCCCTGCCACATTGTCTTTAAAAAAAATAGATGTCTGTACTTCTGACATTGTCTAAAATGAATCTTCATCCATGGATTATTAACTGTACATCCCTTATGGTCAATGGCTTAATTAAATCAGATACTGATGACCTTAAAACTAATTTAGCACTTTCATGCATACTCTTTTCTGTTTGCTTCATGTCAAATACGGATGCAACAGTGAAATCTTATTCCAGCATTAATGTTTGCAGCAACCTGCAATGAAGCATAGTAGCTTGGTTTGCACAATGAAAATTAAACGGAAGCAACTTATTCTGGCACAAAATGTGCGTCGCTGGTCAGTTGACTAGAGTAAAAAGAGCTATCATGTTGCATTATGTTGCAGGTGAGAAGTGTTCCACAAGCTGAACAACTGAAATATATTAACAGTTGCCTGCCTGCGGTTGCTATTGGATATCGCTGCACTGATTTGCAAGAATAATCTCATTGTATACTCATTAAAAGAAATTAATTAGTGGAAGACATCTCAACAAAGATATCCTGAGTTGCTTTAGCTTGGACTATAATGAGATTTGAGAGGCATATACAGAAAATAGAACCAGCTTTCTCTGGGCTTTACTCAATGTTTTAAAAGCTTAGAAAAAAGCATTAATTACAGTGTTTACCAAGTGGCTGAATTTCCACCTCTGCTTTTCTTCTGCTTTTCAAGCTGCCTTTCTTTTGTATCCTGGCCTGATTTCTCTGCCTGTCTATCCTGTCTTTACTGTTCACCCAGTGTTGCATCATCTCAGCTCACTCTGCTGTCATCCTAGGTATGATACGATAACCAACCAGTGGGAGACCATCGCTCCTCTGCCAAAGGCCGTCCATTCGGCCGCTGCAACCGTTTGCGGTGGGAAGATCTATGTCTTCGGTGGGGTGAACGAAGCTGGCCGAGCTGCAGGCGTCTTGCAGTCCTACATCCCTCAGACTAATTCGTGGAGTTTTATAGAGTCTCCGATGATCGGTAAGGGGTGCATGGTGTCAGAGTAAACCCATATTACAACAGAAATCCCTGTGCTACAGGTATTTTAATGCCTTTGCAGAAAGCAAATGATTGGGGGGGGCGGGGGGGGCGGAGGGGTGAGGGGAGATATGTTTACAACAGATTGGCAGGAATGCATGCTATATTATACCAGAGAGGCAATTATCTGGATCTTTACTGAAGGCAATTCTCAGTCATTAATACATCTAGTTATCAGCTAGAAGTGATGAGTTCAAAGCAGAGGAGAAAGGAAAGCAGCTATTCAGTACGGACAACAGGTAATTTTAGATCCAAAAAATCACAGAGTGAACTTCATCCTGGCATCATGTATTGCTCTGTGCGGTTTTACAACACTGCTAAGTTAATGGATTATTACTCGTGGGTTTGTTAACATGCCGCCTGTCCTGTGGGAAGTGGCAGTCGTTCTTAACTGGGATTTATCAGTGGTGTCCAAAGGCATATGTGCTCAGAGGCTGAAATCTCCAAGACATGTAGATTACTAAAACTGTGTTTATTAGTTTGTGATGCCCTCAAGCTCACCAAACATTTTACAGAATAAAGAGCAAGATGAGAGACCAAACTTGCCACCATACCAGCCAACATCAGAGGTGCAGACTTCCTTCCAAAATCAGGATAGTTCTCAGAAGATTGCAACTTGCTTTCTGTGGCGATTTGCACCCTGAATGTTTAGGCTGCTTTTGGAAATGGGGTTTAGCATTCAGCTTCACGAGGACGTTACTGCAGGGTGGCAGCCAGCCTGGGTCACCTGCTCTGCACTGCGTGGCTGCAGGCAGCCTTTGGTCTGGCTGTACTTGGGTGGCCAAAAAATGGCGCTCATACAGTCATCGCAGAGAAGCTGCTTTGGAGTGGCTTGCTTTTGCATCCTAGAATCACAGAATCGTAGACTGATTTGAGTTGGAAGGGGCCTTTAAATGTCATCTAGTCCAACCCCTCTGCCATCTGCAGGGACATCCCCAACTAGATCAGGTTGCTGAGAGCCCCGTCCAACCTGACATTGAATGTTTCCAGGGATGGGGCATCTACCACCTCTCTGGGCAACCTGTGCCAGCGTTTCACCATCCTAAACCTGTTAGTCATGTTGAAACTGTGACATGAGATGCTTTGTTTAAAAAAAAAAAAATCACTGTCTTAGTATTGAGCCTGGTATAGTAATAGGAGCAGCAAGTAACAAATTATAGAAGCACAGTTATAAGGTATTCAGGTAAGGCCTAAGCATATTCAGAAAGCTAAAAGAAGCTGCTTTTTTTTATTGTAGCTTGTTACGATTATTATGACTCTTTTCTTGGGGTTCCCTAGTAGATCAGGTCACGAGGACCTGGTAGAGCCACGGCTGTGCAGACAGCGCTGCTGCTTTCTGACTCCCTTGCTGCTGTTTGTGTCCAGCCTAACATAACATGACATGCATATGATGCAGCATGAAGCACCCAGCGGGAGGGCGTTAACCGGCAAAAGTCATGTTTATGTAATACAGCAGTGCAAACAAACCTATTGCCTGGCTTTTTCCATCACATGGCTACAGCTGCTGCTGTGCACTTAATCCACTGACTGACAGTATGAGGTTTTCCTGTACTCACAGTGTATTGCAAAAATGAATGCATTATGCAAAGAGGTATTCCTTTTCCTTACCAAAATAGTACAAGTGCCACAGGAGCTAAGAAATCATTCCCTGGGCTCGTTATACTGTCTAGCAGGCATCAACACCATGCATGCTTGGAAAAAATCATCCAGACCATCCAGAGTTGGGTTCGTCACCCATTGTTCTAATGGATATGTACTGTTATTTCCTAACAAAAATACATGGTGAAGTTAAAAGATGGTATTTATGTTTTCTTGGTGTAAGCAAAGTTAATTAGTTAAGCTGAAGGCATAAAATATATGATAAAACATGGAGTTGCTGTGTGTTTTTGTTGGGAAATGTGTAACATCAATTTATTTGCAAATAGAGTAAAATAACACAGGGCCTGAAAAATTGCACCCCCATGGAGAATGTCTGGGAAACTGAACTGATGTAATGCCTGATATTCACTAAAAGGCAGTGGGAATGTTGGAAATAAACTTTAATTTCTGCAGCTCTACAAGAACCATAGTATCACCTGTATTTGTAAAGTATACCCCAAGAACTGGATGCTACACCAAGTATGGTACAGTCTAAACCAAAGAGGGAGTAGAAGGAGCTTTGGGGTGCTTTTTGCAAAATGGAGCTGAGATGACTCCTGATATGATCACTCCTGGGGTGCCTTTGACAGCCTCAGAGCCTTTTTGTGTTGATTTGTGGATTCTTAAGGTGTGCCTCTGAGCTAAGTCACTTAAGATATCTGATGGCAAGTTGTGTTGTTTATGGTCACCCCAGAGATCAGTGAAACCTGTTTGACCTCAAATAGGACAACAGATTATTTAAAAACATCTCAAGCATGCTCAGACGCGCAACAGTAGATGCAGGTATTGAAAGTAGCCAAGGTCTCTGGAGATTTTTAGACCAGTAGTACCTGTCTCAAGTCACTGTGGTATTTTGTGAGTTGAATGCAGCATAGCACACATTTGAATCCAGTAGGTCCGTCTCTTCCAAAGCGTCGTGTGCCAGTCTAACCCAAGGCAACACTGGCATCAGCCAAGGCAGGGGGGAGAGTCATTTTTTGGCTAATCTGAATGGAGGTGAAGCAGGCTGAATACTGACATCCTGCCTGTGCAGAAGAGATACGGAATGGGGACTGATAGCAAGTCCACGCAGCTCAGCCCCTGCTCTCTTCTGCCTGGATTTCTTCTAGGAATAAGCAGCAAATTCACTCCCAGTTTCCATTTATTCTTTAGCCTTCACCTGCCAGGAGGTGTTGGGACATGGATGCCTGCGTGCAGTAGGTATGACACTCACCAACACATTGCACATGGACGCTGTGGTAGCTTTTGGGCAGGTGTTGATTACACACATCCATGTTTGGAGAGGAGAGGGTCTTTCTCAGTGCCCCATCCTTTGCCCCACGTCTGTCCTCCCCACTTTTGGAGTTGGCAGATGTTCCTGCAGCAGCGCAAGCCACAGCTTGATGTTCCTGGGGTAATGGAGCCTCCCAGGGCTTTCACATTGCATATTTTTGGTAAACCACCTTGCACATCCCCTTCTTGTGTTTTGAGCTGTAAGAAGTTTGCTGCTGTCAAGCCAAAGCCCTACAACAGCAGTTGAACCAGGCTACGTACCTGCAGCACCTGCCTTTCCATTTCTTGCCAGGCTTTCCTATATAGCTCTGCTAAAAATGTATTTCATGCCCAGCTTCCCGAGGTTTGTCTTATTTAACAAGATGGCCATAGACGTGCTGAAGAAGTCAGTGATTGTAAGTAAGCCTAATTATCTTGTCACTGCCTTTTGGTTCACTTTGTGCCTTCATGCCAATGCACTAAAATATACCTTTTTTGATACGCTGAACAGTCACTGTCTGTACTGGTGGAATTACAAGTTTTTATTAATGTTTCTGGATTGTAAGAAAACCAGTGTTTAATCATCACTGCTATTAAATTTTAAAATCTGGTGAGAACTATGGGAACACAGAGGACGAAGATCTGTGAGCATTTCTGGTTTCTAATCCAAGTGTCTAGTTCCTCACCATACCATTTACTCCTGCAGTGATATGTTTGACCAAAGTGGGACAATCACAGAGCTAAGAATGCAAGAAATACCTGGAAAACAGCGTTAGCAGTGTCTGTGCATTTTTTTCTGCACTGTCCCATGGCTTATTTTGATTAAAATGCATAATCATTTGCATGAATTTATTTTTGGACTTTACAAGAAAAATCAGATATGTGTCTTGGCCCTCTCCCCAAGGCCAATAGTTCAGTACCCATGTGTGGGTTTGGCCGGCTCTCACCTAGAAGTCTCAAAATGATGAGTGCTTCACCTCATCCTTCAATGTATTTTTCTTCCCATGACTAGTTCTTAGTGTTTTTCCCGCTAGTAAGCTTGAATTTTACTTTCTTTTGTCTCACCCATTTCTCCTCCGTATATGCCATATTCTCCATTCAGAATGGCTTTTCCATTCCTCGATGTGTTCCCCCTGCACGTACTTACTCTGCCCTCTACCCAGCAAAGTCAGTATTTTTGTGTTTGCCCTTTAGCGCATGTCCCCCCTTCCACTTCCTACCTCTGCTTCATCTGTGTGGCCGTGCTTTGTCCAGCTCTCTTCAGTTCATCAACATTTTGCCTGTAAATTTGATGCTGAAACTGCCCCACGAGGGCAGGTGGAGCCTTCCGCTTTGTCGTGGGTGATCCCCACCACACATACACAAAATGTGGTGTTTGCAAGTGAGGACGCTCATCTTCGGGGTTTCTGAGGAGGGTTTGCTCAGGGGTCATTGGGGAAACCATAAGGCCCTGCAACCGGTTGTGTAGTTGTGAGAAGTCAGCTAGCCTGAGAGCCCTGTGCCAGAAGGGCTGACATCTGAGACCCTGCTGTTCATTGCAGTATCTGCACTTCGGCCTCATGAGCTATGTGAAGGATCAAACCACAGTCTCCCAGCTGCCATGGGACGTTATCTTATCCATTACTATGCCATTCTTGAGCTTGTCTGCATAGTATTCAGGGAGGAGAAGAGGCATTTACTATTAAAAGCAGATTTAGTTTGTATTAACTAGTCTCCTTTCTCCAGTCTGCTTCATCACGTGCATTAACGCCTCCACCGGCCGGCCACGCCTGCAGGGAGACCCTTCGGCTGGAGTTATAACTGGACTGGTGGCATGCCCGCATTTCTTCCTCCTGATAAAAATGTTTGACTAGCTTGGTTTTAGTAACCTTTTTTCTATATGAAGTGCTGCTGCCATTCATTGTAATGCCACTTCAGTCTCTGAGTGAGTGCTTTACTGGAAGGCAGCATAAGATCTTTAAGCAATCATGAAAGGGAAAGCAGAACTGTGCTACTTGACCATATAACGTACCAAAAGCCACGAGAGCCACGAAGCACACCACAGACAGCACACTGTCATTACTAAGTGAGGAGCACACCAGTAGGTTAAATTATCAGCCCCGTGTGAAGTACACCTCTGGCTCAATGACCTGTCACTAGAATAGAAATACTTGCATATTTTCTTATAGCAACAGCAAAGGAGAGTGATGTTATCCACTTGGAGAGAAGAGTACCTTTTATCTATTAGTTCCTTTACATTTATTCTGCCTTTTAATCTCAAGTGTGCTTGCTGTCCTGGACAAATCCCATTTAAGATTTTCCAGCCTGAAATGGATTACTCTATCTGACAGCCCCAACACCTGAGTTTTGGAGGGGAAAGGAGGCTGCTTCTCTGTTTCCATGCTTCCTCTCCCCTCTCTTCCTTCCCTCTAGCAGACTTTTGAAATAACCAGAGTCCCTGCTGTATCCCACAGTAAGCCTCTGATCCATAGAAGCTCATGTTCATGCCCAGTGGCATTGACCAAAAAGCCCAACTAGAACATGCTTTTGCAAAATTAGGCTCCCCAGCCACCCACCTTGCACTGTGAGCATGTTAAGGACTTAGAGCAGTGGCAGAAGCTGGAGTCTCCTGAGTGTTTGCATGAGGTTACCAAGCCCTGAAAAGGACAACAACAAGGGAAGAGTGTGGGATGAAGTAAGGTTAAAGACTGAAGGTGGTCATCCACACCTAGGTAGCAGAAATGATGGCTTGAGTTTTCCAAGCTCCCTGTATCCGTGATCAACTTCTGCCTCCATGGTAACAAACCAAAAGTAAAACACACTGTTTTCTCTCTACCTGTCTCTGGAGGGGTGTCCCTCATGTCTTTCTGCCATATCTTCATCAGGATCAGGAGACTGTTTGCTGTGAACATCTCCCTTCCTGAAAGAAACAGTAGAGATCTTTCTGTTTCTCTATCTCAGGCTTCCTTTATACCAATTTATAAAATCGTAGCTAAAGCCAAAAGCAGTAGAAAGACAACAGATAGGTGATGTATTGAAAAACTGATGAAAATCAAACACGATTGTCTCTTAAAAGAAGAAAGAAAAAGAATATCAGACTGTATGCCGATTTGAAAAGTAAAAAAAGTCACTATAAAAATAACCAAGGGGTTTCCTTCTCTTTCTTTAACAAAAAAGGAATGTGAAGTCAGTGATTCAGTCTCCTGAGAATTCGCTGTTTCTGCCTTGAGGGAGCCCCAAATAATTTCCCTGTGAGATTTGGGAGCTGAGTTCTTTTTTTTTTATGCAAGAGCTTCATTCTGCAAAACAGTGCTAGTCAAAGAAAAAAAAAGCCAGGAAGATGTGATAATTAAATATGGAAAATTTCTGATGAGTGTCTTAACTGGAAAAAATGTCACATATGCAAGTCTGATTTGGAAAGGGATGTGAGCCGAGTCATTAGGACAGATAAGTCTTTCTGATGAATTATAGTGGCTTAGTGGCACTGAGAAGAAACTGAATACTCCTTGTTCTATTTTCTGGATGAATTAGTTTCTTCCCATCTGTTCCCAAGGATCAGTGACATTTTCCTAATACATCCATGGTTTTTTGACATATGCCTGTAGATACTCAGTGTAATAGGAGCCCAGCTTTAACCCGTAACATGTTTTGTCTGTTTTCACGCCGGGTGCTGCACCCCTGTACGTCCCCCTCGGCATGCACCGACGTAGGGTGCGATGAACTGAGCCAGACCACCCGATGGCCATGCTGGAACAGAAGCAGACACCACAAACTCAGTATTTTCCTTCTAGTTTAACCAGTTCAAACCCCAGTTAAGGAAATTATCTTTCTTCTGGAGAAATTCATCAGCTTTTGCTTAACTCATGTCAAATTAAATCTCTTGTTAAATATTTAATGGAATAAGGTGGTTTTACAAGAACCTCAGGGTTACAGCGCCAGCCGTGCAAGAGGTAAGCAAATGCCAAAGGTAAAGCTGCTGGGGCTACTTTAAGCCTGTCTCCTTCTGTGTTCCTAAAAGGACACAGTCCTAGTGTTATAGATCTGGGAGGAACATACAGACCCTTTCAACATTATGTAGAGGCTGTTAGCAGAGATGTAAGAGCGTAGTAAAGATGATATCACGCCTCCTCTCCAGCATGCTGCCCCCGACTCCCCGCACTCGGGAGGAGGGTTGCAGGGGCTGAAGCCGGCCAGACTGTGTCCAGGCTGATTCTCCACTGGAGATGCAAGAGGATCACCCTTTTCTGAGCATATAAAAATGCAGATTTTTGGAGAGGCTTTAACATATAGCTCCATGTGGATAATTTTTATAAAGGTGTCCCCTCACGCCAAGGTGGCCGCCCAGGAAATGTCTGCTTCATGCCCTGAAGGGCTTAGGCTCCTGCTTCTTAGAGAACTGGATGTGAGGCTTATTTTAACTCAAATAAAGCAGTGTATTTTCCTGTCTTTTGTTCCCAGACACTGCCGATTGGTTTCACTGAAATGTTGATTAAAAAAACTGTATCGCATCAAGACAGACACCATCATGAGAAATTTCAGCCCAACTGGCTCATATTTAATAATGTGCATATGGCGTGCTAGCAGCATACGGGACAAGTCAACTAATTAAATTAGAACTATTTTATTCGATAATTTATGGTTAGTTTTACCAATATTTCTGATAATACCACAGCTAACACAAGAATTTTAAAGCATCCTTGGAAATGCTGATTGAACTTGGCTTAGGATAAGGGACTTGCTTAATTTCAAACTCCAACCTCACACAGTTCGTTGCTAAAATACAGGACTGCTTGGAGGGACGCACACATCTGAAAATAAAAATGCAGGTGAATTTACGAGACAGATGAAGGGAAAAAAATCAGGTCTCAGAAAATCTTCTGGATTATGTGGGTGACCTTCCCACAAGCAAAAGCAGAATACAAAAGAGAATCAACTACTGGATATTATTAAGCGCGTCTCTGCACTGTGGGTTTCTTCTGTACTCAGCTGCTGCACAGGCATGGGAAGCATCTGAGTTAAAATTTGCAGCAACTCAAAATTATGAAACAATTTGACATCTTAATTTCATATGTAAGAGTGGAGCTTTCACGGTGACTCCATTAGGCTTTGGGAGAGGATAATTGTACTTTACCAGTTTAGAGGGCGGCGCGTACTGGGGGATGAAGGACTGAGGAACTTTAAAAGTGCCTTTGAGAACTTGGAGAGAGGAGAACAAAACCAGGAAAGGTTTCCTCATTTTTCTTTCCCTAGCCTTGGAGGTTTAGAGAAACGTGACTTATCTATAAATAAGGGGAATGTATAAATAAAAAAAGTCTCCAAACCTGAGCCTAAAACTGATCTCAGTGTTGCTTTCCATTGACAGATAACAAATATGCTCCTGCAGTCACTCTCAATGGGTTCATCTTTATTCTTGGAGGAGCTTATGCACGAGCAACCACCATCTATGACCCAGAGAAAGGCAATATTAAAGCAGGTCCCAACATGAACCACTCCAGGCAGTTCTGCAGGTGAGAAAAACCATTAAAACTGAATTACTGGTACCGTAACATTTTCTGCTAATAAATAAGCTAATATAACCTAACAGCGAAGGGGACAGGGGAAGGGAGGTGTGTACCACCTGGGGGTTTTCCTCACCTCTTGTTTGTACGTGTTCAGGGACGCAGCGTTTCCCAAAGTGCACATCCAGGACCCTACTATGGTTCGCGTGTCTCCTCATGTTCAGGCGCGATGGATTGCGGGGAGGGACGTGTTGGGCCCCACCAGTGACTACAGGAATGCTGTTTTCCTCAGTCTGCCATGTGTAACCGGAGGATGATAAATATCTGGTGTAGGAGAGACCACCATAACGTGGAACATGTTTTTGCTAACTAGCTAAAAGATCCCTGAAAGAAAAAGGATACTGAGTAAGCACCACACACTGATATTAATTATTATTTATTACGTGCTTTTGACTGTTTTTTGGACTCGCTTCCCTGATCGCGGTCACAGGTTTAATAAACTTCCCAAATCAGCTGACAAAAGTAAGACTTGCGCCCATCGCAGGTACTGGCAGAACTTAAAGGTCTTTTAAAAAGTATTATGTGACTGTTCCAGAAAGACAGGCTTGTTTCAGGCTTTCTGCAACGCCAGCCCCTCGCAGAGCAGATCCCCACGCTGGGGACCGGCTGAGCTATCAGTTTCACGGGGAAAAGCCGTCGCAGGTCCGTGAACGCTGCCGCCGGCGCTGGGTGAGGGTTTGTCACCAATATTCGATGCAGCAGTGTCTTGAGGCACTGAGCAAAACTGGGGCAGAGGGATTGTGCCGAGCAAGTGCCCAGGCGAAAAAAACCACTGGCTGGGGTGGGAGGAATAGCAGCAACGGGGCAGCAGCTGGGCCCACAACAGACCCACATCTCCCAAACATTCAGCCGGCAGCTCTGCTCCTTGCCCCAGGGGTGTCCTGAGCCCCCACCCTAAGGTTGAAAAACACCTCCATGTTTTAACTTGTTGCATTTAACCTTTTGCTTCGGTGCAGATGAGAAAAATTCCTTTTTAAGAAAGCATGCTCAGTTTTTCTCTTTTTGCTGGTTTTTTTCCTGGCTTTCTCCCTTTTCCCGTCTTTTATGAATTTAAGGAGCGCCCTCTCTTGGCTGCTGAAGCACTTCTGTTGCAGGTAAAGGGGCCGGAGCAGCCGGCTCCCTGCGGGGGGGCCGCGGCCGTGGGCGTCCTGCGCTGAGGACAGGCCTTCCTTCTCCCTCCGCTCTCGCAGGAGGTGAAGCAGGCTGAGGATGAGCCTGCAGTGCTCAGGCAGCTGCTAATGATATTCTTCTCCTGAAAACCAGAAATTCAGGGTACAGTGCAGCTCAGGATTAGAGCCCGAAGCAGTAAAATGAAACGTGACGGACTTGTACGTTTGATATACTCCTGTATCTTCCCATAGAGAGGGCTGAACTGATCTTTGAACATCTCTGTTTTGTAAAACGTAACAAAAATGTTCTGTCACTTAAGTATCTGGAATACACTACAAGAGAAATTGCATGGATGATTTCAACCAGGGGCTGTTGGCTGAGCATCTCATAGAACAGTGTGACGGGTTGACCCTGGCTGGACGCCAGGTACCCACCAAAGCCGCTCTCTCACTCCCCCTCCTTAATTAAAC
>JAVKLA010000017.1:21957179-21968620 GCA_034782735.1 Sagittarius serpentarius
TCTAGTCCAATCGCTAACCTAGCACTGACAAGTCCCCCACTAAACCACATCCCTAAGCACTACATCTACACGACTTTCAAAAACATCCAGGGATGGGGACTCCACCTGAAAACTTCCCAGGGTTTCTAATGTGAAGGGATGCTTTGCTCTGCACCCTGCAGAAGGGAATCCAGTGGGAGACCTTGTGATGGACCAAGGGGAGTAAAGCAGTGACCTAAATATTAGCTGCTGCTTAGGCACTGTAATAAACTGGCTTTGCATAAGTAGAATATGACACCCATCAGTAAAAAGTAACTTCAGACTTTTAAATGACATTTTTTCTAAAGCCTAAAGCAATAGTGGACTGGAAACCTACATTTATAGTGGGATAGTCAGTGAAAAAAGGAATAGTTCAGTACATTCCAATTGGATGCCAAAAAGGCACAATTTCAAAAATTCTAAATGTGCTGGGAAACTGTCAAGGAAGAATACGTCAGTCAGAAGGAGATGCAAAACCTGTGAGAAAAACTAAATAAATCAGTATGTATGGAAACAGGGGAAATGGGAGGTTAGCAGTAACAAACAGGTTAAAAACTGGCTGCTGCTACAGGAGGCTGAGGGAACTGGTAAAGTACTGAGGGCTAATAGGAGTAAAAAGAAAGGCACTTTACACCTTTTGGCATCAAATTTGTAATTTTAATCAGTTATAAAACCATTGCTGATGAGGTGGCAAAGTGTTAACACAGACCAATCGGATGCGTGTTTCTCAACTGTATTTGGAAGGGAGCAAGGTTTGGTTCCGTAATCTGCTGTGAGGGACCAAAAGAGGTCACTGTTGGCAGCAAGGAAAGATGTGAACTCAGAAATCAAGTTCTCACATCAGGAACCTGGCCGTCTCAGATGCAGGCACCTTTAGAGACTTTGCTGAGAAGCTGACTGAACCACTAATGTTGATTTTTAATAACTCTTACAGTTCAGGATGGATCAGGGCACTGCCAAAGCTTCCGTATTCTGAAAAGGTGAAAGGGAGAATTTTAGTGCAGCAATTAATTTTGCAAAGTACCAACGTCAGGCTAAGTGGTCTCACTTAGCTTCATGTTGGTCCCCTGCAAAATACCAGAGTGGTTAATTTGGGATTTCATCAACAAATAACTAGATGCTAATAATATAATGAACAGCAATCAATGCGCTTTCCTGGAAAATGGGTCTTGTTAAACCAACCTGTTGTCTTTTGCTTTTGGCGGGGGGAAACTGGGTTCTTTATTTTGGTTTTTAATAAAACAGGCCTGGCTGCTAAAGACAACTGTGATGCTATAATATACTGTGATTTCTCTGAGGTATTTGGCTGGTATTATATGGAATTAACAAGGCACACATTAGAGAGATTAAATCTGCTTCACTGACAGATCTCAAAATGTAGTTGTTAATGAGAAGATAGCATTGAGCAAGGCCACCGCTAGCAAGCATTGATTCTTCTTAAGTGCTATTTAATATATCTACCAACAATCCAGGTAACAGAAAATCTCCCCTGGTAAAGGCTACAGGTGGCATAACACTTGGCGGGTAAAAATATTACAGAAGGAGCTATTTAAGCCAGTTATCTGCATGCCTCAGTTAGATGGTCTCAAGCTAGCAGTGGTATTTTAAACGCAAAGTAATACATGGAGCAAGCACAATCACGGGCTGTACCTGCGTAGCAGCCCTCCTCTCTTTCGAAAGGCAGGCACTCAGAGGAGGACATAAAGGAGGCCACTCAGAGCTACACAACATGAGCTTTCATCGCAATGCGGTGGATAAAAGGTCAGTGCCATATCGGATATATAATACGAGCCCTAACGCCGAAATGAAAACAAATTGACGCTGGGAAGAGAGAGTGCTGCTGCATACGGCATTCGCGAGATGAATGCAGGTCTTGGGTCCGCGCATCAACATGTGGGAATATCAGCAGAGTTTCAAAGGGAAGCTGCAAAAATGACCCCGGGTTGCAAATCAAATCTTTGACATAAAATTTAAGGAGTTTATCAAAGAAAGGCTGAGAGGTGACTTGATCACTGGGAGCAAGTGGAAAAGCTTTCAGTCTCGCAGACAAAGGCATAGCAGGTTACGAGGGCTAGAAAGTCAAGTTACACATCTCAGCCTTGAAGTGAGGCACTTTCCCAACAGCAAAGATAATTAAATAGTGAACCAGCAAGGGAGGGGGCGAACTCGCCAAGGCTCGGTGTTTTTAAGAGGAGATTGGATATGTTTCCAAGAGATGCTGCCTGGGGAAAAGTCCATGGCCTGCGTATACACAAGCTCAGATTAACTAAGCACAGAGATCCCTTCTGACCTTAGTCTATGAATCTATAAATTCTTCATTCTGCTCATTAGCATGGATCACAAAAAACACGGTTTAAAAGCAGCAACATAAACAACTTAAAAATTAACTGCATCCTATTGATCTCCTCTCGCCAGGAATCAATCAATACTGAATTTGCTGGGAAAAATCTTGACCGCATCACTTTTATTTTTATCTGCACTGTTTCTACATGTTAGTGACTAGGGAAAGTGATGGCTTCGAGCACGGGGAAAAGAAATGTGTGTGACATTCCTCACGTGTGAAAAATTAGAGGTCCATTCAAATGGTTTTATTATCAAGTTAAATTACTTCTAATGAAAATGAAAAATAAATGGTTCAGGTCTCCAGCTCACAATCAACAGAAGAGCAAATTAAGCATCATTTTCAGATTAAGCCCAGCCTGATGGAAGTCATTAAGAAACTTGTGTTGACCTAGAATTAACCCTTTGAGGGGTGGTGCCAAGTGGGCAAAGAATAATATGCCTGAAATGTTGTAAAATTTACTCAGAGTTCACACACAGGTCTTGCACATCTTCCACGCAATGTGTGAGGGTGAGGGAAATATTTGACATTTCCCAAACCTCAGGCAAGTGCGTCCTGTTTGCCACGTGGACCCCATCTCGGTTTGGCAGATCCAAGTTTGCGGGACCTTCGGAGGCAGTGACAGCAGACAGCAGCTGTCGGGGACGAAGAGCCGAGATGATCACACCTTGCTCTGCTGGACACCTCCCCCCAGAAAGACTTGCAAAGACATCCCTCCCCTCCAGCAGTGGCAAGTCCTCCCTTTGCAGGCAGGCGCTTTCCCTTCCCTGCCATGCCATTCAAGGGTTTATTTTTCCACGAGCAAAAAGAATACGGAATGCATTTCTGTGCATGATTAAAAATTCCATATTCTGCTTGCTTAGGATGCAGGCGGCATGCAAACAGGCGTGTGCTACAGAGAGCCTCCACAAGCGGCAGCATGATGGTGCCAGCAATAATTCCAGAGCAGCTAATTTAGTACCAGCAATTCCCAACAGACACCAGAAAAGCATTTTCTTCCTCCTCCTCTGACTGTTAACCAGTAAGATTTATTACATGGTTCTGCCGACTGGAAGTCTTTAATAAAACTTCGACTCTGGCTGAACAGCACAAAACCAGGGTCGGTTTGTGGATATTTTCTTTTTTTTTTCCCCCTCTTCTTTTTAAATAAGCCCTTGTTCTTGAACAGTGAAGCATGGTGACTCCTGTGCTTAACTACTAGGCATTGCTAATGTACGGCACCAGCCGCAAACTCCCCCAGCTGATTCCTTTCCTCGTTGCAAAGTTCATGGTAACTCCAGGCACTGGAATGGGTTAGAGCACAGCTTGTTTGGATGGATATTCCCAGGTGAAGCTATTACAGAGCACGGTTCCTTAATGGCCGTGCACTTCTCGAGCCCGCAGACGTACAGGCTGGTCTGTTCAGCAGGCAGCATTTGCAGCTGGAAGTGCTTGTGGTCCAGAAGGAAAAACTGAAATCTTCCAGTCTATCTGGAAGGAGACATGTGGCTGGGACTATGCTCCACAGATAGCGGATGAGAACTGCCACACCAGACTAATGGCAATAATTTCTGTAGCAGTTGATGACATGAAGGATTTCAGTGTGCATTAAAGCGTAACTGATACAGACAGAGCACTCGGGCCGTTACTGATGTGCGACAGACTTTGGAATAAAACATTGCTGGTTTTCAGCAACAAGTAACAATGCCACGTGATGGTTTTGGATCATTAGCAAGGGAAAGTGCTCACGGAGCAGGGGAGAATATAACTGGAGCTTGGCCAAAACACCCACGCTAATAATCCCGGTCCAAGAAGTGTCATGATATCCTCCTAATTGACCATGACTAATCTGGACCCTCAGTTATCCATCTCATTGTAAAGATGACACCTCTGGCAGCACAACACAGCCACCCGAGCTCGAGCCTTCCCAAACATAACAACCTGGCTGCCAACCTGGCCGCAAACAACCACGCAGGTTGTCAGCACCACTACCAAACGCAGGATGACGCTTTGGCACCCTGAGCACCACCACCCACGGAGAAAGCAGCGATGTCTTTCGCTTCAGCGTTGCAAACCACCGTGCAGGTTTCACTCAAAGGTCTCCAGTTTAAGCAAAAGCTTAAGGGGCGCTTGCAGTTCTGCCCGACAGCACACAGAGCCGCTTCCCAGGGTAGCTGGTACCTGCAGGCTTCTCTTATCCTAGCGGAACTCCATGCAGTTGACGAGCATCGTTCAGTTCCACCTCCAGTAAAAGCCCTCCTGAAATCCTAGGGCAGAAAGGAAATCCATCCACTAATAAATATGGGGATTTTTTTTCTTCTTTTAAGCAGATTCTGTGTCTAACTGATGATATTTAGAAATGTTTATGGAACTGCTCCAAATAAATTAGTGAGTGTGTGTGCATGCATAGCCAGGAGTGAGGAGGGAGAGGAGCTTTGTTGTAGCCTCAGAAGACACGAAGTTTCAGGGAGTGAGAACAACACATTAATTCAGCCATTTCATATCTTTAACAACCCCAGACATTACAAGACAGGATTTTTTTTTTTTTTTTTTTTTTTAACATTTCCTGATAAGGCTGATGTGATCTTTAGGACTAAGCAGGAAATTTTAAAATAATAGCAATAAGCAAAATTAACAGACTTTGCTGGTCTGCCATCACAACTGGCAGAGGGAAGGGCTGAAGCAGGAGCTCCCAGGCACTTGGCTCTCAAACACTACAGAAAAGAGGTGCTGACGTCCTCTGCTTTGGGTTGCTTCCAAATTACTGCCCATCCAGAGACTTTCACTATAAGATACTTTTGAATGATAAGTGGAGGGTCCATAACACTGTTGGTGGGAAGGTGGCCACCAAGCAAATGGCAGCTGAGCTGCCCGAGCAGGGCGCCAGCTGAAAGCACCAGTAGCTCGCGTGTGCCGAGCCCTGGTGTTCCACGCCTAAGCTGGAGCGTGGGTAGGTTTGCTTGCATGTGATTAAAAAAGTTAATTAAAAAGCAATGCAAAGTCAAATGCAGCAACAAAGGCAAATCAGATCCTGGGCTGCCTCTGCAGTGGCATTACTAGCAGAGATAGAGATGTGGGCATCCCACTCTATTCAATACTTGTCAGGCTGCACCAGTACTGTGCCCACTTCTGGTCCCCACAACTCAAAAGACGTGGACAGACTGGAGAGGGTCCAGAGGCGGGCCAGGAAGACGATCAAAGGGCTGGAGAACCTGCTTTATGAGGAAAGACTGAAGGAGTTTGGTCTCTTCTCCCTGGGAAAGAGAAGGCTCGGGGGGGCCTCACACAGTATTCCAGTGCTTAAAGGGCAGCTACGAGGAGGATGGAGGCTCTCTCTTTACAAGGAGCCACATGGAGAAGACAAGGGGCAACAGGTACAAGTTGCACCAGGAGAGGTTTCATCTCGGTATAAGAATTTTTTGCAGTGAGAACAATCATCCACTGGAACAAGCTCCCCAGGGACATGCTAGAGTCCCCATCACTAGAGGTTTTCAAGATGCAACTGGACAGGGTGCTAGATTATCTTATCTAATCACATCTACTTTCCCATGAAAGGTTGGACCAGATGATCTTTTGAGGTCCTTCCAACCTGGGCTGTTCTGTGAGTCTATGATTCAATGATTTGCCTTGTCCATCAAGTCCTTTAATGGCCAGCTGTCAGAGAGGGATCGTCTCTGCCACCTGTTTTCTCAGGCTGGGGAAGGACTGCAAGGTGGATAGGCAGAGAAGAGATTTAAAGGGCGTTTAGATTACACAAGCACTCCAGCCATGGACAGCCAGGTCCCCACCAGCCCTTGGTGCACCTCAGCCTCATTGGGATTTTCTTAGAAGTGCGATTCATAGCTTCATGGAGGTCAGCAGATGGACCAGACTAGCGGTGGCAGTGTCAGGGGATAGTCACAGCGTGATCCTCTGACACTGCTCATGGTTTGGGCAACGAAGGATGCCCTGGCCCCTCCAGTGAATCGGCTGCAGGACTATAGGTGAAGCCTCTCTAGTAAATGACAGTAATTGCCTGGGGAGTAGCAAGCAGGGTTGTTAGCCTGCCGGGTAATGATTTGCAAAATGCTGATACGTATTTTCCTGGAAGTAGTGGATGAAGTGACCTCCATTTTGATGCTGATCACCTTCACCCTGGGCATGCTGCTGGATAGATGGAGGTCTGGCTGCTCCTTAACTGGGGAGGTTGCTGCCCCCGAAACTGCCGGAGGGTTTGTGTCCCCCCAGCAAGGCTCTGCGGCGCGGAGCTTCCTTCCTTCCTTCCCAGGCTCTGACAGCCTGTAATCATTTTATCTCTCAGGATTAATGGCACCAAGCAATAAACTCGCATCCTAATTATTGTAATTATTTCTTTCATTGTACGTCAGCCTTGGTAACTATGTTTTTACAGCTGATGGGATGGAAGGGCGGGGAGAAAAGAAATATTGTCACAGTAATGAAGAAAGAGCAATGAGCATACTCCTTTCCACTCACTTTTCTCAAGGTTTTAGAGCCCACTTGAATTTTCTGTTCCCTAAGGTCCCAGAAATTAGCAGTGATTGTCCTAATACTGCAAAGTAGCAGCAATCTAGGACCAAATTCCTAATTGATCTTAAGTACCTACCTGCCACTTTAGCCTTGGAGATGCTTGAAAGTCTCCAAAGTCCCCTGCACACGTAAGTACCCGCTGCGTACTTAGAACTGCCTATTTCTTGATAGCAGGAGTAGCGCACTGTTTTTCTTAACCTCAGGGATGACTCACAAGCTAAGCTTTATGCCAGTCTTATCTACGGGAATTGCATACGGAGGGGACAGAAGCTACTCTAATCACTATTTAAAATTCATACAGTCTTTCAGAGGGTGGAATTCAGCATCCATTTCTTCGCCAGGGCATTAGCACCATGATGGGAGGCTACAGCACTGAGCTGCTTGTCCCAGCTGCTGGGCAGGAATTTCTTTCAGTGCTGTAGCCCAGGTGCTGGAGAACAAGAGCAGCATTTGCCCACCCGCTGTAACCCCTAATCCAGAGCATGGGCTGGGGAGGAACCTGGGCCAAGATGATTTCAGGAAGGTGTGTTTAGCTACTCAGCTGCTCTACAGTGGCAGCAGCTCTGGCTTAGAGAAGCTGCTACTAAACACGCCACAGAGGAGACTTTACTAGAAGAAATGTGGGCAGCTAAGATACTACACAGGAATTTGTAAAGCACCCACGTCCCTGTTTAGAGACCTAACACTAGATGCCCAAGGGGATACCAGGCACTTAAGGCCAGACTTCAGCTATGCAGCACACAGCCAGGTAGGAAGGGCTGGTGGTTGCTTGGCTCCTGCTCCCAGGGTCACCTACAGCGCAGATGGAAAGGTCTCCAGAAAATCCTCCTTTCGTCCATCCCATTCTTCCCATCCAGACCAAAAGCTCCATGCAGAGCAGTCTCATCAGGTAATGAGCAGGAAATATTAGACAGGCCCTGTATGTAGGTGGTAACAGCCATTAAGGTCCTCTCTTGTGGTGGCGTGAGGTGCTGTCATCTACCCTAGTGTGTCAACACCAGTAAATTAAAACCTGGCTGAGGCCATTCATGGGCACTGCACCTTGATCATCAGCACTGATGGTAGCAGCCCCAGGCTCCATGTTCCACACTAGTATTCCTTTTAATTGCCCATTATTGATAGTTCTGCAGCCAGGTCTTTCTTGGGAATCTTTTCTTTGGAAGTTTGGTTTTTCCCACTTCACCCAATTAAATTGCTAAACGAACCCATTTGCCTTTGGGGTTTTTTTGGTCAAGCTTTGTGTAGGGGTACTTTTTTAATGACTGATCAGCATTTCATTAGAGAACTAAGGCAGCAAAGCTGCTTTGTACTGCAGTCCATCTCTGACACTGGACCCTCTTCTGCCCAGCACATCCAGTTCAAGTAAGCTTCCATCTCCTTCAGCTTCGCTGTTAAGAAAAAAAAAGTGAAACGCAAACAGCAACCACAACCCCATGGCCTCAGTTCTAAACGCTCATCCTGCTGGTTTCTGCAGCCCCTCCACCACATCAGGACTGTTTCAGCATGGGGTAGGACCATCCTCCCCCACTCCTCATGCCGTATTTCGTAAGCTGCAATTCACAGCCTGTCTTGCTTTTAAATAGTAACTTGTTCCAGTACAGAGACGGGCTTCCCACCCCCCAACAAATATCTTAAGTCCTAAACCATGGTTTAATATGCACGGTTGTGTGATTTACTGGGTCGGCTGGTCTTACCACCTCTGCTCCCTCCTGGCCTTAGGGACCTCGGCCCTGGCAGGAGTCCCTGCCGGGCCGGGCCTCTCCACCACCAGCTCCAGCTCCTTTGGAGGTGGGCTCATTCTCTTTCACAACTGTCTTTCAGGATGACACTTGCTTTACTCAAGTCCTCGTTCTTCCCGGTTTCTCCCTGATGTTTCAAAAATAATTACCAGTGGTTCAGTAAGTTCATTAGCAAACTCCCTTAGGACCCTGGGCTATGTATCATCCAGCCCTGCTGATTTGTGGATAGGCTCTAATCAAGTGTTTCAAGTCTCTCTCTCCTTCCTCCTCCTTTCAGATTAACAGTTATTTTGACAAGATTCTCATTATTTCCTATTTCCTAGCGGTACCCAGGGACTAGGCTTATTTGAGTCCTCACTGTTGTCATTGTGGGTTTATTTTTAACCTCAGGCTCTGCTTCTACAGCAAGGACATCAGAGTTTTGTGTTCTTCTGAAACATGTGGCTTTGTCAGTGCCATTTTAGTCTCAGTTCACCCTGAGTCTTCCAACACTCTCCATCTTTTGCCTTTATCACTTTTTATCCTCCTTCTTCCCGCTGCTCCAAAAGAAGAAATTACTTTGCTTTTACCAAGCCTACAGGGTTACTGCCCTTCCCCACCTTCTTAGGTCTAGGCCACCTTCTTGGCTGCAATTAATTTCTTGTCTTCCCCTTCCCCTCTTTCTCCGTGCTATCCTCTGGTGTGCACACACTCTCCATCTCTCTGTTTTCCTTGCCAACACAACCATCCACCAGCTGCTCTTGGAAGGGACCCCAACCACAAGAAGGCCACTGCCACCCCCATCCAGCTTAACATAATCTTTAAATGTTGGGGGGCAAACTCAGGCTTCCCAGCAGATGAAAAGCAGAGCCACCCCTACTTTCAGGTTCCCCCCACACACTAGGAAGGCAGCACGGAGAACACGGCAGCCCTGCACAGGCTTTTCCCACCCTGCTGCCTGCTACCTCTGTCATCCTTCTGCCCTTTCCAAATACACACACAGGAGCCCAGCCCCTCGTTGTCTCTCTTCGTTAGCCCAAAGCAAGTCTCACGCCCTACGCATGATTGCTGGAGAGGCCGAGGGGTTAAGTGGAAGGAGGAGGAGGAAGAGATGAGGCCAAAGGGCAATTTTTCTTTCAAATACCTTCCACACTTATGCACCTTCCCTCCTACCAAGAGCCTACAGACCACAGGATTAGCCCAGCCTCATTATCCTTGATTTGCGAGAGACATCTGAAGGTCTGAAGTCAAACACTTCCATTTTAAAAAAGCAGTAAGGTTTTTTGTCGTCTTTAGATGCCAACATATAGCTTCCCTGGCACTCCAACATACAGCTCCCCAGCCATCCTTCGGCTGCACATCCCCAACCACCAGATTCACGTGGCCCAGGCTGGCTTTCCACTTGACATCCCCCCCCTCCTGGGTGCACAAGGAGGACAACAAGGCAGTGGGACCTCCAGGCTGAAGGGAGGGAGGAAGGGGCTGAAGCAACAGAGCATTTTTTGGAGGTTTTCTCCCCCGCTTTGCAGCATTCATTGATAATTAAAGGAGTAAGCTTTGCAGCATTCATTGATAATTAGAGGAGTAACTTGAAGCAAGGGTTTATTCTTTCTGAGGCAGCAGGGACCCCAAATTGCTTGGATTGCTTTTGCATGTGCATGGTGTTACAGGGACGCATCGTCCTGCTACATTTGCTGCAGATCCCAAACGTGGGCTGGAGAGACATCTTACTTGGACTAATTTCTGTTGTTTAAATTAGAGACAACATTCACCTACTTGGCAGGAACACAACAAGGATTAATTTGGGGGAGAGAAAGGGAGAGGGAAGAGAAATGCCCACACAGCTTTCTATAGATAAGAATAAAAGATGTATTCATTGTTTACCCCTTGTTACGAAAGACTGGGTTTGTTTTAAGCCTAAAAAGAAAATTGTTGGGTAAGAAGACTAACTAAAACTTTCTTTATTTTAAAAATACAGCGCTGTGGTTCTGGATGGAAAAATTTATGCCACTGGTGGGATCGTTAGCAGCGAAGGACCTGCCCTGGGAAACATGGAAGCCTACGACCCTAAAACAAATACATGGACACTTCTACCAAATATGCCCTGCCCTGTTTTTCGACACGGCTGCGTAGTAATCAAGAAGTACATTCAGAGCGGCTGATGTTACCCAGGAGTTGGATGGAGAACTGTTTGTACCTGTTGAAAGCAGGCAAGAAGAATACTACTACTTAAGAAACAAAAGCAGCAAAGCCAGCCAGTGAACATATTGCTCTAAAGTCTTGAATAGTGTCTACATTGAATGTAGAAAAATCATCCTCACCTTTTGGTGAACAAGGAGCAGAGAGCTCCGTGCTATGTAAGATATTGTAACTTAATAATACAAGGGTGTCACTAGATGTTATAGTGGCACTTGTTCTGGACGTCGGCTTTTGGTCAACCCAGGTGCAATAGAATTTCACATATTTTTTAAGCTGGGGAAGAGAGGAAAAAAAAGAAAAATCTGCATTTTACTTTAGAGCTCAAGCTTGATTCTTAAAATAACCATGCAGATTAGTTTTACTATTACACTTTAGGCATCAGTCTATTTGAAAGGTCAAAGTGTCCTTACCACTTTGATTCCTACATTTGTTTTTAACAAATACACGCTTTTCAATACCAATGACTGAGGGAAATCTTGTGTGACAGATGGCTTACGCTGATGTCAGTCTTCCGTCAGATCGAACGAACCTCCAGTCCTCTAGAGCAGAGCCCAGAAGGGGGGTGAGGTGAGGACTTGGGGAGAAGAAGAATAGCCATTGGTAATAAATTCCATGTAAAATGATGGGGGGGGGGGGGGGGAAGGTCTGTTGGGCTGGAT